>CM024600.1:30496054-31039945 GCA_014182555.1 Eucalyptus erythrocorys | reverse complement strand
GCTTAACATCTCAACTATGGCAGTAGCATATGGGGCATCCATCGGATTGGGCGTTACATTCTATTGATCCTACAATTTTCTCTAGATTCAAATGCTTATGAAACTTGTCATTTTGCTAAACAACATAGATTGCCTTTTTCTCATAAACAAATAACGTAAATAAACTATTTGAGTTTATTTGTTCTAATGTTTGGGCAACTGCACCAATTGAATCTCGAGATGACTTTTAAGTATTTTATTACAATTATAGATGATAAATTTTGAACTACTTGGTTGTATTTGCTTACCTCTAAAAGTAAAGTATTGACAATCTTCAAGGAATTTACTTGAATGATCTATACTTAGTGTGGTGCTCGAATTAAACTATGGTGTACCAACAATGGGACTGAGTACACCAACCACTCATTTGAGTCTTTTCTAAAAAGTCTAGGCATTGTACTCCAGACTTCATGTGTTAAACCTTCACAACAAAATGGGTTTGCAAGAGGAAAAATCATCATCTCCTTGAGGTAACACAATCCCTTCTATTTCATAGAAACTTACCTTAGCATTTTTGGCTAGCTACTATTCTAACAAGTTGCTATTTTATCAATCGTCTTCCTAGAAAAATGTTGCAATACAAATTTCCTATAGAAAAGCTCCTTGGCCAATCAATCAATCACTTTCATCCGTGTATTTTGTAGTGTGTTCTACATTCACAGCTCATCCGTGAGTAATTAGATCTTTTGCACACAAATGCATTTTTGGGATATTCTAGTGTTTAAAAGGGATGTAAATACTTTGATCCCTCCACCAAAAAGAACATTTCTTTCTCGAGATGTTACATTTGATGAAACTCACAAGTATTTTCCTTCTAGCAATCAAATTCAAGGGGTAAATAATGGTGATGATACTAACAACTATGATTACAATGGGCTCGATATGGAATTTGCTCCCTTACCGATTGTTTTTGTGATTTGGTGATTGATGAGAACTAGATAGATGAGAGAAACTCCTAAGCAAGACCTAGCTATTTAAGTTCCTGACCTTGTCTAGGAAATTGCTCTAGTTCGTTGATCAACCCGAGCATCTCAAAGACTCAACTTGTCTTCAAGACTTTGTCACGGATCAATTGTTTATGACCTATCCCATATAGGCTTACACTTGTTATGATTACATTTCTTCAGAGTTTTGTACTTTCCTATTTGCTATAGATACAAACTTGAGCTTGCAAACTTTATTGAGGTGCAAAAACCAGTTGTGTGGAGAAAGGCCATGGATAAGGAACTCCAAGCCCTTGACAAAAATTAGACTTGGGATATTATTCCATCTTCTGTTGGAGAATGTCCTGTAGGTTGTCGGTGGATTGACAAGAGCAAGTACAAAAATGATGGTTCAATTGAAAGACACAAAACTAGATTGGTGAAAATATATCTTCTACTAAAACAAAGGAAGCATAAGCCCTTTTGTGGCCCAAGGATATACCAAAACATATGGAGTAGACTACAAAGAAACATTCACACCTACAGTAAAAATGAATACTATTAGAGTTCTCATGCCAATTGCCATCCATCATGGTTGGTCTTTATTCCAAATGTATGTTAAGAATGCGTTCTTCCATGGAGAGCTTAAAAAAGAACTGTACATGGACCTCCCCCCGGGTCACCCCTGAGAAAATCAAGGATTTGTTTGCAAACTCAAAAAGGCAATCTATGGTCTCAAGTAGTCACATTGAGCTTCATATGGAAAGTTGAGTATAGCCTTTACGACGTTTGGATCTAAAATGGGCAAGTTTGACCATTCTCTATTTGTTAAGAAAAAAATCTAAGGCTATATTTGATCGTCCGGATTTCTAAACGGGATATGACTGGATAGGATAGGATAAGAAATCCATGGATTTCTTCATATCCAATCAATTATTTAGTGAACTACGGATTTAAAGTCGGATATCCTTATATCCTATCCAATCTACTGTTTGGTGAATTACGGATTTAAAATCGAATATTCCATATCTTATCCAATCTATCATTTGGTGAACTACGAATTTAAATTCAAAATTTTTAAAAACAATAACATTAGGCAAGTACAAATTTGTAGGTATTCACAAAATATCCAAAATAATATATCTTTTTCAAATTAACAGATTCTCATCGAATTTCATGATTATGCATTGTAATAATCTTTTCCGTTCCTTTGAAATAATCTTTTGGATACCCCCTTCAACATCAAACGTTTTAGAATAACCTCAATTTCAATATATTCACTTTGAAACATGAATTCTTTTTCTCTCTTACAAGTTTTTCATTTGTTTCCATTTTGTTATAGGTCCAATACCAAATCAAACAAATGCCCAATTAGAACAAAGCATAAAATTCAAAGTTCATTCGCTTTTTTTTTTTTTTCCCAGTTGTCACAAGGATGCAATGACAGTTAATCACGTTAATGAATGATCTGAAAACTTTGCATTTATAAAGTACATACATTTGTCGAGTATCGACCAGGTTGCATTTTGACCAAAGTAAACTCATGTTCTTTTTTCTTTTTTTCTTTTTGGGTCGAAAAACTCATGTTCACATCCATCTAAAGCAGTAGATGCGAACTATCTTGACTTAAGGCTTCTTTTAAGTTCATGGCTAGGTTTTTGCCAAAGAGATAGAGAAACTATTTATGAAAATAAAAGACAGAGGCAAAGAATATTATAGATAATGGTTTTCTTGGCAATGAACATAGAGATAAAGTTTCAAGCCATATCCACCTCTTTTCAAGTCATGGCTACAACCAAAAGGTCCAAAAAGATAACATTAAAGCTTATAGCTAGCCCTAGAAACCCTTAAAAAAAAAAAAAATAAAGAAGAAAAAAAAGAAAAAGTATAGAGAGAAAACATATCTCCTACAAACTCATAAACAACTCAATCATCACTCATTCTCTTCTCTCATTTCTTGGAGAAGTAATTCCACAAATGCTTTCCCTGTCGTCTCCTTAAAATCTCAAAAATAGATGAATATTCTCGGGATCCTTCATAATTTTTCTACGTAATTTTATTCTATCCATAGTACCTAAAGACATTTGAAGAAGCTCCTTATTGATTTTTTGTTTGTCATTATCCAAATCATTGGCATGTTGTGACATCCCGAAAATCCGATCGATAGTTGTTAGCATAATTAGATTTTTAGAAATTTAATTTATTTAGAATGGGCCGGAAAGTGAACCCATTGGATCTTATGGAGCGTGTGGGCTAAGGATTTTGGTGGGCCGTATATTTATTTAGAACCGAGCTTATGAATTGGGCCAAGAAAGCTGGGCTTGGAATTGGCTGAAGATGGGCCAAGGTTTGGGATTTCAAGATTTATAAGGTTTAGTGGGCCTTATAATTTTAGATTGAGCCCGTTGGGCTGGGAATAGATAATTAGGCCCAAGTGATTATAATTTTTAGTTAAGACTTATTAATTTTAGTTAAATGAGATAGTTAGTGGATTACTTATAATTCTAACATTCTTTTATGATTGATTTCTTTCTAGGCTAATTTTATTTAGTTGATGTGTTATGATTTTTGTGTGATTGGGATTAAATAGAAACAACACGCCATTAGATGAATATATTTGAAGCTAATGAGCTAACTAATGATCCTGATTATCTGTTAATGATCGACGATCGACAAATGGCGAAGATTTTTCTCACACGAAGCCACGACACCTAATTTTTCTTCTCTCTCTCTTTTGAATCTCACGCAAGCACACACCCATGGTTTTTGTCTTCAAAACCGACCATAGAGCCATCATTACCTTGCCAATCATTATCCTCTAATCTAGGCTAGCTTGTAGGTTTAATTTCCTCATATAAATAGCAAATTTTCTCTCTCTCTTCACTCGAGAAAACCGAACAAGACCACAAACTCTCTCTCCCTCATTTCTCTCGGCCGAACCTCACCCAAGGAAGATCAAGAAAATTCTCCATCTTGCATGCTTGATTTCTAGGTTGTTCTTGAAGAATCCAAGTGTATATTTGTAGTCGAAGCGAGGTAAGGAATAATTTAACTCTAGTTTGAAACAAATCCGTTGATTTATCAAGGAATCGTGCAAAACTAGCTATACATGGATGGATTTAGTTGATAGTTGATGTTTTATGCTTGGATTGAGTTAGAGGAGTGTTAAATTATGTGTAAATGTGTTTGCATGTAAGTATGATGCTGTGTTTATGTGGATTTGTGTTCTTGAAGTGTTGTTTAGTTGAGCGAGATGCCTAGATGGTAGCCGAGTGTGCCGATTTGCCTAGAATGTGGTTATACGGTTCACGGGTATGTTAATGCTTTGAGGCGAGCCATGAATTGGACTAAAAGTTGGAGAAATGACTTGATTGTGAATTTGTGAAGTGCTGTGGGATGTGCCGAAACCCTTAGATGTGAAGATTGAGTGATAGAAGTGGTTTAAATGGATTGAAAGTGAGGCGAACGTGCTATACTATTCGGTTTTGGTGAAATCGTGCAAGGAATGCTTTGTTTGTGTGAAAATTCATTCATATTCGTTGATGGAAATAAGAAAGATGTTTGTCTACATGATAGAACAACTATAGGATTGAGTTGTACAAGAAATTGTAGCCATATGGATTCAATACATAGAAAAAGAAATGAAACCAGGAAATTTTGTATGCTGTTTTTGTGAAAATTATGTGACCTTTGCTGATTGTGTGAAAATTCTGTAATTTTTTGTTGAGAATTGAACTTAGAATCCTCAATGGAAGTTGTAAAACACATCTTAAAGAATAACGTGTCAAAATTTGAGATTAAATGAATGAGAATTGATTGGTGAAATGATTTTTCTTTGTTAAAAGAAAAACTGGACTAATAACCGAATTTCAGTAAAGATGATGTTGATTGTTACTCTTAATACACTGAGAATTAGACTTAAGTTCCTTCATAAAAGTTGTTAAGCTATGTCTTAAGTACAACATACTAAAATTTGGTAGCATTTCAATAAGAATTTATATTTATTTAGTACTTAAAACCGAAATTGTCCATTAATCTAAAATACTGTTTGTATCCGAGATTGAGTATTAAATACAATAACTTGTAATTTGGACTTGTATGCTGAACATGGAGTCTAATGAACCCCATATTAGATGTTAGTCAAGATTGATTAAGTCTCATACATCCATAGAGGTTTAATTGCATTAGATTCATGTGTATGCAATGAGTGCGGAGCATAGTGCTTGGTTATGGGATAAATATTTGTCCGGCATGGTATGGGACATGTTCGTGATGGATTTTATCTTATAATCCAGACACGCACGTGTGCTAGGATCATGAGACTTAGATAGATGCTTAGGTGTCTTTTCTTTTGCATACTATATGCACATTAAATCAAAGGTGTGGTGTGAAATGTGTGTTTAACGAGGTGAACGGATCCATCGGTACCGAGTTACCGGTGATGCCCCCAAAAGTTTGGGATGCCCTTGTGTGTGATCAAGGATGCCTCGGCTGTGATGCCGGAGATGCCTCGGAGTGAGATGCCCTTGTGTGTGATCAAGGATGCCTCGGCTGTGTGATGCCGGAGATGCCTCGGAGTGAGATGCCCCCGTGTGTGATCGGGGAGGACCTCGGTTTGGTTGATACCGGGATGCCTCGGAGTGAGATGCCCACAATTAGAGGTATTGTGGAAGTCCGGATAACATACCTTCGGAAGTGACTCGATCAGGCCGGTAGCTTCCCGGTTGTGACGGATTCGAGGGTGGATTTTTATACACACTAAAAGTTAATTATATATGGCGAGTGAGTTCATATATTATATTTGCATTGTAGTTTGAGTTTGTGAAGGATAAGCGTAGGATGGATGCATGTCGGTGACTTTATATAGTGTATCATTACCGTTATGCTTGATATATGTTTTCTTAGTGTCCCGACCGTTGGTTAGTTTGCTTGTGACTTTGATAGCTATGGATTATTTCATAGTAGAGTTTTATTATTCTTTACTTGGGCAAGGATGTTTGCTCATACCTTACATTTTCAGATTGAAAGTATGGATGTGCCGCCGCTTGCTCGATATGGAGTGATAGCCAACATTGATGTTTCTCTCCTGGACGTGTATGACCTTGACATTGATATGATGTTTACCAAATACGAAGCGATATTATGGATGGATGACGGTAGAGCTAGTCTGATTCCGATGAAGTTCGTGGCGTGGTTTGTCAAGCACGAGGATGATATGTTTGGTCCGTTACCTTTTGAGGCCGGTGGACCGGGAGGCGGGATGGATGGCGCATAGACGCCGGGGTTCATGGAAGGCTTGAGAATAGACTTTTGTTGTTTTCTTTTGATGTGGGCTGGTTTGGGATGTACGCGGAGTAGCCACCCTTACCCCTATCCCCGACTTTGTTGCGCCTTAACTTTTGTATTGTATATATTGTAAATAGTTAGGCGAGAAACATGTAAAGAAAAGTTCAGGTGGATAGAATTTTGTGAGCCCAGTAATGATAAATAAAAAAAAGCCTTTCATGCTCTAATTAATTTTCTTATATGTGTGAGTGTTTATAAGGTGAATTACAGGTTAATTCTCATGTTACATGTTTAGGGATTTTTAAATAATCCAAGTTATACATGCTAACCATCAATGTTAAATGTTATATGATAATTAGCATGAAGTGTGATTGACTAGTTGGATATATTTTTAAATTATAAAAATATTTAATTCCGCTTGCGATCATCTCCATTCTCTCGTTAGCTTTTTCCGAGAACGAGCCAAAAGTTCCTGCTATCTCAACTAAGCCAAGAGCCCATTTGTCACTTGCTTTAGCCTTTTTTCTTCTTGAAGAATTAGAAACATTTTGTGTCTGAGAAGATGATAGTGGCGGTGAGTTTTGACTTACATCATTGGTTGCCACATTATCATGATTTTCACCTTCCTCATGATCTACAGCCGCATGAGCTTCCGAAAGGTCTTCACTGAGATTTCCCTTAGCACGGTCTCTTCCAAATATGGCTGCTAGTCGGTCATATTGAGGGAAGGACTTCCCTCTCAAAGAAGTAGCTCCTGGATAGGTCCACAAAGAAAATTATATTATTTTGTTAAAAATGAAACAATTAATAAAGAAGAAAAATGAGAAGAAGTGACACAAACATTGCAATATTTTTGCCAACCATCCTCAAAATGAATAAAAAATGGTAAAAAAGAAAGCATTTCTTCCTCTTCTATATCTTACATCTATAGTATTTTTGCTCGTGGATCTCTCTCTTTTTAATAAAAGTCTTGAATTTTGGATTACTAATTGGTGGAATACTAGGCAATCTGAAACTTTTTGAATGATATTCAAGAAAAGAGTAATATCGAGACAATGCTTTTCATGGTCACTTCCAAAGCCACTTTGATTCCTCAAGTCATATATCTGATAATACAACTTTTTCAAGTTTTTAATTTTCGACTCTATGTGAGGATTACCCTTGATGCCAGAACAAGGGAACTTTTCTTCAAACAACTTCTTTAACATAACAATGTAACAACTCTTGAAGTCGTTATCGGCTTTCATTCCTCGCATAACTAATTCTTCCAGACCATCTAGAAGTGCATTTTCTTCATCTATTGTCCATATACGTCGGTCTCTCTTTGTTCCCCTTCCTTGAGTTTTACTGAAATTGCTACCTTCCATTCCTAAACAAAAAACCAACTCAGCATATATGTCGATTTAGCCACTCCCAGATTTTTTAAAGTAACAAAAAACAGAGAAATAGAAAACTAACTCAGCATTCAATCAGCCACAATAGTCAACCCACACAACAAGATATATCCTTCCCTCACAGGCAATGCGATATCAATAGTGACTTTGCCTCACATAAGCAAAATGGAAATGGTAGAAACGATATGTCTAGGTAAGTAATCGATTCCTTCTCCCACTAAAGCAAATATCATCAACACTCAACACAAACACTGATAAAACAGCAAATGCGCTATAGATTGACCTCAAAACAGTAGATGCAAATATCATACGATAATATCTTGCAATTTCTAATAAATACAGGGGATCTCCTTCATTGCTTGAACTTTTCTTACTAGAAAGAAATTTACTTGAGATTTACCTGGATTGAGAAGATCAATACATAGTGTATGACCTATAAAGGCATAATCAATAGGGTTTTACATTTGAGTTATACTTTTACTTTTTAGCTAATCGGGCCATGTTAACAACCTAACTCACTACAATCTGTCAATGATCTCGATTAATTCTCCAAAGAGTAGAACAATGTAGCATTGAATGTCATAGTTTCAATATCAATGCCAAGTTATATACATATACATTTATATATCTATTCCTAAATAAATTTATAATGGAACTCTAGCACATGCTACATGAAAAGGTCCCAAACAAAAGGAATGTGCAAAAATTATAACCAAAGAAACTTTCGGATATATGCCAAATTGATTCCTAGTGTAATAAAAAGACCTAGTGCATTAGAGATCAATCTCATCGAGAATTAATCTTTTAGTGGTTGATTATAGAAGCAATGCATTGAACTAACTGTGAACATTAAACCTTCAAGATGGCAATAAATTCTCCTAGTGCGGGGAATAGAAAGGGATTAATAAGCAGGGCTTTTCCCACATCCATGGCATGCTTCTCTTTGTCAATCATTTTCCTTTTAAACTCAAGCAATCGAGCATGAATCTCAAGCTCTTAAAAAGGAAAATTGGAATTCAAGTTATGATAATCACACCAACTTTTATTACAAAAGGAGTTATGTTTAGCTTTTTTGTTTTCCTTATCTCAAATCTCTAGCTCCCCCTCTTCCCACCCTGAAGTTTCGTTCTTTCACACCAAAGGCTTGATAAACATTGAATCTATCACAAGCTAAGAGTAAGGAGCAAACTTTTCGATCAATGCTAGAATGAAGAAAAAGAAGCCAACTTTTAGAATAATTTGCAGCACATGCCCATTCAAAATTCCAATCCGGATTCATAAAAAAAAAAAAAAAAAAAAAAAAAAAACCCATAAATTGTACATACTTTTAGAATAATTTGCATTACATGCACATTCAAACTATCAAATCCAGATCCATAAAAAAACTACCCATAGCTTGTACACTCTTCCCTTTTGGCCCACAACACCCATCCATCCAATTTGATGTTCACCAAGAAAGAAGAAACAAGAGGAGTCTGACCAATTAGAAGATTAAAATCTACTCTGATGTTTCACCGACATAATTGATGACAAGATAGAATCGGTTAAAAATAAAAAAGTAATACATCGACATAATTGATAAGTCACTACTCCAAAAATGTTGCCCATCGAGCACATACACAGCTCAATTGTACCATCATTTTTGTTTCCCGAGACAACCTTGTATTTGAAACAAGAAGTTTACAAGGTCTCCAAGATAAATAGTAGGATCCCATTCTAAACGGAAGACAGGTTGCCCTAAAAATCGGATGATGATCTAATACTTACTGCAAAGTCAAAAACACAACAACGAAGAATTCATGTACTTTCCCCGCATCCCTGTCGTGTCAAAAGGGGCTGCGACCGCCCGAACCTAGTGGCACGACGGGGACGATTGGGGTGCCGTTGGCCTTGGCGGTCGGGGTGCAATCAAAGCGGGGAAAATATCGTGGTGGGGGGGAATCGATCGAGCGGGCGACCGGCGGGCGATCGCTGCGCGGGGGGGGTCTTGCCTTGGCGGAGGAAGAAGGCTTTCGTAAAATTTCGATGAGAATCGGAGAGCTATTGAGGAGAAGGCTTCAATGTCAATACTTTGCAAATAGAGAGTCGTATGTGGGTGAATGATGAAGAAAGAAAAAAAAAAGCGTAGGGTATTATGTTTCGGATAAAAAAAATCCTATCCAACCTTATCCCACCCCCCTCAGATTTTTTTATCCGGTTTATATCTCATTATATCCGACCTTATCCTATCCTAGACAGCTACCAAACACGAGATAGGATAAAACATATCCTATCCTAGTTTTTATCCGATCGACTAAATGCAGTCTAAAGGAATTGTAGTAGTAATAATATATGTTGATAACATTGTCATTATTGATGATAATCTACAAGAGATTGAAACTCTAAAAAATATTTGCATGATAAGTCTGAATTAAGGATTTGGGTCGGTTGCGCTACTTCCTTGAAATTCCAACTCCGGTAAAGGCTTATTTTTCTTCTAGAGATAATATAAATTAGATATGTTAGAAGAAACAAGAAATTTGGGGGCCAAACTTGTAGAGTCTCGTATGGATTTTGGGAACAAAGTGATAAAAGCACTATTACTCTTCAAATTTTTCACCAAATTTAAAGATCAGTTGGTTGGCTAATTTTTCTGACCATCACTCAACCAGACATTTCATATATCATTAGCTTTATGAGTTAATTTACGCATGCTCCTACTGAAGGTCACATGAAGTTTATTGATAGTATATTGAGATATTTGAAGTCATGTCCAAGACATGTCATTCTTATGAAGAAACATGGTCACACAAAGGTTGTAGGATATGCTGATGCAGATTAGGCTAGTAATCCTAGTGATAGGAGGTCCACAACCAGCTTTGGTACTCTTGTAGTAGATAATCTCATTAAGTGGAAAAGCAAAAACGTAGAGTGTGGTTGCTTATTCCATTGTTGAAGTAAAATATAGAGCTATGGCATCTACTACATGTAAATTGGTCTAGCTTCACTTGCTCTTGAGTGACTTGGGTCTTGAAGGCTCCCGTCCTCCTATGAATCTACTTTGTGATAACCAAGTAGCAACTCACATTGCATCAAATTTGGTCTTCCAGGAAAGAACAAAACACATAGAGGTCATCTATTATTTTATTCAAGAAAAAGTTTAGGACAAAACTATTGAGACTCCTCATATTTGAAACGAAGAACAACTTGCTGATGTGTTAACCAAACCACTTTCTAAAAATATTTCAACAAATATTGGCCAAGTTGACCTCAAAAGACATCTATGCCCCAATTTGGAAGGGGAGTGTTAGCAAGATAATCTTGCCAAATCAAGATAAGATTGAGAATCGGGCCCAATGTGCAATAGTTGTTGTACTCTTCTTTATTTAAGGAGAATGAGTTTCCCCCAAGAAGCTAAGAAATATGGAGATTTCTACCATGGATGTAGGTTTCCAAGGAATTTCTTTGAGAATTCCTCAAGAATTCCTCATGACCTTCGAAAGAACTATCAAACAAGTGTACCAAAATTTAGATAGAAATTCTAATTCATAAAAGAGAGGAGAACTGTGACACCTCGAATTTCATCCGACTAATTAATTAGTCCTGATGAGCCATATTAGTTTACTAATTTTAAACTTTTTGGCAAGCTTATTAATGTAGGCAATTTAATTGACTAAACTAGCTGAAGAATCGAGGCCATAGAATTATGCCTTAGATAAATGTGCATGCCCCTAATGTCCCATGTTAGTGCCTAAATTAACCTCTATGTAGGGCCGGCCACTTAAGTAGGGATTATATGAAATTTTAGATATAATTAGCATTCATTTTGAATGTGCTACCCCTCGTGGCCAAGAAGAGGCCATGCAAAACTCAATTAACTATTAAATAGAAGCAAAAATTAGGCAAGAAAGCCTTTACAAACTTTTAAGGGTGGCCTCCCCAAAACCCAATAGAATTTCATGCAAGGGGACTATTCCCCAAGCTTGACCATTTCCTTTCTCTCCTCCCTAGGTTCGGCGAACCCATCCCTCTCATTTCTTTATTTTTCTTCTTCATTTTTTCCCTTATTGTTCACTCTTCATCTCTCTCTTGTTCTCGCTCTTCATCTCGTTCTCTCACCCGCAAGCTTCTTCCCTTTCTCTCTTCGTTTTTCTCTTCCACTAAAGGAAATCAGTAAGCTGGTAGCTTCCTTAAGCTCATGGTGAGCTTAGGAGAAGGAGCCCAAAGCACTGAAACCTTGAGGCAAGGAGAAGTGATAGATTCCTTCTCCCTTTGATCTCTTTAGGGCTCGAATTTTGTAGAATAAGTGTGTCTTTGGCAGTTCTTGTGATTGTGCTGGCTACGGTGTTCTTGCATGTTGCTAAGATGGTATAGACGTGAAAGGAAGGAGCTGAGGTCTTCGCTTTGGAGAGTAGATGGTTTGCATGTCGGTTCTAAAAGGGTCGATGGTTTACATGTGGCCTTTTGTGCTTGTTTGAGCATGTGAAGATTATTCTTGTGGTTGATGTGTAGGTAGATGTTCTGTGCGTGTGTTTTGCACCAAGATATGGACATGCATGTGAGATATGCGTGTGTGAGAAGCTGAGTTTGTAAATATTCTATGTTTACTCGTGGTTTTTCTTTTAAACTAAAAACTCCAAAGCCATCTGTTTTGACATTCTGTATGAATTGTTAAGTTAAGATCCGGCGGAAGTTTTCTCCATAAAATTGTTCGAGAGACCCAAATCTATGACATATATTTATTTCGGGAATTTATGAGTTAGGAGGGTTAGCTTGAAGACCCTGTTTCTCTTAATGAGCGATCTGTCCAGAACCATAGTTCACAGATCTCTGTGTGTTCTCTAAAATTTATAAAATTTTCTAGGCAAGATTTGGTTTTTCTTTCTTCGTGAAAATTGTAGGACGTCCTTATGTTCATCATATAAAAAACTTTCGAGCATTTCATTAAGATTAAGGTGTCAAATGGATATTTCCTTATGGATAATGGTTCTCGCTTTGAGAAACCTGGGACAGTGTTAGCTTAGGAGAGTTGCTACTCTTTTACCGTCCTAATTAGTCATGGACTCTTCATGAGAAATGTTCGTTTAGATCTCAATTATAACATATTAAAATTTCATGGTTTTTCAAGTTCATTTACTAGGTTTTTTCCTATGTATTTCGGAAATTGTATGATTATGGTTTCTTAGTGATGAATGCCAAAATTGGTCTCATGTCATGCCGAAGGTAGGGAGACTCTAATTTATAACTTTTGGTGATGGATTCTGACCTTCAACAAGTTGTTATATGCCAAGCTTGTGATGTTAATATGATATTACTTGTTGGAGTGTTTCATGTGATGTTTTTGATGATGGTTATGGTGATGTGTGTGTCCATCTCATAGTGTACGCATGCCAACTTTATCATGAAAGGTGAAATATGATTTGTGTGGCAAGGTAAGAGTGTTGTGTGTGTGTGTGTGTGTGTGTGTGTAAAATGGACGGGATACCTAAGGCACGCGGTCCTTGGATACCTAACGATGGCCCCAAGCAGGCATGTGGGAGGAGAATGCCCTAGCAAGTGAAACCAGGGATGCCTCAAGTTTGAGTAGGGAAGCTCAGGAGGGGAGGGGACAAACCCTGGAACTGTTATATCCAACGATGGCCTGAAGGGATGTTGAAGGAGAATTGTCTTGGTGACAAATGCTTTAGTGGCAAATTACCCCAGAGTTGGGATGCCTATGGCTTACTGCTATTGATGCCTGGTGAGATGGCTGGAAGTCACTGTTCATGCCACCTATGATAAACTGGGAATAGTTAAAATGAAATTTTCAACTTTAGTAATATTTTGCATGTGTTATGAGAAGTGAGATGCATGTTGCTATAATTCTTGAAATGGCATTAGTGTGTATTTAATAAATGCATGCTGCCTCCATGTGTGCAATGGTACTTGATTGCAACTAAATTGTGTCCACATATGTTAGTTCGTGTCCTAGGAATTGAGTGCTAAATAGATTGAATGGTTTATAAGTCTACTATTTCTCTTACTAGGCAATAGCTCAATCCTATTGTTATTTTTCAGATCAATAGTAATGTTGATCCCTCCTATGACCCCTTTCACCTCTATAGAGCATCGGTAGCTGTAGAGACCGAGATCCATGAGTTTACTCACCAAAACTTCCCTGGTCGAGTTTTTGTGTGGTTCACCATCGAAATGCTAGTGGACATAGGACAACTTGACATGATTACGTGTCATTTTGTCGCAAAGGTGCAAAGGTGGAAGATCGAATGTTAGGGCCCATTCCTTATTTGACAGCCCCTGGCGTTAGTGGTAATGGTGGTAGTGGTGGGGGAAATTAGGCAAGGAAGGAGTTCGAGCTTGAAGGGATCATGCTTTCTTAGATGAATTGAGAATCCTTACATGACATGGCATGTAGACGAGTAGGCTATGTGGAGGATATGTTCATGGATGAGTACTTGTCAGTGGTGGGCTTGAGATGATAGGCCCTTTTCAATGTACTTATCATTGTTAAATCCTCTGATTTTGTTGTTAGCCCTCCTCCTATTGTTAATTGCAGTTATGCTAGAAATAATAGTATGATTCTTTTGTTAAGTCGTGTCTTGAGATCTTATTTATATGCGGCGTATAGCGGCTATAGTATGGTGATGCTTTTCCTTTATTCGATGACTCTGACAATTAAGAGTAGGATTCACGTGAGTCGAACGGGGATGTGACAAGAACTCACCTTGAGCTAGGTTGGGGATACTTAACTCAAGGTCGGCCAAGAACATGCTCTCTTGGCTCACCCTAACTTGGGTCCCTCTAATTTGGCTTAAGGTGAGCCAAAGCAATCAAAGGTGCATTTTGTGACATTTCTATTTCTAAGAGCTATTTCTGTTTCGAAATAATTTTTTTTTTTTTTTATTTCTATTCCTTAGAACAAAAAGTAGATTTTTTTTTTTACCTTCTTGTCTTTGTTCTAAAATTATAACCTGGCTAGTGATCTATTCTTGAGGAATAGAAATATTAACCGACATACACAAATAAATTTCTATTCCTTTTTCTATTTTAAGGAACAAAAGGATTTCTATTCTTTTTTTCTATTTTAAGGAACAAAAGAATCAAAGAAATAGACTAGTTATCAAACATGTCCTAATGTGGTAGTTTCTGATTTGATTTTGCCAATTTTTCTTATTTTCATCATAAATCCGTAATTTTCTAATTTGGTGTTTGATCGGTGTGATTCTTGCGATGTTGGAAAGCTTGCATCACATTGTTTCTGTTGGGAAAAGCCTTCATGTTTTTTTGGAGATGACAAACAAAGGTTACTAATATATGTATTGGTTGAGAAGTATCAAATGATATATACACAAGCCACCAGGTAGATGTTGTCCCATCAAGTAATTCTGATAAAAGGAATACTCTCTGCCACCATCAAGAGTGTTATGTTGAAGGAATACTCTGCCACAGTGCTATGCTGACGTAGAATGATCGCGATTGATATCTAAGGCGAACAAGATATTGAGGGCCAAAACATTCACAAGCTAAGGACCTCGAGATTGTTGAAGAAAAATACCTTGGAGTTTTGAAGTTGACAAAACAGCCTCAACAGTTCAGTGTGAAGATTCCAAGACTCAGTCAGTTTCGTCTAAAGTTTTTGAAGTCTAAAGGATTTCAAAGACAGTTAGACCCAGAAGTTCGGTCTGAAGTTTTTCTGTCTGAAGTTAGTCAAGACATAGTTTCAGCCTGAAGACTTTCAAGACTCAGTTTCAGTCTGACGACCTTCAAGACCCAAATCTAAGTGTGAAGACAGTTCGCGATTTTTACAGGCTGGCCACAGGTTATTCTTATGGCTAAGAAAAGTAAGATATTGGATTTCATATTTCCTAATCTTAACCATGGAATATCTCTGGCCGTGATCGAGAGCTTGGAAGATTTATTCTTCGAATTTTATCCGTTGAAGATCAAGTTTATTCTTGGAAGAATCTAATTTTGGGAACTCACGATCCTGATTGTATGGACGAACGTGATTGACGAGCTACTGTCTACTTACGTTTTCGGTGACAAGGAGATCACTTAAATTGATTCAGTCCAACGGGTTGATTTGATGAATTTTTGGTAAGTGCCAACGGGTATGAAGGCACGGAGGCTATTTAAGGTGGATCGATGTTGCTTGGAAATAAGGAGACACTAGGTAGAAAAATCTCGATGTTAGAATCTCCAAAATCACTTGTTCTCTAAAATCTTTCATGTTCAAATTGTGTATCGAAGAGAGTGTGACATAGTGCGAAAGCAGCAACAGGAGCTGTAGGAGAGACTGTCTATTGAAGAAGTCTAGTCCGTATACTGTAACAGCTCTTGTTTGCTACATAGTGATTACAGCCCGGGTTGGCTGCCGGCGTGGAGAGTGGACGTAGGCTTGGACTAAGCCGAACCACTATAATCCTTGTGTCAATTCTCTCTTACCCTATTCTATTTACATTATGAATACATGCTTTATTTATTATTGATATATCTTTGATATTAACGTATTCTACCACAAAAGATTCCAAAAGAATTCCGCAACAACCTATTCACCCCCCTCTAGGTTGATTCACTAGCCTATTTCAATTGGTATCAGAGCGAGTTGCTTATTCATTAGAAGTGTTATTACTTCTGAAACTAAAGATCTATGGCTAGTGTTTTGGCTCCAGGATTAATTGAAGGGCAAAGCAAAACCAGACCTCCCTACTTCGATGGCAAGGAGTACAACGTATGGAAAAACAAGATGAAAACATTCCTAAGATCCAAAGATCCTATGGAGTGGGATGTAGTGGAGAATGGAATCACTCCTAAAGCTGTATCTATCACAGGGAAAGAATTACCTGATGGAGTGGGAACAACGCACACTGATGTCTCAAAGAGACAAGCCCTTGATGCAAAGGCTATCTACTCTCTATATTGTGCATTATCTCCTACTGAATATAATAGAATTTCATCTTGTGAAACAGCCAAAGAAGTTTGGGACAGATTGCACGTCACCTATGAAGGAACAAATCGAGTCAAAGAAACCAAGATCAATATCCTTCTTGGTCAATATGAAGCCTTCAAAATGAAGCCAGGAGAAACCATCACGGATATGTTTAGTCGATTTACAGAAATTGTAAACGGCTTGGCATACCAAGGACAGCCAATCTCAGGACCTATGAAGGTCAATAAACTGTTGAGAGGGCTCTCCAAAGATTGGAATCACGTCAAGACATCTATAAGAGAAACACAAAGGATCATGCCTCTTTCGGTAGATGAATTGGTCGGCACACTTCAATCCTATGAAGTCGAGCAATTCAATGAGGAATTTGACACAAAAGGTAAGAAGTCAATTGCTTTAAAATCTAATGATGATTCGATGTTACGATTCGAAGAAGACTTGGATGATGAAGAATTGACACTCCCGATTAGAAAATTCAGAAGGTTAAATAGAAAAGGTAGAAGGTTCAATGGAAAGAAACAAAACAATCAAAGATTTCAAAGGAGATCAACTGAAGAAGAAGACACCAGCAAAGAAGTTGTTTGCTTTGAATGCAAGAAAAAAGGACACATCAGACCCAACTGTCCCTTATTGAAGAAAAAGAAAGGGAAACCTGAAAAGTTCAAGAAAGCACTCAAAGTTGAGACGTGGAGTGACACTGAATGTGAGGAGAGTGATGAAGAATATGCAAACATATGTCTTATGGCAAACTCAGACTTAGACTCAAACAGTGGTATCAAGGTTAGAAACTTAAAAATTCCTATCAAAGTATCAAAATACATTGATGAACTTTGTCTCAGTCTTAAAGGCTCTCTTAAAAGGATTTTTGAACCGAAAAGGGAGAATTCCAAACCGAAACAACAAGAAAAGATTTTACTTGAAAAAGTTGAAAGTCTAGACAAGTCTCTTGCCGTTTCAAAAGAAAATGAGAATGAACTTTCAAAAGAAAATGCTTGCTTGAAAGAAGATTTATTGAAAGTCACAAAAAAATTTTCAATGGGTTCTGAAAAGTTGGATAAAATTCTTTCTATTCAAAGACCTTACTTTAATAAATCCGGTCTAGGAATGACACAAGAAACCGTTCCTTTGATCGATTTCCCAAAGGTAAATGAAAGAATTAGGAATAGGCCAACAAAAACTTTTTACAAAAATCATTTCCAAAAGGTTTTTGTAAAGTCTGTTGGTAGAAATGCTCTTACTTGTTCAAAATGTAAAAGTGCAGATCATTTTGAAAAGGAATGTCCCAAAATTTAGAGACCTGTTAAGAAGAGCTGGGCAAAGACTGTTTATACTACTAACAATGATGGACCCAAGAAGGTTTGGATACCAAAGAAGACATGAGTCTTTCTTTTAAATGCAGGTTACCTTCAAGAAGAAAATTAAGTGGTATTTGGACGGTGGATGTTCAAGACACATGACAGGAGACTTAAGTTGTTTTACAAAATTCTCGAGTTTGGGACACCCGGTGCCATAACTTGGCACGGGGGACACTTAAGTGCCATAACATTAAAACGGTACACTTAAGTGTCACTTTTTTTTTAAATGGGACACTTAAGTGCCACCTCCGGCGACCCTTGTTGGAATTCCTACGTGGCGCGTTTTTATTATTTTTTAATGCCTACATGGCCGCCGGAGAGCCGAGTCGGCTCGAGTCGCAGAAAACGACGTCGTTTGCATAATAAAAAATTAATTAAATTAAATTAAAACTTAATTTTAATCAAAAATATTCTAAAAATTTAAAAATTCAAAAAATTAAAAAAAAAAAAGGGGGGAGGAAGGGGGCGGGCGGGCGAGGGTTGAGCCCTCGCCGCTGCTCTCCCCGCCGTCGCCGGAAGGGCCGGCGACGAAGGGGGTCGGCCGGGGTCGCCGGCCCCCGGCCGACCGGGCGGTGAGGGCCCGCAAGCCCTCGGCCAGATCTGGGCGAGGGTTCGCGGGCCCTCGCCGCCGGCCGGCCGGGGCCGACGACCCGGCCGACCCTACCCCCTCCGTCGCCAGCCCTTCCCGGTGACGGCGGGAGGCGACGAGGGCCCGCAGCCCTCGCCGGATCTGGGCGAGGGCCGCGACCCTCGCCCCGGATCTGGGTGAGGGCTCGCGGGCCCTCGCCGCGATCCGGCGAGGGCTTGCGACCCTCGCCGCCGGTTGGCCGGGGCCGGCGACTCCGGCCGACCCCCTCCATCGCCAAACCTTCCCGGCGACGGCGGGGAGGCGGCGGCGGCGAGGGCTCGGCCCTCGCCGCCCGCCCCCTTCGTTCCCACCCCTTTTTTTTTTTTAATTTTTAATTTTTTCATTTTTAGAATATTTTTAATTAAAATTAAGTTTTAGTTTAATTTAATTAATTTTTTATTATTTTTACACGTTAGACGCGAAACGGCGTCGTTTTTGCATTTTTTTCGCCACGTCGGCATGCAAAATGACGCCGTTTTGGACCTCCATCGCGGAAAAATGCCACGTCGCCGTTTGGCCGGATTTTCGCCGGAGTGGCACTTAAGTGTTCCATTTAACTCCGATATTGGCACTTAAGTGTCCCATTTGAAAAAAAAGTGGCACTTAAGTGTACCGTTTTAAAGTTATGACACTTAAATGTCCCCCCGTGCCAAGTTATGGCACTTGCGCTATTCTTTACTCCAAAATTCTCTCATATAAAAGGAGAAAATGTTTCTTTTGGTGGTAACAACAAGGGAAAGATTGTTGGTCAAGGAACTGTGATGATTTGAAATCTCACAATTAACAATGTCTCTCTTGTTGAAGGATTGAACTACAATCTATTGAGTATTAGTCAATTATGCTATTCTGGATACAAAATCAACTTTCAAGAAGATACATGTTTTGGAACAAGCAAGGATCTCTCACAATCCTTTACTTGGACGAAGACATGGAAATATTTATTTGCTAGATGCAAGGACTCGACAGTCCTCAATGCTTGATATCGATTCAAGATGAAGTCATTCTTTGGCATAGGAAGCTTGGACATGTCAACCTGAAGCAAATCGCAAAAGTATCATCCAAAAAGCTTGTTCGAGGACTTCCTAACCTCAAATATCAAAAGCATGAATTATGCACTCCGTGCGTACTTGGAAAACATGTTAGAAATTCCTATAAATCTATAAATCAAGTATCCACTAATCGTGTTTTGCAGCTATTACACATAGATTTATTTGGGCCAACAAGAGTTCAAAGTATTGGAGGTAAAAGATATTGCTTGGTTATAGTTGATGATTATTCTTGTTTTACTTGGGTTTTCTTTCTTGCAAATAAATCTGATGCATTGACTCATTTTACTAAGTTTGCAAAGAAAATTCAAAATGAAAAAGGTTATGCGATTTCAAGTATTAAAACTGACTATGGTGGAGAATTTGAAAATCATGATTTTGCTAAATACTATGATGACAATGTTATTCAACATAATTTTTCATCCCCATACACTCCACAACAAAATGGAGTTGTAGAAAGGAAAAATCGTTCCTTACAAGAAATGGCAAGAACTCTTTTGATCGAAAGCAATATTTCACCTCATTTTTAGGCTGAAGCTACTTCTACTACTTGTTATATTATAAATAGAATTTTTCTAAGACCTATATTGGAAAAGACACCTTATGAACTGCTCAAAGGTAAGAAACCAATTATTTCATATTTTCACATATTCGGTTGCAAATGTTTTATCCTAAAGAATTTCAGTGATCGAATTGGTAAGTTTGAAGAAAAAATAGATGAAGGAATCTTCCTTGGCTACTCCATGACAAGCAAAGCCTTCAGAGTCTTAAACAAACGCACTCAAACTGTGGAAGAATCCATGAATGTGAAGTTTGAAGACTCAGTACAAAATCAGACTCAACCTGAAGATTTTGAGTCTGGCCAAGTGTCTACAAATTCTCTTGAAGAAAATCAAGCCCTAGACTCTAAGCCTCAAACAAATTCAGAAATTCCAACTGAAGAAGAGCTTCACCAAACTGACAAACCAACTACAAGTTGGAAGCAAAAGTCAAGTCATCCTCCAAACCTCATCATTGGCAATATTGACGAAGGAGTTCATACAAGATCTAAAAGACATGAAGTTCTAGTGCTCTTGCACTCATTTCTGAGATCGAGCCAAAAAACATAGAAGATGCATTGAAAGATGAAATCTGGATTGAAGCAATGCAAGAAGAACTGAATCAATTCAAAATCAACAACGTTTGGGAGTTAGTTCCTAAACCAAAAGGTAAATCAATCATTGGTACCAAATGGGTTTTTAGGAACAAGCTTGATCAACAAGGAAAAGTGGTAAGGAATAAAGCAAGACTTGTGGCAAAATGCTACACACAAGAAGAATGCATCGACTATGATGAAACCTATGCTCCGGTGGCAAGGTTAGAAGCTATAAGATTACTTCTTGCCTTTGCTTGCTTTAAAAATTTCAGGTTATTCCAAATGGACGTGAAAAGTGCATTCCTAAATGGAATTATCCATGAAGAAGTCTATGTGGAACAACCACCAGGATTTGAAGATCCTAAAAGACCAAACATTGTTTTCAAGCTGAAGAAAGCCTTATATGGTTTAAAACAAGCACCCGAGCATGGTATGAAAGGTTAAGCAATTTTTTAATTCAAAATAGCTTCTCTAAAGGTAAAGTAGATACTACCTTATTTATAAAAAGAGAAGGCATGGATTTCATACTTGTTCAAATTTATGTTGATGATATTATTTTTGGTTCTTCTAATGAGAAACTTTGCAAGAATTTTTCAAAGTGTATGTAGAATGAATTTGAGATGAGCATGATGGGAGAACTAAACTGCTTTTTGGGACTTCAAGTCAAACAATCAAGTGAAGGAACTTTCATCCATCAAGAGAAGTATGCAAAAGACCTTATCAAGAAATTTGGAATGGAAAATTGCAAGAAAACAGAAACTCCTATGTCGAGCTCATCAAAGCTGGATAAAGATGAAGAAGGAAAGAGTGTAGACCAAAAACTATACAGAAGTATAATATCATGGGTACATAATTCAAGTAGTATTGACATTGAAATTTGAGTGGGAATCATCGGATGTGCAAAAGACCGTGCAAAGTTAAGAAATAGTTATTGCTTGGTGACTAAGCCATGCAACCGCTATTGACGAAACAGAGCAATACGGCATGATCAAAGCGAGTTGTGAAGGAAAGTAGGAAGATAGAGGAACGTGTGAAAAGATCATGGATGGTTACCAAGGAAGGAGTAAACATTCAATGGTTATCAAATTGTTCTATAAATTCCGTAAGCCATCCAACGAGGAGCCCCCTGGGAACAACACATCAAATGCCTTTACTTTATATTAATTTTATTGCATTTTAGTTTCATAATTGTAGTTTCCAGATTCCCATCGTTGACTAGATTCCAACGAGTATATACATTTCAGTGTAGTTTCGTTCATTAAATTCCGGTGTTGTATTATGAGCTTAGTGTCATTGATTAAATTTTGGCATTGCATTCCTATCCAAGGGGGCATTGCTGTGGATTAAATTCCAACTTTGCATTGAACTATCCCTAAGTTGCGTTATTGATTAAATTTCGGCATAGTTGAGAATCAGAGGTGGAAGTTAGCAAATCATCAACTATCAGTGTTGTAATGCGAAGATTGGAAATAATATTTGCATTTTGATATTCTTTGTTCAGATTCAGCATGGAAATTGAGTCTCCTCTAATAAAAACTTAAACATATCATTCAGTGAAAGATATTTGTTGTAGGAACAAACCTGGCAAAATAGGATGAAGGGGAAAGTCTTCAACTTCAAAGTTCCAAGTCTTTGACTTTTACTGTTTTTTACGAATCTACACAAGGGCCCTTCTAATTCTTCCTAAAACAAAGGGTAAAATCGACTCACTAATCTGTTTATGCTAATATATATATACACATGTCCCCATTTTGGAAAAAAGACGGAATCGATGTCTACCATGCCCACTTTGTTGCTAGAATTTTATAAATAATCATTTGAGTGTCACAACTTTTGAAAAGTGATTACTTAAATAATTCCAATGACTTAATTCGCCAAAAATTGACATGGCTTGCCAAAGTCAATTGAATGGACCCTTTTAAAAGTTTTGAAACTAAAATAATCGTTCGTAAATATTTTACACTAAATCGATCAATTATGAAATTGTTGCTCAAATTTTTAAAATTAGAAGATGGACAGACAAAAGCAAATATTATAACTTTGCCATTATCTTTTTCTGTGAGACAAAAAAAGTAAAATCATGGATTAAACATTGTCTTTAAAATAAATTTGTTTAAAATCACAAAGATCTATATGCTTTCTCCAAAAATATATGTAGTAATTAAAACCTTCTACATCTCTCGTAAGTTCGCATTTATATCTTTTTTATACTTGCTTTATTTTGGATTCAACAACAAGCTTAGGGCCTTGTAGAAATGGACAACTTCTCTTTGATCAATTGTGAACATCAATGCAAAGGAACGTTTTCTCAACTGTCGCGACCTGACCCCTCGGGTCCCTCGGATGGGGAGGAAAAGGTTGGGTTTGTGGTACTTGATCATGAGAGTCTTCTCACGATTCGTGTCCCAAAAGATGTCTTCATCTCATCTTTCAAGATGAACCCTCATGAGCTCGCTCATTTATGGCTGTGAGTTTTCCCAAGCTTATACCTCATGTGCCAACAGAAGGTGTCATGATTTGTACTCATACGGATAACACACCTCGAAAGAGAAGGTCGAGTGTAAATATCGAATTTTAGAGTATTTTTATCATGATAGCCCTCTTGAGCGTATTCTTCACCCATATGGATGGCATCAGTTCATCCTTTGGGTTACTACCACATCAAGTATGCTAAATTATGGTTAGTCTCGTCAAGACCCATACCCTTCACAATGGATTCATTTATTATTTAGTTTTTAGAACAATCTATAAAAGACAGAAGTCGTTACTAACCTCATTTTTGTGGGGGTCCTTACGTACATATTTGTCTAGACCTGAATCCACCATGATCGGGTCTATGAAGGCCGTTAAAAATATGGGCGGCATTTGTGATTCTCATTTCTCACAAGATCAATGGCCCTGATATGTTCGGATCCGTCCAATACTTATCCATAGGAAAGGAAATTCTTCTGCTGGCCTGGGCCAATGCAAGTCTTGTCCTAGATTGGTACACACAAAGTTACCTGACTCGCCCGGTCAATTGTGGCGTTTAAGGGTGCGTTTGAACATTTCGTTTAAAAATTGTTTTGGGAACGAAATAGAAAAAATATTTCGCTTCGAGGGAATAATTTTTGAATAAAAAAACGCGTTTAAATAAATGCATTCGAAAAATATAAAAAGAATAGAAACAAGTTTGGTAAATTTGTATAATTTTTTATTTCTTTTAATTTTTAAATATTTTTATTTTATTTTTTCTATTTTCTTTCTTATTTTTCTTATTTATTTTTCCTTTTTTCTTTTTTCTTCTTTTGGCCGGTCGCCGGCCTCGGTCATGGACGAGGGCCGGTGGCCTCGCCCAGCCACGGTAAGGCTTGTCGGCCCCTGGCGAGGCTCGGCCTCGCCGGATCTGGGTGAGCTCGGCCTCGCCAGATCAAGGCGAGATCGAGCTTGCCCAGGTCGACGCGAGGTCGGCCTCGCCTTGGGGCCAATGACACTCAGCCTTGTCAGGGGCCGGCGACGCTCTGACGAGGTCGTCGGCCCTCGATGGCCGGTCGCTGGCCATGGTCGAGGTCGGCGACTGGCCAAAGATAAAAGAAATAAAAAAGAAGAAGAAAAAAGAGAGAAGAAAATGAAAGAGAGAAAAAAAAGTGTTCTTAAATTTTGTTAGAAATAAGAAATACAATTTTTTTTTGTTTCTTTGTTTTACATTAGATGTGTTTCTAAAAACAAAAAAATAAATTTAGAACAAAAACGTAAACAAACGTGTTTCTGTTTCTTTTTTGTTCTCTGAAACAAAAAAAAAAAAAAAAAAAAAACTGTTTAAAAATAAAAAAAAGAAATGAAAACAAACAGACCCTAAACCATCTGAGTTCGTCACCGTCGCTCGTAAATATCTGATGGCTTTTCTTTTATGGGGAACCCACCTAATTAAAGTGGAAGAGACTTCTGTGACTTAGAATAGTCCAACCATGCATTTGTTTTCATAGCTTGGTTAGCCGACATCAAAGCTGTCCCACGTTTTATTCCCCTTCCGTGTGGTCCATCCATGATCCAACACGCACCTCCGGGCAATTTCGGAAGCACCGTCTCCCAACAAAAGGACGAGAAAGAAACAGTACGCTAATGTCGGTCGTTGCAAAGAAATCATTTCATTACCAATAAGTATAGAGTAAAGAAAAAGTATTTCACTGTTACATGTGATTGCGGAATTACTATGGCATCCTATCTTATTGGAGCAATCACTATTCATCAAGAACTTCTAACCAAATCAATCGAAATGACAAAAAAAAAAATAAAGGGATTGCCTCTTTATTTTGGCAGAGGAGGGATGCTCTGCTCGTTCCTGAAGAAGTTGCTGGGATCAATCGTAGTTTTCACTTTGACCAACCTCTCGAAATTGTCTCTGAAGTACTTGACCCCGTAGACTTGCCCTTCTTCGAAGCTGTTCTTGCCATTGGTGCTAGTCCCAATGTCCAGGTCTCTGTAATTCAAGTATGCACTTCTCGGGTTCTTTGACACGAACGGAGTCATGTAACTGTACAGCCTCCTGATTTGCGCCAAGTAATTCTTCTCCAGTTCCGGGTCATCCTCGCTCCAATTGATGGAGTACTGAATCTTGAACAGGTTTCCAGCCCGGTGAGGGAACGGGGTCGCCGACGCCGGGATCTCGCTCATCCGCCCTCCGTATGGATTGAACACGAGCCCCACTTTCCCCAGTTCGATCATCTTCTTCCAAAGCCAATCAAGATTAGCCTTCGAGATCGGAGTTTGGACGTAGTCTGACTTCCTCTTGAGGAAGTTGGTGGAATCGTCTCGGCTCAGCAAGGTCTCCAGGGCTGGGATGTTGCCTTCGTCGAAGCCGTCCCACCAGAGAACTGACTCGATCCAACTCAACTCCGTGCAATTCTCCTTCTTTAACCCCATTTCGGGTAACTCCTTGTCAGTAATTGCCAGGAGCTGATCTGAATTTCCTAGGAACAATGTAACCACAGAGGCCCTCAACGTTTTCTGTCCCTTTTGGGTCTCGGAAGTGACTGGCTGCAATAAAAGCCTCATGAATAGGCCGTGGTCAGTTCTCGGAGCCACGAACTGCCATTTGTACACGAGATCTGTTGCGTTCTGATCGAGCGTCTTTTCCACCCGAAAGACTGTGACCTTCTCCGGGACTGGAACTAGCTTAATCTGATAAGCCAGAATGACCCCGAAGCTCGCCCCACCTCCCCCGATGATCGCCCAGAACAAATCCTCTCCCATGGCTTTTCTATCGAGAATCCGCCCTCGGACGTCCACCATCCTCGCGTCAAGGACGTTGTCGACCGACAGGCCGTACTTCCGCAGCATGTTGCCATACCCGGCACCGCTAAAGTGGCCTCCAACGCCGACCGTGGGACAAACACCAGCAGGGAAGCCGTGGAGCTTGCTCTTCTCCCAAATCCGGTAGTACAACTCTCCCAAAGTCGCGCCAGCCTGGACCCACGCGATCTCTTTCTGGATGTCCACGTTGATTGACCGGAGGTTGAACATGTCGAGGATGAAGAACGCATCGTCGGAAATGTACGATATGCCCTCATAATCGTGTCCGCCACTGCGGATCTTCAGGTGGATGCCGAGGTCCTTGGAGCACAGGACGGCGGCCTGCACATGGGACTCCTGCTTGGGTGTCACGATGACGAGCGGCTTCGGCGTCGACGACGAGTTGAAGCGGCGGTTACGGATGTAGGACACGAGGACGTTGGCGAAAGAGGAGTTGGCCCGTGAGTAGACGATGTCGGAGATGTGGTCGGACGGTTGTGTGCGGTGGGTGAGGCACTGGCGGAAGGTGTTGTACACGGAGTCCGAGGCTGCCCATGAAGGAGAGAGATGGAGCGAAACGAGGATGAAGAGGAGGAGAGCAGAGAGGGCAGAAAGAGAGGTTAATGGTTTCATTCCGGTGTTATCTTTCTGAAACACCTCTTTTTTTTTTTTTTTTTTTTTTTGCGGTTTGTGATGGAGGGTGTGCGTGAGGGCGTGCGTGTATATAAATATATAAATGCCTTCTTGGGTGCCTAACTTTTGCGAGGAAGAATTTTCCCTGCAATTTGGCCATCGTCGGTGCAATTCGTATAAATTGCCTACGGAGAGATTTTGACGTGTTCTCTCTTGTCATCACGTGATGGTCCACCCACTGGCCAAATTTGCAGCAAAGATCCACCCCGTTTCTTCCACTTCTCAATTTTATCCCTACCCTTTTAGGTTATTGAAGTTAATTCTTATGAGTTCATAATAAGTTTATCTCCCTTCCGTAGACTATAAGACTACATTTGGTTATTTAAATTTTCAATCGGAATAGGATTGAATTAGATAAGATGTGAAATTTAAAAATTTTGCTATATCCTATTTTATTCATTGCTTGATAAATCACATTAATAAAGCCATTATTTGGTATTAACGGTATATCATTCTGCAACCGCATTAGGCTTTAGCCTCCTCCTCCTCACGGCGAAGGGGAGGGTTCGAAACCCCAAGCATCGTAGGGTGACTTACCCTGCAGTGGCACGTGTGTGGTGGTTAGCAAGACACGTCGCCCCAAATGGTTTTCCCAAAGATCCGATCGTGTGGGGTTAAAAGCGTCGCAAAAAAAAAAAAAAAAAAAAAAAAAAAAAACGGTATATCATTGCAAATAAATCTAAAATTTGCACAAATTGAGATAGTAAGAATCTCTCATGACACTTTTACTTGCTTTATTTTTTTCTCTCTTTGTATTTTTATTTCCTTTTTCCTTTCCATCATTTTTTAATAAAATTTTATTAAATAGTAAACTATACTAATATGCCTAAAATACTAAGATATCTAAAATATGTAATAAATATAAATACTAAATATATATCTATATGTTGAATTTATATTATAACATAGAAATAAATTCAATATATAAATAAAAATAAGATTAAATAAAAATAAAATTTTGTTATTATTCAAAATTTTGATTTTTCTATTAGAATCCAACTATTATTTAAATTTAAATTTTATTTAAAATCTTATTAATTTAAGAAGTTTTTTATTCAAAAATAACTTTAATGTTATGGAGATTAAAAAACTATACATCTTTATCTCACATCTTCTATGTGATAATTTTATCCAGGCTATATTTATTCTATCCTAAATTTTATCCCGATTGCTAAATGTAATCTAAGATTAACCAGCCCTTTTGCTTTTTTAGAATTATGTGGTATTTACAAGATTCCTATTAAGGCCATACTTTCTTTAGGAAAGCCCAATTTTCATTATACATATACCAAACTAATCCAAAATATTATATAATTAAAAATTGCTTGTGGTAATCTCCCATCTAAAAGATAAAATAAAAATAAAAATAAAGAGTGGCAAAAATCACACTCTCAGGACAAAATTGAAATTCAAGGACAAAATATTCCCTCTCTAGTATGGTGCGAAAAGATTTGGGATAATTTGACACAAATTAGAAAGTTGAGCATTGTTATAATAAAATTAAATTATCAAAATTAAATTCACTCGAGAAGGTGGAGATTTATTTGTCATTTTCCCTCCGCCCATTGACCACAAAAGCATCTCCAACCAAAAAGAAAATTGACCACAAACCGTCTAGTGTTATTGTAACTCCTTTTTTAGGACAATAGCAAAAAAAAATTGATACTTGCTTGTGGTGCAATCCTGCGGGTCTACTTTGAAATTTCTCAAGTATATCGACCACGAGACAAATTTACTCAATAAACAGGTTAAAAAAGGAGCAATGTGTTTGGTCTTTAATTTGAGTGTCTAGATAAATCCTTGCATTTATGTTGGCAGTATATGTGCGTCTCTCTCTCTCTCTCTCTCTCTCTCTCTATATATATATATATATATATATATATATATATATATATATCCGTACAACACGGATTGGACCAAGAGAATTCTGACCTTGCCTGCAGATTCTGATCCTCTAACTGGATCGGGTGCCTTTCCCGTTTTGTCATCTTATAACGATGTATATATCCGTACAACACGGATTGGACCAAGAGAATTCTGACCTTGCCTGCAGATTCTGATCCTCTAACTGGATCGGGTGCCTTTCCCGTTTTGTCATCTTATAACGATGGGCGGACGGGCTTCCCATACTTTCCCATACTAAAATATTAGTCAAATAAATTGACCAATTAAGGGGGCTAAAATGTCTTGCCATAGCGGTTGATTTTGGTGACTTTTCCATGTTTACCATAAGCTATAATAGTCAACTTGACTAATTTTGTCTGAATTTACCTTTTTTCTTGTGTTTGTTTACCTAATTTAAATATCGCATCCGTACATTATGACATTTTTTTAAAATTCAAAACTATTGAAACTTTCATAACCCCCAAATATTAATGTTTAAAATCACATGAAATTTTTTAAAATTTAAGTAATAATTTATGTTTTTGTGGAAAAGTGAAAAATATGTTATTTGCCACCGTTGCTTAAATGTAAACAGAACCTTAGGCATGGTTTTCTCTGGAGAAAAATCTCCAATAGTTTTCTCTGGAGAAAAATCTCCAGCTGAAGTTTCTTGGTATATGACCCTTCATCCAGCTGAAGTTTCTTGGTATATGACTTTTCAAAATTGGAGATATTTGCTCAGATTCCTTGTCATACACGTCCTTCTGTTTTCATATGAGGACTCACTAAGCAGAGGATTATGCCAAAAAAAATTAAATTAAATTAAAATTCTCACCGCATCTAGAAAAGGTGGACATAGAAATTGTGTGAATGTCTACATTCACTGCAATTCAGTCGTCCATCATGTGAACACAACTTCTACGGCGTCAAAGTTTGATTTGTGTCTTGAACACGACCTCTCGATAATTTATATATCAAGCATTTACTACACCATATGAAAAAACTTTTTGACTTTAACACGTCGAGCCTGCAGTGGAAAATTTGTCAATCTTGGATCTTAGATTCTAAATGAATTAGTAACTGACTATATAGCTGAGATGACAAATTGCAAAAATAATTCTTTCCAGGAGCTTAATTTACATCGTCAAATGATTCGATGGATGATGTGCCTTCATCATTGAAAATGTAGCAACTATAAACTACAACTCGAAATTGAAACTCCAATTCAACCGAGTGAAAATTTATTTAGGTTAATGATTTTTTCATCCATACTTTCTAATTGATGAGAACAATCACAACTAAATTTAATTAAGTTTGCTTGTGGGTAACTTTGTAACTAGTGATCAACCAATCAAAGATATTGTTGGAGACAGAGAGGATAATATCATATTTTTATTAATGTTTTATGGAAAAAGTAACTAGCTCCTCAAATCTCATCAGTTGATATTTCTAGTTTGCATGGTGACTTCTTAGAGAGGCGAATGAAGATGAAACTAATCTTGAAAGCAAAATCTAATCAATCCTATGAGCACATGACAACTTCTTATACATTTGACATGGAAAGTATGGGGAAAACGTGGTGGGGAGACGATAATTTGATAGCATTTAACCCTCCTTAAAATAGTGTTAAAAATTGTGGGTCATAATTTAATGGGATGCACTAATTGTCTCAATTTGGTTGGGAAAAGTAACATAAAAAAGTTCTAAACTTATTGAATTGGTACCAATTTAGTCATAAACTTTTCAATTAAACAAATTCAATTTTAAACATTTTCACATTAGTATCAATTCAGTTCATCTGGCCAATTTTGGTCGGTCGGCATTGATGTGAACGTGAACCGGTGGTCGGATGCTAACACAGATGTTGGACAATGGGTGGACGCTGATGTGGAAATTTTTTTAATTTTTTTTCAAATTTTTTATTAATTTTTCTTTTCTTTTTCCTTTTCTTTTCTCCCTCCTTCCTCCTTGGATTGTCCAGCCTTGCCCTAGCCTTGCCATGGGTGAAGGTGGCCTCACTTGTGGTTGGCGAGGCCATCGTAGCCCTTGCCAAACTAAAGGCTTGCCGACCACTGGGCGAGGGCTGCGATGGCCTTGCTAGTTGCAAGCGAGGTTGATATAGGCAAAGCCACCTCATTCGAGGCCCTAGGCAAGGCCGGGTAAGGCTTGCCGCCCACCGCAAGGATGGTCCAAGGAGGAAGAAGGGAGAAAAGAAAAAGATAAAGAAAAGATAAAGGACAAAAAAAAAAAAAGAAAAGAAAAAAATTAATAAAAATTTGAAAAAAATAAAACAAATCATTAAGTATTACTACGTTAGCGTCCAGCCACCGACTGGTGTCCATGTCAATGCTGGATGGCCAAAATTAGCTGGATTGATTAAATTGATACATATGTAAAAATGTTTAGAATTGAAGTGACATCAATGTAATATATTTGGTACTTTTCCTCGATCTGGTTGCTATGTTTTAGTTAACCATGAAATGACATAATTTTTCTTATTAAAAATATTTAGTTGATGCTTTTCAATAACTTATTCGTGAATAAGTTATTCATTTCAACTTGAAAGGTTTACATCATAAATAAAGAGCAACAAATAAACATGCATAGAACTTTTATAAACATATTTTATGGGTCAGAATAGACACATTGAAGCTGACCAACGTGTAGAGCTAAGTAACTGTAAAATTGAGAGAGTTGTACCTATGCATGGAAAAGTCATCTCACCCCGTCATGATGAACAAGACAACACATAATACAAAAGAGACGGTGCACATAGGATTTTATGTAAAAGCCAATTGTTTTGTTAAATATGTACCAAAATAAAAAGCAATCAAGAAACAACAAAATTAGTTGGTCTAATAATAAAGGGATCATCCACGATTTTTGAATTTCACATTGTAAAAATATTTAAATTGCTCGTGCTGTGTTATTTAATTATGACATATTATATGTGAAAAACTTTATCACCACCACTATTTTGGTGGAGTTCTAGCAATGAACTCGTTATTTTTAAATATGCGAAGCGACTATAAGTCAAATTGAATATTTCGTAAACAGTATAAACCTTTATGTAATGGTCCAGAGGCTCGATAGCAATATGTCTTTCGACCCTTTAATTATCCAAGAAATACACACAAGGATTCAAAGACTGATGGTGACTCGTGAAGGCATTATAATGTGAAATCTTCTGGGTGCCTCCTTTCTTCTTCTTCTTCTTCTTCTTTTTTTGTGTTGAAAGTAACGGATTATATTTATTTAAATATAGAGACACCGGACCCATCTTGTGGGGGCGTCCTTACACAGCAAGGCCCAGAGGAGGGGAAGACAACCAGTTGGGCTGAAGCGAATTTCTCCTCTATTCACACGTGGCCCAATCAGCAGCTTCATTAGCAGACCGTCGACAGAGAATCAGGTCCACCAGCGGCAAATCTTGAAGAAGTCGTTTACAAGCCGTCAGAATCCCACGTGCTTCCCAGTGAAGCTGTTCATTGTATTTTAATGTGTTCACGAGACTTCGGCAATCTATCTCCACCGAAACCCACCCCAACTCCTTCTCTTTTATGTGCTTTAACGCTTCAAGAATAGCTAGGGTTTCCAGCTGAAAACTTGTCTCCACTCGAATAGATTTGGTGAAGCCATCTACAAGGCATCCGGAGGAGTCCCAAACAATGCAGGTGACCGCTCCTTCCGTCGACCCCTCACCGAGCGACCCATCCACGTTGATTTTAAAAGTACCCGCTATCACGCCTCGAACTCCGAGCACGTCAACATCCCACCATGGTCAAGGAAATGCGACGTTCCTAGGTGAAGTTGCCAACCCATTCATTTTAAATTCGCATGCGGAAGCGTACTATAAAACCCTTAACAATAAAATACGGGATAGAGTAGTAGGACGCAATTTCACAACCAATCACTTACATAAACCAACGGAATTTACAAACAGAAGTCTACAGCCAAAAATATACAAAAGACCGACCTTTAAAAAGGAATCGTCTTACGACCTACAAGTCGAACACAATCTCCAACCCTTCAAAACTTCACTTCTGCAACTCCACAAGGTTAACCAAAACGAACTGGCCGCTCCGTCCTCTAAGGACCTGAAATGGTAAGCCCACAATGGGGTGAGACAATGTTTCAGCAAGTTCACCCCCTAACCCCCTATTAGAAAGGAAATACACCCAAGGGTGGCCTATCCACATCACACAAAAACTTATCTTGCCTCGTTCCTCCTTATAGGTTAGCACAATTCAAATCACTCAATCATGTGCGAATACGAACTTAAACAACCGGAACGCAATAACTTTCAGATAACCAACAACCACAGGAATCCTGATTATAATATCGAATCGTTATGACACGTCCCATACCATGTCACACAATTCCGTCCCATAATCCGACACATCAACAATACTCAACATACTTTCCAATTGTTATACACTGCCACACATGGGCATAGCTTACTCGCAGTTCGGCTATCCACTGGCATTTAGCCAGGCATCGCCTCCCCACCTTGGAGCACAGCTTCATCATTACGTCGACGGCGTTCCTGAAGGAGCATGGGTCCAAAATCTACTACAACCCGCATCCGTTGTAAGGGGTATCCCATATAGGGGCAAAAACGGCTTAACAGCCCATGATAAATTCCTCTTAATTATCACACAATAAATTCATACTCGGCCCAGGACACTTTGCTTTTCACTCAATAATACCAATTAAAATAGTAATCCCGGCCTCTTTTCTTTACATTAAAAATATTTGAGAAATTACTCACGTGTGTGGGGACACATTAATTTCAATTCAGAAAACTCAATTTCTACATTTTTCAACCCCACTATTTAATATAATAATTAAAATTCAATTTCGGTGTTAAAACCCAACACGTGGGAATTTCTGAATAAAATCCATATCCACAATCGACACTCAATTTGCAATATCAAATCACCAAATTCAAAAAATGAATACATAGCAACGATCAGCGCAAAATTCTGATAAAATAAGGTCTCGGCAAAATTTTCGGAATTTATTAAATAATTAATTTTATTCCAAAATTAATTAAATAATAATATTTTAATAATTTCGAATAATAGTATATTATTTTATTATTTAATAATTTCGAAATATTTGATAAATCAAAAATAAATTCCTTTAAGTCACATCAAGACTTATATTAATTTAAACATCCACTTAGCCCTAAATTAAACACACTTTAAATTATTTAAACACCTTAATCTAATCTATATTTAAATAAATTAAACTAACCACCTAATAACACTTAACATAGACTAAGCACACCCTAAGCATCATTAACCCTCTAATCAAGATTTAGTGAGCTAAACTTACCCGATTAACAAACCGATCAAACCAAAACGTCGGGGATGACAAGGGGAACAACTTTCCTCAAGGCGGGCCAAGCATCTAGGGTTGAGAAGCCAGCCAAATCGGGTCAAAACCGGGCTGAGAAACCCATTTTCTTTGGCTGCTGTCCATTGCTGGTTGGAGGGGGAAACGAGCTCGGTTTGAGGCGCAACAAGAGAGGAAGATCGGCGGGGGCTTGGATGGGCTGAAGGGGAGGTCTACGGCGGCTCATAGCGGCGGGGACGAGCTTCAGCGGCTCCTGAGGCGCACGGATAGAAGCTGAGACGCAGATGGGCGTCAAGCAAGCGCAAACGAGTGTGGGCAACGACGGGTAGTGGCGACCTTACGCGGAGACAAACAACGACGGTGGCAGAGGCTCCTTCGATGGTGTGCGGATTCGGACGGGGCTTCCCTGGTCTTCGGTTGCTGGGCGTCCCAAGAAGATGAAGAAGAAGGAGATGGGGGGAGAGTGGGTTGACAGGAGAGAAGAGGGAGGGGAGAGAAGAAGGAGGGGACCACTTTTCTCTCTCTTTTGTCTCCCAAACATGGCCCACCAAGTGGGTTGTTTTCCACTAACCTTCTCTTGACAAATATACCCCTTCTAGAAACTTTTAGGTAGTCCAAAATGTTGGGTATAAGTGGCATACGAATTTCACATTTTGTACATCACCTTTCTTTAAATTTCATTCAATTCTCTTTTAATTGAGCCCAATTGAAGTCAACAAATTTATCCAATGATCCTAATAATATTTGTGACACAACAGGACTTCTAATTTTTGAATTCAATATCAATTTTCATAGTTAATTTCAATCTGGTGCTATTCCAGCGCGTCCTAATCCATCGGATAGCTTTTAGGGAAATTTTCTTATATCCGACCTAAGGGTGATTAGTCCCCAAGTCCAACGTGTTAAAATCCCTTAATTGCTTCACTTGATAGACTAGTTCTCTCGTGAGTAACCAACTCAGAAAGACGAACTATATGCACATATGAAATGCCCGACTCAATCGACTGAAAATAGTATTAGAAAATCGGGATGTCACACTTGCTGCCGGAGCTTCCCACATTTCAGGTATGTTGAGTTCCTCTATTTTTGCTGGTTTTCCTGATTTAATATGCAAAAAGCTCCATCTTTCATAACTATCTTGCTGAAATCGAGCTAGATCTACCACTTTGCAAGCATCCGGCTTAGTACCCCGAAAAACATAGTTGTTTCTCTCCTTCCAAACCTGCCAGAGGGTATTTGAGATCATTTCCAAGGATGGTTTGTGCTTATCCTTCTTTATAAATCGCACGAGCCACTCATTGATTCGTGTAACCTCCTGTGCATTCACTTGTAGGTTGATTTTTGGGTGACTCCATACCCGTGCAGTCCAAGGACAAAGAAAGTGGATATGTTCGGCCGTTTCCATGCTTTCTCGACAAAGGTCACAATCCGGATCGGTAAAATCGTCCTTTTCCATAAATTTTCCTTGGATGGGATGGCATTTTGACAAACATTCTAGATAAAATTCTTCACTTTAGGGCTGGTCTGCATTTTCCATAAAGCACTCCATAGTTTTCTCGGTGTTTGATATGACAATGAAAGGTGTTCTATTGCAATATTGGCTATCACTCAGTCTCTTAGGATGTTAAAACCATTTTTAACTGCAAATGACCCATCCTTAATTCCTGTCCAAATCAGTTCATCATTTGCAAGTTGACGGTTGATTGGAATTGCAAGGATCTCCTAAACAGTCTGTTCATCAAAGAGGTTGTTTAACAAAGCCTCATTCCATTGTTGTGCTTCAAAGTTCATTAACTCAAAGACTTGTTTTGGATCATTTCTATTTGCTTGCCCTCCAATTAGTCCTCTCTTCAGCCATTTATCTGTTCTAATGTTGATATTTTCACCATTTCCAATCGACCATCTCACTAAATCCGCTATGGCCTCCCTTCCTTGAACTAAACTCTGCCAACCTCATGAAGACTTAGTACCTTTATAAGCATGCCAAAAATCCTTTTGACAGAAATAGAGCCCTTTTAGCAATTTACTCCACAAAGCATTCGGATTCTTGACCAACCTCCAAGCTTGTTTACCTAGGAGGGCCTTGTTTACCGAAAGAAGGTCTTTAAAACCCATTCCTCCCCGTCTTTTCTTACTTTCATGATTTCCCATTTTTCCCAATGCAGGCCAGCCTTTGTTTCACTGTTTTTCCACCGGAAATTAGCTACTTTCTTCTCTATAGCATTACAAATTGATATTGGGATTTTGAAAATTGACATGGCACGTTGAGGTAACGCATGTACTACTGATTTCAGGAGAATTTCCTTGCCTGCTTTAGATATAATTTGTTCCTTCCAGCCTTCCAATTTCATATTTACCCTATTTAAAATCCATGTAAACATTTGCTTTTTTGATTCACCCCAATCAGAAGGGATTCCAAGGTATTTCCCTGTCCTAGCAAGCTTCGGCACACTCAACTCTCTTGTCATGTTATCCTGTAATTGTTAGGGACATTCTTTACTAAAAAATATACCTCACTTGTTTAGGTCTACAGCTTGTCCAGAGGCATAGCAATATTGATTTATCATAGCTGCAACATTCTGACATTCCTGTATGGATCCATCCAAAAAGAAAATAGAATCATCTGCAAATAATAAATGAGTCAAGGTAGAATAGAACCTATTCAACTTTATTCCCTTTATACTCCCGTCCGATAGAGCTTTTCCCATCATAGAAGATAGGCTATTGGCCACGAAAATGAAAAGATAGGGAGATAATGGGCCTCCTTGCCTAATGCCTCTTGTAGGATTGAAAAAAAGAGAGGTTCACCATTATATTTGATGCTGAAGGTAACCGTAGTGACACATTGCATGATCCAATTGACCTATTTGGCACAGAAACCCATTTTCAGCAAGCATCCTTCTAGGAAATCCCATTCTATTCTATCATAGGCCTTCTACGTGTCTAATTTCAACACTACTTGAAAGTGTTTTTTCCTTTTTCTCACTCTCAATTGGTGCAACACCTCTTGTACAATATAAATATTATCTTGAATCTGTCTTCCACTTACAAAGGCACTTTGTTCCCTTGAAATCAGTAATGGCAACCATCTTTTCAGTCTATTTGCCAAAATCTTTGATATGATCTTCTATGCGAAATTGCAAATCCTAATACGGCGATATTGGTCAAGTTTTTCTGGATGGGGTATCTTTGGAATTAAGGTTATGTGAGTTCTGTTTAGGGCTGGATCTAATACTCCCGATCGAAAGAAACCCCTCACTTCCTCAAAAACACCGGGATTGATAATATCCCAATGATGTTGATAGAAAATTCCATTTAGACCATCCGAACTAGGAGCTTTCTGTGCACTGAGTTGAAAAACAGCATCATGAACTTCTTCCAAAGTTACTTCCGCCACCAAACATTCATTAATTTCATCCCCAATGAGTTTTGGGCATTGGTCCAGCACTGGTTGGCTATTTCTAGTCCCTACCGTAGTGTACAACTCCTTGAAAAAATGCATGGTTAGGTTTTGAAGTTGCTGCTTGTCTCGTATCCATTCCTCCGATGAATTCTTTAGCATAGTGATTCTATTTTTCTGCCTCCTTTGAATAGTTGCTGCATGAAAATATTTCGTGTTTTTATCTCCCCATTGAAGCCAATTGATTTGGGATCCTAAGCCTCAAACATCTCCTCTCTCCTCCACAAAGTTTCAATTTCTTCTTTTAAGAACTTTATCCTATAAGAGTCTTAAGGCAAGCTTGTACTAGGGGTGATCATGGTTGGGGTTGGGCCGGTCCGACGCCTAACCCTAGGACCAACCCGCATAGTGTCGGTCCCCAATTTTTGGGATCGAGGACCAACCCGGTCGAGTCTGGGACCGAGGACCGGACCGACCCTATGGGTTCGGTCCGGTCCCAAGGTCAACCTAGGACCAACTGATAATTTTTTTATTTTATTTTTTTTATTCCTTAAAAAGTAAAACTTATTAATTCAAATTATATATCAATCAACAATATGATGTTGAGCAACCAAACTATAAATATAAGTACATATTCAACATAAATTTAAGATAAGGTGATCATAAAAATTTTGCACTAATTAAAAACAACAAGCTATATAAATGATCAAGATTGCTAATAGAGATAATGCGTTTCCATCGATGAAGCATACTATAATTTTCTTGCTTTTGATTTGTTTTCGAATCATTCTTCCCTTCGGTAAAATGGGATGAGATGGGAAGTTTAAGAGAAAAGAATTATAGGCCAAAAAATATTTTCTAGGCATCTTCTCCTGCAATCATCTATCAATAATACTTGTAACACCATATGTAAAAACGATTCATACATTCAATCGAGCAAAGTCTAATCAATCAATAATGAAGCTTTGCACCACTTGACAAACACATCATCATAACAACGGCAATACTACTATTCGAAAACTTATTCTATTTGACACAAATTTAAAAGCAAAGTGCAACTAAACTATTAAACATAAGAAGTTCAAAATACATATAAGTGAAAAATGAACAGGATAAAAGGGAACAATAAAATGAACAGGGCTGTTCACACCATTTTCACGACGCCATTCATGCCGTTATTCATTCAAGTTGTTCAAGTGAATAATTTTAGGTGGGTTTGTTATTTATAAGAAAAATATAAAAAAATGATATATTAAATATCTAAAATATATTATATATAAATATATTTTATCAGGGTTGGTCCGGGTTGGACCGACCCTAAACTTCCAGGACCGAGGACCAACCCGCACAGTACCGGTCCTGGAATCTTAGGACCAAGGACCGACCCGATCTCCTTGAAAACCGGACCAGGACCAACAGGGTTGGGCCGGTCCAGGGCCAGTCCAAGGTCGACCCTAGACCGCTGCTCACCCCTAGCTTGTACTATTAATTGAGGATTGAAGCTCTTGCTTCAAAACTGATATGCGAAGTTGGCTATTTGGGAACTTCATTTTACTCCATGCTTTCAAAGCATAACTTACAGCCTGAAGTTTGTCTCTTAGGCCTACTTCATGAAGAGTGTGAGAATGCCATGCTTGTTCAACTACTTCTCTACATTCTGCATCTTTAGTCCAAAAAGCCTCAAACTAAAATTCTTTTCTTTCCTTTACAGATTCAGCGCTGCTCACAAGTAGGAGAGGACTATGGTCTGACCTGACTGCTGGGAGAGCGTACGCTTTTGCTTCCGGGAACATGAGCCTCTATTCTAGCGAACAAAACACCTTATCCAGCTTTTCCTTAACCAAATCAGCCCCTTTTCTGTTGTTGGACCAGGTAAATGCACACCCTTTACATTCTATTTCCATTAACATACAATCATGTAAATGTATTGGAATGCCTGCATTCTATAATTTTCCGCCATCCTAGTGCCCACCTTCTCCCAGTAGTAAAGTACTTCATTAAAATCCCCCAAACAAACCCATGGTAAGCTATTTGAATGACTGATTTGTCTCAATTTATCCCATAACTGTAATCTTTCCCGAAAGAGATTTGGAGCATGCACAAGTAATTAGCATCTTGTTTCGACTATTATGATCTTCACATATCAAGTTAATCATTTCATGGGAAGGAGATTCTACCACAATGTCAACTTCTTCATTCCATATTACCACTAGCCTTCCCGCAATTCCTATCGGGTTCACCACAAAGCTGTGTTTGAATTTCACGTGTCTCCTAATATGAAAAATCACATTTTCTTTGTTTTTTGTTCCCATTAATAGAATTAAATCGGGCCTTTCCTGAGCCACAATGACTCAAATTTTTAACTGTCAGTGGTGAGCCCAACCCCTAACAATTCCAGCACAATATTCTCATTTGTGAACTGGTGGCTTATTGGAGCTAGCCACCAAAGCCCATCCTATAGTGCCTTCCGAAAGACTGATGGGAGTTTCCTGCAGTTTTGCTTCATCGAAATTCGCTAACTCTATTGGAATAGAGTTATATGGGGTGTACCTTTTTAATTTCTTTGCTGGTGAGCTCTTTAAAATTCTGCTTTCCTTTTTTGATCCTGCTTTCTTTGTCCAGGGCAATGGGTTCTTAGTTGCGTAGCTATTATTCATCCTCCTCAATATTCATTATGCTTTTTCCTTTCCCCTAGTGCTGTTCTTCTTGGTGATCGGGTACTATAACATTCAGTTGTACCTTGTTTTGTGGTTGAGTTGCTGCTGTAAAAGTTGTTGCCATTTGCTCTCTAGTAAATATGACTATTTGAGTGTTTTGAGTTGAAGGGCTTCGTTCTCTAAGTTTGTCCTCCTGTTCACCCACCCTATCACCATAAAAAATATGCCAAAAAGGGCTAGTCTCCTTAGCCTTTGCTTTTAACCAATGTCCAAACCTGTTGCTACTCCTATCTTCATATTTTGCTTCATCAAAGGGAACTTCTACACAATTGGTAGCAAAATGCCCAACTTTTCCACAAGAATAGCAAAATCGAGGTAACCTCTCATACTTAAAATCCAACCAGATTTTCCTCACTCCTATATTATATAAAGTGCCTGGACTTAAAGGTGTATCAAGATCAAGCTCTACTCTTGCTCTACCCACCTTCTGAGATGCCACTCCTTTCTTCTCCACTTTTACTTCTTTTACACAGCCTAGGATTTGGACTATATGAGAGTCATAACCTCCTCAGAACACCATTCGATAGGAAGACCATGAACTTGAACCCATAATGCACAATTGGTAAACTTATAACATTGCATAGGTTTATTAGGTCTCCCATGGTTTAAGGATCAATAAATTGCTCGCAAATGACCATGGGCTATTTGCTAACACTCTTGCTTTGTCAATCTCAGATTCAAAGGTAAAAGAAAGTATACTCGATTCAAGCTGCGCAAAGGTAACTGAATCTACCTTCCAAACTCTCTTCATTATGGTAAGAAAGGCCTGAAAATTGATATTTCCCCCTGAATACAGCTTACCAAACACTGTTCTATTGCATTCATCTAGGATTGCCTCAGAGATCACTCTATCCCGTGGAGGGGCATCAACTTCTGTTCTAAGGTTGCCCAGTCTCTTGCATAATACAGCAAGGTGATTGTCTACTTCCCCGATTCCTCCATTTACCACAACAACAAGACACAACTTGGTAGACACAAGCGAACACAATCGAGCCCGACCAACACAGCGAAGGGCAATTTTTCTAGCTACGTTGAGTTATATGAAGACCCACTCTCGAACCAACACAATGAAGGACTAATTACTTCCAGATTGTTTGAGGTATATGAAGACCCACACTAGGTACAACAAGAAGAAGAAAGCCCAGCAAAATCCACCGAGAGAATTGCGGCATCCCATCTTCCTTTTGGCCGAATCTTCAAATCATCCATTGTCCATAAAGGGTTGACAACGCTATTCCCCTTCACGATTCACTTCATTTGAAATGGGTAAAGGGTAGGGTGAAGGTGAGGGTGGGGGTTTCATGGGTTTACTATATGGATTCCATTTGAGAAAAGCTGTAAAGGGGCTATTAGGGTTTTAGGGTTTCATAATGGCAAAGGAGTTTTAGGGTTTTTGGAGGACAACTACCATTGTAGGCAAAGAGAAGCTCTCGAAATAAGAGAGAGAGAGAGTGACTTGCAATACATGGCAAAAGCAGGCGGCATTTGGAGGGTGAACATTGGGCATTGAAACACGAGTAGAACTTGCGGGCCCCCATGGACTGCTATGATAATTCCGAGGTGGCAAATCATAAACCGAGTCAGCTAAGAAGAAGCTAAATTGTTTGACACTAAGGCTCCGTTCGTTTTGTGGAAAATAATTTTCGAGAAAACATTTTTTAGATTTTCTGATATTCGTTTCACGGAAAATGAATTTCTTGGATCCATTAAAGGAAAAAAGTCTTCTAAAGTAGGGGAAAATGTTTTCCACTTTTGAAAAGTGGAAAACATTTTCCTCACTTAATCTCTCTTATCCCACACTTATACAAATTGTCACTTCCTCCTCTTATTTTTTCTTCTTCTTTTCTTTTTCTATTAATTATTTTTTAATTTTCTTTTTCTTTTTTAATTCGAATTATTTTTGATTTCCTCTTTCTTTTCTTTGTTTCCCATCTTCTTCTTTCTTGGCTAGTCGTCGAACCGAATGAAACTCAAGCTCGTCGATCTCAAACTCGCGTTCGTCAATCTGGCGAGCCTCAATTGACACTCATGCTCGCCAATCTAGGAAGTGGAAAATATTTTCCTTACTGAATACCGGAAAATATTTTCTAAAACATTTTCAAGTTTTAGCCGAACACTAAAAAATATTTCGAGAAATATTTTTAGGAATTGACTAATTTTCCGCGAAACGAGCAGACCCTAAAAGAAAAGAAAAACTCAGAAGGATCAATTGGAATCTGACCTTACTTAAGCACCATTTCACCTAAATTCTGACTTTTCTAAATCATCATTTTTCACCTAGAATGCTAGGTTTCTAAGGGATGTAGTTTTTATCCCTCCGTTGAACAGGAAAAAAAAATTATCATTATGAAAAAATCTAAAATGTTATATTTATAATAAATTTATTTTAAATCAATTTTTTGATTATTAAAAATTCTTAATTGATACATTTATGAAAAATTTATCTCAAATTAATTTTGATAATGAAAAATCTCAAATTGGTACATTCGTATTATGATATTTTTTTACAAAAGTTACCAAAAATACAAAGAGTTGAAATTAGTCATCATTGGAGAATCTATGTTTTTATATAGATTGTAGAAATGTTCAGATTGTGCATACTATGGACGATGGGGATTTTCTTCCTTTTTCTTATCCCTTTTGTTGAACTCAATGTTTTAAGTGTTAATTTTCGTTGTTCGGCCAAAAGAACATAAAAAAAAAAAAGAAAGTAACAAATTTTCACTGTTATTGACGTCACTGGATGCGCATGGACTGACGTGGGGCACAACATAGCTGGGACTTTTGGACCTAATTTTCTGTAACTTCAACTTTGTAGACGGCAGAGGTTACCTATTTTCTTTATATATATATATATATATATATATATATATATATATATATGTATATGTATATGTATATGTATATGTCTATGTATATATGTGTATGTGTATATGTATATACATATGTATGTATGTATGTATGTATGTATGTATGTATGTATAAATACGGTGACTCTACTGTTGCCACTCGTTGTCGGTCAACTTTTGCGACAAGTGTACACGGACTGAGGATGAACCGCCCTTAAACATATTCTTTCTACATAGAAAATGACGTGGAGCGGCGATCAACACATGCGGCCCTTTCTGGACCGTTATTAGAGTGCTTCCTTAAAAGGATGTCTAGTATATAAGCGTATGAGAAGTTCTAAATCCGTAGTAATAATGTAATCAAATCACAAAATTATGAGCAATCTAGACATGTTAAAGTAGATTCAAAATCCATTTATAAAATGATATTTATTTAAATGGATTGTAAATAAATCACTTCTTATTTCGCGGACAAATCATAATGAATTTTAAAAATAAGGAGGGAAAATTATATGGGTCTTGTATGGATTAGTCTCACCCACCTACAACCCATTTAACTCATTTCCATTGAAAAGCTCGGCTCACTTCTTCTCTGTTCCTTTTCACTTAGGCAACTCATGATCTCAATTTTTAGACAATCTTCTCTTTCCTTCTTCGCTTTCACGAATCTGATTCGCTGCTGCCTCCACTGCCTATCATCAACTTCATTGCCACCCATCTTCTGGTTGCAGTTATTTGACAACTCAATCGTCATAGTATAGCCCGTCCTACACTCTTCGGAAACCTAACCTCCGTTTCTAGTGGATAAATCTCTCCGGTCACCACCAAATTCCCAAGACCATTTGAGCGTACGACTCTGCCACCACCGCCATGACTCACCGCCCTGAGTGCCACCAGCGTGAAGTTTGTTCCCTGATGACAATTGAGACAACTGAGTGCTTGGTCTTCGTCTCATCTGGCTCAACGAACTAAGTCTCGCAGCTCAACGGGGATCAGCAGGTATGAGCTGAGCTTCTCGGACTCAGTGGGGTTCGAAGGGACTGGCTTTTTTGTCTCCTGGTCTTTTCTTTATTTGCTTACTTTTTTTCGTTGATTTCGCCTAGAATTTTTGTTTTTGAGGGGTGACTTGGTGCTTTTAGCTGGTTCGATTTTGGAATTTGGATTTTGATAATATAAAATCGGAAAGAGTTGTGTCTTTCCTGCTATTATTTGTGGAATGTCGATGTATTGGACCTGCTTACGACTTATTATAGTGTTGGGGCTTGAAGAATGGTTGTTAATTGCATATGCAACAACGAACCTCTCTCTAATGAAGTTTAGAAATAGCTTATGTGATCGCTGTTGTTTTGACATTATATGGAAGATAGACCGTTATGCATTGTACATTGTTCTCCAAGTGAGATGTAGTGCGAGCTCAATTTGAGTTCGTGCTTGAGAAGAGGGTCTTTGGGGCTTTAGTTGTGTAGTTCGTCCTGGAGATGGAATGCGTAGATTTGAGGTTTTTATTATGTGTTTTGCTGAGGTGCATAAGAGATAAAAATGAAGGAAACTGTGGACTTCATAATCCACTTCATGATTTGTGGTGGCTTGAACTAAACTTTCAACATCATCATCACGCCCATGTCCATAATCCAGCGCCTGAGCTCCCTCACTTGATGAGCCAGTCCATGGAGTCATCCGTTCTTTAAAGGCAATAATTTAGAGAGAAAAATGCAAAAAACAAATATCAAGATGAGTTGGGTATGAATCAAGTTAGGTATGGTCAAGAAATTTGCATTACATATAAATAAATAATAAACGAATTGATTGATTAATTTGGGTCTGATCATTTATGATCCAATCCAAAACTCAGTCTGACTTATCTGTTTGATGAGTCTAATGCAATCAAATCTTGAAATGTATCCTAAAAGTACAATCAAATATTTCTATTAATTCCGCTTTACTTGTGATATGAAGTTTTTATTGCTTTCATGAAAAATGTGGCATATTGTGCTTTCAAAAAGAATATATATATATATATATATATATATATATATATACTATTTATTTATAAAAATGAAAACAAAAGCCGTGAGAGAGAGGGGGAAGAGGGAGTGGGGCAGCGTGAATATTTCTCCTCTCTAGCGCCATTTTTTGTCTGTTGTATATTTATGGTTTTCTTTTCTTATTTCATACTTATTTATTGCCACATCAGATTAAAAATGATTTCCTTTTTTAAAGAATCCGAGAAAATTTTCCAAAATATATTAGGCATCCGTGCTTGGATTTAAAACTTTATGCTTGGCAAAAAAATCCCAACAATTGAATCCTTGGTCCCGATGTTCGGGATGTGGCTTGGCGCAGTTTATTGAGGCTAGGCTAGGGACCCCGATGCTTGGGGCTAGGCTATCTATGCTTATGCCTAAGTCCATCAAGGCCAAGCCTAAACTCTTGGTACCCATATTTAATGCTCCTACACCTAAGCTCGGGTCCCTAATGCTTGAGCATTGGCGGCAACGCCTTGTTCATTGAACGGGATGCCTTGGTTGAACCGAGATGCCCTAATTGAGCCGGGATGCCTGTGTTTTAAACCCGAAAGCCTCAGTCGAGCCAAGATGCCCTAGTCAAGCTAGGAAGCCCTACAAGAAGCCAGAAGCCCCGGTCGAGTTCGGAAGGCCTAGTCGAGCTAGGATGATTTTAAATGAATTTGCATGAGTGTCAGTTATACATAACCATGATATGTTGACATGTTCATTATTAAGCTAAAGGTAAACATGCATTGAAGCATGTTGTTATGGATATCTGTATGTATTCGAGATGTAGCAATAGGTTTGCTATTGATCTGCCATTAATACCATTTGCGAGTGTTTTGTACTTGCTAGGGTTTGATGATAAGATGCGTTCCTAGTAAAGAGTTAGGAATTTTACTTACCGAGTTCCTAAGACTCACTCTCTCATCCTTCAATCTTGTAGGCCTGGAAGTCCCACATCAATTTTGGGAGCTATAGTCATGCTAGAGGAGATAGGAAATTCCCCTGGCCTATGTGGAAACTTTAGTGTGATGTAAAAAGATAAGATGGCTCGTAGAAAAAGGGCTTGTAAAAGTACTGTTATAATATAAATTAGTGTGTTCCGTGTGATATAGTTCCCGAGTCTTCCAACTGTTTTTGTTCGGGAGTTGTTAATTCACATTTCCATATATGCATGATAATAAGATAAAAAGAATCGGGACGACAATGAGCCTAGGACGTCGTGAAAATAACTTTTGCCACTTAAGACCTTGGTGATGGAGTTGGAGTCGTGACATTTTTTGTATCAGAGTGGGGTTATTACCTAGAGTGATAAGATGCGTTGAGAGTCGTGGGATAGTTAGTTATAAAAAACATTACATGCATGTGATTGTCTTGTTTGATGGATTTTCCTAACGATAAATTGGAACTACTAATCATTTCTTGTGCTCGTAGAGAAAACATCCCTAGAATTCTTGTAGTTGTCCTATTAGTAGACAACATTTTAGTGTTAGGGATTAGGTCACTTCAAAAAGAAAGTCGAAAGAGGGCCCCAACTAGATGGAACTTTGCTAGCATTAGTGACCATTGGAAGCCTAATGGAGCAATAGGCTCAATAGCAATTAGCCTCTACTTCCGCCAATGCCTTTTCGTCTGGTAATGGCAATAATAACGATGACTGTCCTATGCAAGGATTGGTCGAGCAATTTTTGAAGTTATAGCCCTCGAGATTTGCTAGAACGGGAAGAGGTCGAATCATGGGTTAAAGAAATGGAAAAGATATTCATACTCTTGAGGTGCTCGGATGAAGACAAAATGACATTAGCAATATACTAGTTACAAGGTAATGCCAATCAGTGGTGGGATGCAATAAAAGGGAGTGTTTCCTGAAGCTACTCCTATAACGTGGGACGCCTTTGTCCAAGCTTTCAACAGAAAATATCTTTCCAACTGCGCTTGTGACAAGAAAATGACAGAGTTTTTACAACTCTAGCAACGAAACATGACGGTTGATCGATACGAGGCAAAATTTGCCGAGCTGTCAAGATCTGGTGGATCGAGTGAAAATATTTCGAGATGGCCTGAATCCGGACAGTTGGAGCCAATTGGTGCCACTAAACCTTAAGGACTATAATGAGCTATATGAACAAGCCCAAGTGATAGAAAGTTTGTAAAATTCTAAACGCAAGTGAATGTGTCAAACAAATAATATAATGATGAGGAAAAGTATCATCCCAAAGAGATCGATGATTAATAAACTAATTAAATACTAAAATAGACTAATTCTAAAATTTATCTAACAGATCAAAACATAATTGAGAATAAATTAAAAACAAAATTTGGAGACTAAACGTAATAAATCAATCAGATAAATATGTTAGAGTATCTGATTTCACCATAACCATTAGATATGAATTTTAGATGTTGTGGGCACAAGAACGATATCAAACATGCTTTACCAAAAAAAAAAAACGATATCAAACATGTGATAGAGGAATTTCCTAACCTATTTACTATCCTATCTCTAGGTATATTGAACCTACTCAGCTTAATAATCCACTATATCTCTATGTGAATTAAAATAAACATGAGTGCATTAAAAATTATGAATATTCCCCGCTTATAATGAGTCTTTTGGATCACCTTATCGTTGAAAGCTACACAAATAACGCGATATATTTTTATTCACGTTTAATTCATGGTTATAAATTATAATAAGCAATTGCATATTATCACTTCTCAGTCTCAAATATGTACATCTGATCATTTAAGAGGTGGCTAGTTACTCAAAAGCATTATGCACAATAATATATAACTCACATGAATGAAATCAATTGTAAAACATAAAAATCATGAAATTCACATCATCATGGTTAGGTTACATCGTAACCCTAACAAAAGAAAATTAGAACATAGTAGAATAAGAAATAAAAATATAAATCAAACCCAGTATCTTAAATCAAAGAACAAGAATTCTGTCACCAGTTTTGTCTTCTTTTCAAAATACTTGAAGAACTCTTAGAACAATGAAAAACGAACTAACAAAAACCTAGCTGCTCTCTCTCTCTCTCTCTCTCCATGTTCTCCCATTTAGGGGATATATCCAAGCTCCAAACAATTGCGCATAAAATTAGGGAGTAAATCAGAGGAATTTGATTTGATATCTATCTTCCACTACATTTGATATCTATCTTCCACTACTTCTTAATTTGAATTCTTGATTCTTGCCATTATTTTCCTTTTCTTCTCCATATCTCATTATTCTGCATAAATAAGGAAAATTCGAATTATCGAAGGAAATCCAAATATATTCTCATAGAAATTGCATTAATTGTTGCCTAAAATAGGTAAAATAACTTTATTTTTATAGAGTTATCAAAAAGATTTCCTAGAAAAGCCACCACAACAACTTATTAGAGAAGTTCTTCTCCTCCAACCTGCCAAGTCAATTAGCATGGTGACAAGAGGTCAGTGTAAGAAGAAGAGCATTTCTACAAGAAGATTGATTTTCGCTTTGGGCGAGATATGCAGTAGTTGCGGGAAGCGACACGCCAATACTCCCTATTTAGCTTGAGCAGGAGCTTGTTATGGCTATGATCAGCAAGGCCACATGATAAGAGATTGTCCATATTGACAACAAATGATGCCGTTACAGCAGCTGCAAACTACACCACAAAATGGAATCTTGCCGCAAGATAATCGTCCTCCGGCCTAAGGGAGAGTATGCGCACTCACTTAGGAGGAAGCGAAAAATTTCAAGACCATGGAATGAAGTACCATCCACTGTAGAATGCGGAAAGTATAAGATCGTTATATGTAATAAGAGAAAGCAGTTACCTAGTCGTGTTAGCCATGTATGATTTTGATGTCATATTAAGAAGGATAATAATTAGAGTGCATAGTGGAATTGTGTCAAGTTGGGAATGCTATAGGACATTTAAGCACTTTGCCCGTAAATGAATGGTCAAAATAGAGAAGACCATCCAAACATTGGAAGATATGTTAAGAGCTTGTGCGATTGATTCCCAAGGAAGTTGGGACGAGCATTTACATCTTGTCAAATTTGCTTATAACAACAATTATTAGTAGAGAATTTGTATGGCTCCATTTGAGACACTATATGATCAAGCTTATAGAACTCTAGTTTGTTAGAAAAAGGTCGAGCAAAGGAAAGTCACTGGTCCAAAGTTAGTCCAACCTATGGCAAATACCATGCAAGTAAGTAAAGATAAGCTTAGAACTGCTCGAGGAAAATAGAAAATTTATGTGAATAGACGACAAAAACCTCAAGAATTTTAGATAGGTGATCATGTTTTGGAGAAAAAGGGAAGCTGAGCCTTAGATACATAGGACTATTCAAGATTCTACAAAGAATTGGAAATGTGGCCTATCGGTTGTCGCCACCACCAAAACTTGCTCAAATACATAATGTGTTCCATGTATCTATGTTTAGAAAGTATGAGCTCGATCCAGCACATGTGCTAAACTTCGATGAGATTGAAGTAAACGATGCAGGATCATATGTTGAAGAGCCAATATGGATCGGGGATCGAAGGGAGCAAGTAATAAGAAATAAGGTCATTCTCTTAGTTAAGGTCCTATGGCAACACCATAGCATGGAAGAGGCAACATGGGAAAGTGACGAGGCCGTGAAACGCAAGTACTTGTATCTATTTCATGAATCAGGTATGTTTTGAAATTTTAAGGAAAAAATTTTTTGAGGGGGGAGAGTTGTAACATCCCAATTTCGGCTTACAGGAAATGGCTGTAAATCTGATGTGCCAGTGGCAGGGATAGGTCATGGATCGTTCCAAGATTTGGCCATATATTGATTATGGATCAATCAAGGGAACGTTCGTGGACCAATCCTATGACTGTGATCATGGACCCAAGCAGTTTGGTCAATGGACGACTACCCGACCATCAAGGTTGATCAAGGGATGGTCACAACCACCACAAATCAGTCGACGATCATGGATCGGTCCAAACAGTCATGTGCCGGTCGCGGGTGATTCTACTCAGTCATGCACTTGTCGTGGATGATCATGATTTTACTTGATACGACCATGTGTTGGGTACAAATCTAACTAACCTCGAACAATCACATGATAATAGGGAGTCAACCTGGATGAAGTTGATCTGACCAACTGGAGTCGATCTAAAGGCTGGTCATTGAGCTTGTGCCCTAGGCCACTAATCTAGGCAAGAAAGGCAACTTTGCTTATGACAACCACTCCGAGGGAGGCTTAGTCACAAACCTAGGGTGTGTCGAAATGGTCGTTAGGGGATGTACACAAAAAGTCTTTGTTCGGTCCTGGTTGCATTTTCAATGACCTATTTCTTTATGATTGCCATGTTGCCTAGAAATGGACAAAATGGAATTCTCTAGAACACTCTAGCTTCTTCATAAAGAAGGGTGACTCACCATTTCACATAGATTTTTCTAGATATCGTCATGATTATCAAGGATTCATCTTAGGGATTAAGCAAAGTATCTAGGCCAAATCTCCCAATAAAAATAGGACACATTGGAGCAAATTATGGCTATTCTATAGCCCTAATGCCACCTTATCTTTTAGAGTGCTACTTATCCATAATGACTTGTCCCCCCTAGTAATGAGCTAAGTGCTCATGTGACCCAATGTAAAGGAGACAAGCAAGGCTTTAAATGATGACACTAAGTCATTAGATGTCCACATCATGAAACTAGGTGCACCACCTTTCCAAATAGGCATGCTACCTTGCAACATAGGCTTGCCACCTCAAGATCATAGCCATGCCACCTTAAGATATATGACTGGGCCACTTAAATGAGTAATGATGAGTTTAGTGCCTATAAATAGGATGGGCTCTTTATTCATTTCCACCACATTAAGCCCTCTTTCCATTCACGCCTATCCTCTTCCTCATCTTCCTTTCTCTTGGCTGCACACCACCAACCCTTCAAGCTATTCAAGTGAGTTCTTCAAGTTTGCCAAGGTAAGTAAGATTCCTTATTTTCTTCTAAGAAAGTCGATCCCATTGTTGAGGCTAGTGAGTGCTCACCCATCAAGCTATGGGTAGTATGCTATGTCTTTTGTTTAATCTTGCTTACTATTGAACATGGCCGTGTGCTTGAGTCGTTTATGTCCAGGATGGAACCGAGGTTCTTTTGGGTTGAGTTCATCGCAAGACAAAGTCGCCCTAGCCATAAAGCCTTGGTTTCAGCATTAATAGGATGCCGAGTCTAGGTCTCGCTTGATACGAGGATCGCCAAGGCAACAAGGTTCTAAATGGATATTGAGGCGTGGCGGTTTATATCTTGATCATTACGGGGATCCCCCCAAATCCCTGAGGTCTTGGTAAGACACTAAGGCATGTTGATTTCCTTAGTCCAAATGGACGTGAGGACTTTGCGCTTGGCATTAAATCAAACCATGAGCTAAGGGTCATTCACGACACAAGTGTGTTCACATCGGGTCAGAACCGAGGTCTATCACGCTTAGGATTTTCACTAAAGCGAGGTGTACGCAAGCCTCAAGGTCTTGGATTGGCATTGATGCGTGTTGTTTCCAAGTTTTGTCCGATGCGAGGATCAACGCTAAGTGATTGATTCAAGTTACGAACCAAATATTGTTCTTGACATACTTATTAGCGAAGTATAAGGATTGATGACACACACGAAAGAATGAGCACGCCTTCAAGCCTTGCATGTGTGAGTTAAGAGAAAAGATAAAAACCGGCTTGTATGATGCATTTATGCGTACACTTAAAGAAGAAAAAGTGTTCGTTGCCACACATCGTTGGTGGCGATGCCTCATTCATTGAATGGGGATGCCTCGGTTGAGTAGGGATGCCTTGGTTGAGCCCGAATGCTTGGTTATTGAATTCAGAAGCCTTGAAAAGCTAGCCCCAAGAAGTCTCGATCAAGCCGAGATACCCTAGTTGAGCCAAGAAGCCCTGCAAGAAGCCAGAAGCCTCGATCAAGTCGGGAAGGCTTGGTCGAGTCAAGATGACACTAAATGAATTTGCATGAGTGCTAGTTATGCATAAACATGATATGTCGATGTGTTCATTGTTAAGCCGAAGGTAAGTATGCATTAAAGCATGTTGTTATGGATATTTTGCATATATTCGAGATGTAGCAATAAGTTTGCTATTGATCTATCATCGACACTATTTGCAAGTGTTGTACTTACTAGGCTTTGATGATGAGATGCTCTCTTAGTAAAGAGTTGGGAATTTTACTTACTGAGTTCCCAAGACTCACTCTCTCATCTTTTAGTCTTGTAGGCATGGAAGTCCCATGTCAGTTTTGGGAGTTGTAGTCATGCTAGAGGAGATGGGAAATTCACCTGGCCTATGTAGAAATTTTAGCGTGATGTAGAAAAAAAAAAAAAAAAAAAGATGACCTGTAGGGAAAGAGTTTGTAAAAGTACTATTATAATATGAATCAGTGTGTTCCGTGTGATATATGTCCCAACCTTGCAGCTGTTGTTTGTCCGAAAAGTTATTTATTCATGTTTTCGTATGTGCATGATAATAAGATAAAAAAAAAATTGGGATGGCGAGAAGCTTGGGACGTCGCGAAAATAATCCTTGCCACTCAAGACCCTAGAGATGGAGTTGGGATCATGATAATACTGGTGCTGTGGAAAGTTATTCCTTGATGTGAGCAAAACTAGCTTCTACTTCATCGCCTAAACTAAATTTTCTCTTCTTCAAGAACTTAGTAATCAAGACCATAATAGTATTGAAATTTCAAATAAAGCGTCAGTAGAATGTTGCGACTCAATGGAAGCCACATGCCTCCCTTAACATCTAAAGAGCATGACAGTCGCAAATGACAACTACCCTCTCTGCATCAACTTGAAGGCCTTTTGCTCCAACAATATACAACGAGAAGAGTAGTTGATCTATCATGAAGCCATATTTCTTTAGATTAATTTACATTTGGTTCATCTGCAAGGTCAAGAAGAAATCCTTTACATGCTCCATTTGCTGTCGGTCATCTAGATTGTATATGAGGATGTCATTGAAGTAGGCCACCATAAACTTATCAATGAAAGGTTTGAGGACCTAAGTCATCAAACACATGAAGATGCAAGGTGCATTAGTGAGGCCAAATGATATGTCAAGCCATTTATATAAACCTTCCCTTGTTTTAAAGACTATCTTTCATTCGTTGTCGGGGTGAATGTGGACTTAGTGGTATCCACCACGCATATCAATGTGTAAAGACCTTTGAAGCAGTAAGTCGGTCGAGCATGTCATCTAGGCAAGGGATTGTGAATTGATACTTGACAGTAATCCAATTAATTACTTGGCTATCAATGCACATAAGTATGCTCCTGTCTTTTTTTGTTTTTCCAGAGTGAGGGGCTTATGCTCTTGTGCAAGAAGCCTTTTCGAAGGAGTTCTCCCACCTAGTGTGATTTGGTTCTTCTTTGGATTTATCCAGTAGTATGGCAAATTAGGGAGGCTCGCTCTTGAAATAAAATCAATCTCATGTTGGAGATCCCTTAAAGGAGTTAATCTAATAAGTAGATCCTCCAAGATGACATCATTAAATGTTTTTATAAGGGTTGAAGAGTCTAAGGAATAGGAATAACAACTTGTTGATCACCTTTCTCCACAATCATGTACATCCCTTCATGTTTATGGATGGTTAACATAACGCCCATACTTCGCTTTTTAGGGGCTTGGGGAATGTTACTCTTCGACTTCAAAGTAATCTTTCTTTTCTCATACAAAGGAGCAGATATTGTCTTTGGCTTGGTAGGTGATATCAATGTCATACGTCGTGGTCATTCTAGCAGGACATAGCATGCATTCCGCCTCCACCACATCACAAATAATTTTATTCTTATAGGGCTTTCCAATTGAAATAAGTAAATGATATAACTATGTTACCTTGAGTTTGGCCTCTTTAGAAATCCATGCGATTGTATGAGGGGAGAGATGTGACTCTACCTTTAGTTGCAAATAGTCCATCAAGTCTTGAACTCTATGTTCTCATAACTACCATTATCGATGATGACATTGCAAATTTTGTCGTTGATAGTACAATGGGCATGGAAAAAAACTATCTCGTTGGGTGTCCTCTCTTCCCAAGGCAAGCAACAATCACCTAACAATGCAATTGACATGCTCGCCCTCTTCGTCCTCCAATTCTTCTTCATCCACCTAGTCATCTTTGTATGTGTAGTCATCATGCTCTATAACATTGACCATCTTCCGCCGTAGGAAGTCACTCAAATGATGGCCCAATATGTTACACTTGTATGGTGGCTTAGCATGGGTTATGGGCATTGATGTTATAGTTGTTTATGGCGACTGGTGCCTTGGGTGCCTTAGCATTACTACCCGATGTGTTGAGTTTTGACTTTCAAGTTAAGAGATAATGGTATTTTAGATTATGTACTTTTATTTTAGGGATTTTTGAAGGAAGGGCTAAACGATAAATTAAGTCTCTCCAAATGTATAGCTTCACTAATTTGATAGCATATGCTCTTGCAATTACTAAAGAGCTTGATATTTAAGAACCTTCTACAATCCTTGAAGTTACTATTTGTTCTAAATATGAAAAGTGGCTTATTGCGATGAATGAAGAGATGGAGTCTCTTCATAAGAACCAAACTTGGGATCTTGTGAAAATGCCTCAAGGCCAAACAGCTGTTGGGTGCAAGTGGATCTTCAAAAGAAAAGAGGAAATTCGAAGGGTTAAAGATAAAAGATTTAAGACACGTTTGGAAGCGAAGGGTTTTAGTCAGAATGAGGGGATCGACTTCAATGAAGTGTTCTCTCTAACTGTGAAATATAATTCCATTCGTGTGTTGCTCACATCATAGCTCTTTATGATCTAAAACTTCAGCAACTTGATATCAAGACTACTTTTTTGCATGACAAGCTTGAGGAGACAATCTATATGTCTCAACCTGAGGAATTCGTTGTTGAGGGTAAAGAAGATCGCGTTTGTAGGTTGAAACATTCTTTGTATGGTCTTAAGCAATCTCTATTGTAATGGTACAAGAGGTTTGATAGCTTTATGTTGAGTCATGAGTACTCACGAAATACACATGACAACTATGTGTACTATAAGAGATTGCATGCTGGTTCTTTAATTTATTCACTATTATATGTGAATGATATGCTTATTGTAGCGAAGAACATATTAGAGATACAAAATTTGAAGAGGTAACTTAGCAAAGAATTTGAGATGAAAGATCTTGAAACTGCCAAGAAAATTTTAAATATGGAAATTCGTAAAGACAAACAAGTTGGGAAGTTATACCTCTTGTAGAATAAGCATATCGAGAAAGTACTTCTTTGGCGTCCCTTTTTAGGCCTTCGACTTCTTTGTCGCCTAAAACTAAAGAATAGGAAGATGAGATGCCCCAAGTTCTGTATTCTAGTGCCGTGAGTAGTTTCATGTATGTTATAGTTTGCACTCGTCTGGATATTTCACAGTCTATTAGTGTCGTGAATAGGTTTATGACATATCTAGGCAAAGCTCCTCGGCAAGCCATGAAATGGATTCTTCGATACATCTAGGGTGCCTTAGATGTGGTTTGGTCTTTAATAGAGGTTGTGATATAAGATATTCAGTTGCTGGCTTCATTGATTCTGACTATATAGGTGATCTTGACAAAAGGAGATCTTTAACAAGTTATATTTTTTCGCTTAGTGGTTCTGTAGTTAGTTGGAGAGTAATTTTGCAAGACACAATTGCTTTGTCTACAATCAAAGTAGAATACATGGCAGCGGCAGAAAGTAGTAAAGGAAGTTCTTTGGTTATAGAACTAGATGTGAAGTAGGAGGGAGCCTCTATTATCTTTTGTGTTAAGTAAAGTGTGATCCAATTGACCAAGAACACAATGTATCATGAGAGGACAAAACATATCGACATATGGTATCACTTTGTATGTGCTAAGGTTGCTAAGGGTACAGTTATGATGAAAAAAAGTATTTACGGCGGACAATCCAACGGATATGTTGACCAAACCAATTCCTTTGATCAAGTTCAAGCATTACTTAGATTTGATTGGCGTTTTTGCCATTTGAGTTGCTGAGGTGGAGTTGGTGGCATTTGATTCCTTAGTTTTTACACTAAGTATGCTCATGTAGGGTCAAGGGTGTGTGTCATCAATTCCACTTTTTGGGGGTGGCCTTCTACGGTCACTTTTGATAGTGAGGAAGAGAGGTCTTGTGGTGTTTGCTATAATGTTGTTTTGGAGATTTGAAATCAAGGTGGAGATTTGTTAAGTTTTGACTTTCAAATTAAGACATAAGAGTATTTTAGACCATGCATATTTATTTTAGGGATTTTTGAAGGGAGACTATAAAAGGAAAGTGTTTAATAACACATCTCCAACCTTAGCCTCTATATTATTTCCTTTTTTTTTTTTTTTCCATCTTCTTGTTGGATATAATGTGGCTCACCAAGTAGTTTTAGAGCTTTTTAGATTGTACTTTCATTCTCTTTGTTGGAGATAATGAAACTTTTCTCTCCCCGTGGTTTTTCCCGTTTTGTGTTTTCTATGTAAATTTTGCGTCTCGTGTGATTTCGATTTTCTTTCATCCTTTATTACTTGTTCTTAGATTGGTGCATCTTTGATTAGCGTTTTCCTCGACACGATTTCTGTTTATATTGTTGGTTTGCTGGTTGAAGGATTTTGGAAGATTTGGTTGTCTCCCCTTTCAAATGATTCTCGGGCAGAATTATTTGTTAGCTCAATTAATGGACTAGTTCTCTTTGGTTGCACCTCAAACTTTCAGGCCATTTCTTGGGCATTCTCAATAGAGAACAAACTATGTAATGAAACATGGTCTTGAATTTGAGTTGCAAGCCATTGAAGTACTTGGCAGTCTATTATGCCTCAAACTCAGCCAAGTTGTTGCAAGTGGAGTGTTAGAGAAAATCCTTCGTGTAGGCTTAGATTCTTCAGTTCGGCTACTTACAATTATGAAATTGGTGAAGCAATAATTATTCATAATTGGTTGGGAGGAGCCTAACCTTTAACGTTTGCTTCTTCTGATTCCACATTTGGATGGGAGCTTTTACTTATTGGTGTTGGGTAGGCTATGTCTATCCCCACTAGGTGAAGCGCCACCCTTCATCTTCTATGGCACCAATTTTACTTGGCGCTACTCTTTGATCTCCATGTGGCATTAGAGAGTTTATCAACTTCCCAAAGCTAGTCGAGAAAGTCTTCAATATTCAAGTTGCCCTTGGAGGTGGGAGGTCGATCTTCGCTTGATATTGCTCGGGGTCTTATCTTATTCTTCTTCAACATAGGCTTGTCGCCTCTATTAGGGATTTGCCTTGGTTTGCTTTGCAAAGTGATTTAACTTAGGCGGTGTTAAAAGGCTCAAATTTGTGGCCCTTGGCTGCAGGGAGATTTTCATTAACATTATTGGTCATTTCATAAGGCAAACTTGCTTGATACTGAATAACGCAGAGGAAGTTACGCTTGGAAAAAGATTTCAAAGGATAATGTTTGAATAAGAAAGTACTATTTATATTGTCTTAGGTGCCTAGTTATAAGAAGGTCGCACTTTAGGAACCAATCAAATAATTAAATCTAATAATAAAATTAAGGATAAAAATGTTGATGTAGAGGAAAGTCTTCACAACGCATCCCGAAAGTCTACAAAACACTTTCGAAATTTTTGGCAGCTCCAAAATCAAGGAAAATGCTTAAATTTGAGATCAAACATTGCCCAAATTGGTGTAATCCATTTGCAATTTCAAAGATCTTGCAATCCCCCTCGATTTGATATGCACCATAATTTCTCCCAAATCAAAAGTTACGATCGTTTGAAGTTGATCCGTCATTTATAGCATGGGAGCAACCGCCCACTCAAACCACTTGACACTCGAAGATTTTCATGTGAGCATTTACTAGCTATTCTATGTCATGCCTTCTTGAAAAATGTTTTTTACAAGTTGTACATTTTCTGCAAAACAAAAGGACCCTTAAATTAAGATAGGTACATTAGTAGAAACCCAGACTAAATTGCTTTAGAGTTAGGGTTTATTTGGAACCTTTTGGAGATACACCATTTGGGAATGGGAAAACTATTTCTCTTTGGCATGATACCTAGTTCCCTGATGGAACCTTGTTGAGGCCCTACTATATCAATTTCGGCACAAAAAAGGATCGCAGAACTACTATATCATACTGTCTCATTCGAGCAGATGCTATTGATCTGTAACATATAACTAAATCAATTAGTAAAATGATGAGAAAGATTGCCTCTTTATTGTGACAGAGTATGGATGCTCTGTTCGTTCCTGAAGAAGTTGTTGGGATCAACCGCAGTTCACTTTAAACAACCTCTCAAAATTGTCATTAAACTACTTGAACCCCTGGACTTGCTCTTCTTTGAAGCTGTGGTTGCCGTTCAAGAATGCACCCTAATTTGCGCCAAGAAACTTCTCCCCCACTTCCGGGTCCTGGTTGCTCCAATTGATGGAGTACCGAATCTTAAACAGTCCGACCCAAAAAAACTAAAAAATAGTCCCGATTTCCAGGTCTCCCACTAATGTTTCCATTCATACATGAAAATTTTCCATTAAAATAGCAATATGACCAACCCACATGCAACCCCCCTATTCCAAATACTAGTATAATATGTCTTATTCTATATTCATATGAAATTAAACAATATAATAACTAGAAGAGATGGAGAATTACCTACAAGATCAATCCAATAGAGATTTCATTCAATGTCTTGTGAACATAGAACCTCTCATAATACTAATGCAGAGATCATAAGAAGTCTCCAAAGCGTTTTACTCAAAGGAAAATTTAATTATATATTCATATGGCCTCTATAGTAGCAATCCCTCAATTTTCTTTGAGCCTGTTTGTTTCAACTTTTTTATATAAAAAAAGAAAGGGAAAAGGGCACAAAAACTCCATACCGTAACATATTGACCATAAACTTTTTTTTTTTTTTTTTTTGTGATATCAAAATTGACAAACTTATACATATGTGGCACATTTACTTGTCGTCAAGATTCTATCAATAAGTATCATAAAAAAAATCTACCTACATGGACACCGAAAGGCAAACGGTATTAACATGGCTCCAAGTTGAAATATGTAAAATTTTGACGGAGGGTAAATGTGTCATATAGATACAAGTTTGAGATTATTTATGTCATAAGAAAAAAATTAGGATGAATGTGTTGAAATGGGTATAGTTTGGGTTTTTTTGTGACTTGTTCTCTTGAAAAAAGCAAAAATAATCCTTTTTGCTTTCTTGCTGAAACTTTAAAATATTATTCAAATTTCAAATTATTATCAAAAATCATATGTGAATTTATGTGTCGATATTTTTATTTTGTGAAGGTTTTAATTTTTTTAAAATTTATAAAATATCAAAGTGGTTGAGCCGCAAGATTTTGGTTTGATAAGATGTAAAAAGTATATTCCATACAAAAAGACATTTCTTCACGTGTCTCCATCTTTAAACTATGATCACGAAGGTCTATTGTTTCATGTATCAATTTATAAGAAAAATTCCATTTTATGCCAAAGCTTCCTTTTATATCGTGGAAAGCACAAAAGAAATTCCATCACATAATATTTCCATCAGACTCTATTGCAATAAAAATATTTTGCACATTAGTACCATTTGGGGAAAATGTCACAAATGGTCCCTATATTTTTAATCAATGTGCAATTTCATCCATGAACTTTCAATTCGCTTAATTTGGTCCCTAAACTATTGATAAATGTCCGATTTAGTCCATGAACTTTCGATCGGCTCAATTTGGTCCCTGAACTATTGATAAAATGTCTGATCTAGTCCTTCGTTATTATTTTTCCTTTTTTCCTCTTTTTTCCTCTTTGATAAAACGAAGGACTAGATCGGACATTTTATCAATAGTTCAGGGACCAAATTGAGCCAATCAAAAGTTCAGGGACTAAATCGGACATTTATCAATAGTTCAGGGACTAAATCGGACATTTATCAATAGTTCAGGGATCAAATTGAGCGAATTGAAAGTTCAGGGACGAAATTGCACATTGACTAAAAATATAGGGACCATTTGTGACATTTTCCCTACCATTTGCTATAAAGATGTTCTGGGGGCACAAGGTTTTTAAATCCACAATGCTTGGCTATTTACTGATGGGAACCGAAGTTTGGATTCTCTAAAGCGGATTATAGCATCTCCTGGTTCCAAACTTTCCCTATAATGTGCTAATCGTGCACTTCTTGACCACACTGGGTGGTTCTTGCTCCTAAGAAGTGAATCGGAGTTCCTAATTTTTCATGCCTCGGTGGGTTTCTGAGATCCTTTCGACGATCAGTGGTATGTGTGATTACAGCAAACACAAAACAAGGCAGCCATGGTACGATTGGTGTCCTCTCAACATTGCTCTTCGTTGATGCTGAATCTAGAAATCGATGATTCCTTCCAACAAATGAATTCAAGAAGACATTCATCATGCTTCCTATGCATCAAAACAAGGCATAATTGAGATATATGCTAAGGTGACATTTTACCGCTTAGTTATATCCTTTCCTGCTCCCATCAAGAAATAAAACTGACTAATCCTAAAATAAAGGGTTGAGGAATTCAACAACACTGTGCCCCCGATGATCGATGGGGTCCTTAAAACTCGAAGGCCTTGAGACCACACAAAGCTGCGTACATACTTGTTTGGGGTCAAGTCCATGTCTATCATCTCTGTCAATCAATGGGCACGATATCTTCGGATATATGCAAGACTTATCCGTAGGGAAGGAAGCTCTTCAGCTGGCTTGAAGCATTGTGTCCTGGACCAGTGCACACAAAGTTCACCAGCTCTCCTGGTCAATTGTGGCGTTTAAGCCACTCGATCTTGTCTACGTCACTCATAAATATCTCACGGCTTTCATTTTCGGTGAAGACACTCAGCTTAAGGGCAAGAGACTTGTGCGGCTTTGGCCAAGTATGCATTTCTGTTCATAAGCTTGATTAGCCGTCTCCAAAGTCGTCCGACGTTTTCTTCCCATTCCGTTTGGTCCATCCACGATCCATCACCCAACAATGCTCCCATCATTTTCAAAAGCACTGTCTACCAACAGAAGGACGAGAACAGTATGCTAACGTCGGTCGATGCGAGGAAATCATTTTATTACTAATGAGTACAGAGTAAGGAAAAAAGTAATTACAATTAGAGCTGTCAAACGGATTAATCGAATGGGGTCGGGTCGGATCATAAATGGTCCGACCTAATGATTCGAACTCAATTGACCTATTAATCCGTTTATGATCCATACCTGACTCAATTCATACCCAACCCAAACCTTACCCAACTTATATTGTAAAATACTTTCATATTTAATTAAATCTCGAAAAACAAAACTTGTTTAGTATGATTTAAAAAAATTATATTATCAAAACACTTCCGTACAATTACAAATTTAATGGATAAATTCTTATAATTTTTTTTAAAAATTGAGGCTCTATTTATTTCATGAAAAATGTGACATTTCTGAAAATGATAATATTTTCCAATGATCGATTGAAACTTGAAAATAAATTAGAAAATATTTTCACTTAGTATAAAAAATCTGCTTTGATTTTTGTGCACTTCTTTTAAGTATTTTTTATTTTTATTTTTTAAAATAGATTTTTAATTATTTTTATTTTTCTTTTTATTTTCTTTTTCCTCCTTCTTCCGGATCGCTAGCCATGGCAACAAGCTAGCTTAAGCCTTGTCATAGGTTGGGAAGCCTTGAGCTCGCCCAATCCGGTGAGCCAAGTCTTGACCTTGCCAAATTTGGCGAGATCAAAAGCTCGCTCCGACATTGGTGAGCTTGAGTCCCACTAGATCAATGAGGCTCAAGCGTTAGCCTTACTCAATTGCGAGAGCTCAAGCTCACCCAAGTGAGCTCGAGAATTGCCAAATCAGGGAGGTTGGAGTCTCGCCGGCACCAAGGCTGGCGAGCTCAGTGCGATTAGCAACTAGGTGAGGGCTTCGCAGCCCATGCTCTCCGCTGGTGGGGGTTGGTAGTTGAAATTCGTAGGGGGAAAGAAGTAAAAGAAAGAAATATAAAAAAAAAATAAAATAACATGAAAAAAATAAAAATAGAAATTTTTTTAAAAAAATCAAAATTTTAAAAACTCCTCAAGAGAATGATATATGTTAATAGGTTGACTCAACTAATAACATTTAGAGCTTAAATGGGTTGTGAATGTGTTTAAAAACAAACCCATTTGCAATTCATGTATCATTACTTGCATACAACCCAAACCCATTAACAACTTATTTATAAAAACTTAACTAACACATATATGACCCATCTCATTATAAATGGGTTCAAAATGTATTTTGACACCTCTAATCATGGTACAAAAAAAGATAGCAGAATTTATACGACACACTCTCTTATTGGAACAATCACTATTCATCGAGAATGTGTAACTAAATCAGTCGACAAGTCTTCATTTTGGCAGAGGAGGGATGCTCTGCTCGTTCCTGAAGAAGTTGTTGGGGTCAACCGCAGTTTTCACTTTGACCAACCTCTCAAAATTGTCATTGAAGTACTTGACCCCATAGACTTGCCCTTCTTCGTAGCTGTTCTTGCCATTGGTGCTAGTCCCAATGTCCAGGTCTCTGTAGTTCAAGTACGCACTCCTTGGGTTCTTCGACACAAATGGAGTAGTGTAATTGTACAGACTCCTGATTTGCGCCAAGTAATTCTTCTCCAGTTCCGGGTCATCCTCGCTCCAATTGATGGAGTACTGAATCTTAAACAGATTCCCAGCCCGGTGCGGGAACGGGGTTGCCGACGCTGGGATCTCGCTCATCTGTCCCCCGTACGGATTGAACACGAGCCCCACTTTCCCCAGTTCGATCATCTTCTTCCAGAGCTGATCGAGATTAGCCTTTGAGATCGGAGTTTGGACGTAGTCTGATTTCCTCTTGAGGAAGTTGGTGGGATAGTCTCGGCTCAGCATTGTCTCCAGGGCCGGGATGGTGCCTTCGTCGAAGCCGTCCCACCAGAGAACTGACTCGATCCAACTCAACTCCGTGCAATTCTCCTTCTTCAACCCCATTTCGGGTAACTCCTTATCAGTAATTGCCAGGAGCTGATCTGAATTTCCTAGGAACAATGTAACCACGGAGGCCCTCAACGTTTTCTGTCCCTTTTGGGTCTTGGAAGTGACGGGCTGCAATAAAAGCCTCATGAATAGGCCGTGGTCAGTGCTCGGAGCCACGAATTGCCATTTGTACACGAGATCTGTTGCGTTCTGATCGAGTGTCTTTTCCACCCGAAAGACTGTGACCTTCTCCGGGACAGAAACTAGCTTAATCTGATAAGCCAGAATGATTCCGAAGCTCGCCCCACCTCCCCCGATGGTTGCCCAGAACAAATCCTCTCCCATGGCTTTTCTATCCAGAATCCGCCCTTGGACGTCCACCATCCTCGTGTCAAGGACGTTGTCGACCGACAGGCCGTACTTCCGCAGCATGTTGCCATACCCGGCGCCGCTCAAGTGGCCTCCGACGCCAACCGTGCGACAAACACCTGCAGGGAAGCCGTGGACCTTGCTCTTCTCCCAAATCCGGTAGTACAACTCTCCCAGAGTCGCGCCAGCCTGGACCCACGCGGTCTCTTCCTGGATGTCCACCTCGATTGACCGGAGGTTGAACATGTCAAGGATGAAGAACGCATCATCGGAGACGTACGATATGCCCTCGTAATCGTGTCCGCCGCTGCGGATCTTCAGGTGCACGCCGAGGTCCTTGGAGCACAGGACCGCGGCCTGCACGTGGGACTCCCGCGTGGGTGTCACAATGACGAGCGGCTTTGGCGTCGAGGACGAATTGAAGCGGCGGTTACGGATGTAGGTGACGAGGACGCTGGCGAAAGAGGAGTTGGCCCGCGAGTAGACGATGTCGGAGATCTGATCGGACGGTTGACTGCGGTGGGTGAGGCATTGGAGGAAGGTGTCGTACACTGAGTTTGAGGCTGCCCATGACGGAGAGAGATGGAGAGAAACGAGGATGAAGAGGAGAGCAAAGAGAGCACAGAGAGAGGATAATGGCTTCATCCCTGCGTTCTCTCTGTAAAACTTCCTTTTTTGTGTGGTTTGCGACGGAGGGTCTGTATATATATTACCGGATCAGTTAAACCAGACTGTCATAAACTATTTTGGAAAGAAAAATCCTCAGTAGAATTACCTTACTTAACAGGTGAACAAGTTTGTACTAAAATTAGGGAAGAATGTAATGGCCAAATTTTCCTACAGAAAATTAATATCGCATGTCTAAAAGCAAGTAATGCAAGTGTATAACACAATTGAGCACTTACTGTCTTTGTCAATTTTTCTTTTTGGTCTTTATTTGAGCTATCATGTTGACATCTACAATTTATAAGGTTTTGATTTTCCTTTTTCCACTCTGGGAGGACAGTCTCCTTTGCATTTCTTATTTGTTGGTTCAATGTAGGAACGATTACATTGGGAACAGAAATTAGCTAATTCTTTCTTTGTGATGGACATAAACACACAGATATATATATATATATGCAAGGAAAGTTCAAAGGAAAATGCTTCGTTAGGAAGAATTTTATTTGCCATTTAGCCATCGTCAGTGCAATTTGTACAAATTGCCTATTGAGAGATCTTTAAGTGTTCTCTCTTGACATCATGTTATGATCCACCCACTGGCCTGCGGTAAAAATCCACACCTTTCCTTCCCTTCTTCAATTTTATCCCTACCTTCATCAAAATTAATTCTTTTGAGTTTATATTAAATTTATCTCCCTTATATAAACTATAAGATTAGCTACCCTTTTGCCTCCTTTTTCCTTTTTTTAGCATTATGTATTTACAAGGTCTTATTAAGACCATATTTCTTTTTAAAAACCTAGATTTTATTTGTTATATACCAAACTAATTCAAAATATTATATAATAAAAATTGATGGTAGTAATCTCCCATTTGAAAGATAAAAGATTAAAAAAGGAGTGATAAAAAAATCATACAAAAAACAAAAAGAAGTTGGGGCAAAGGACGAATCTAAAGGGATATTCCCTCTCTGGAATGTTTATAAAGTATTTGGGATGATTTTACACATATTTGAAAGGTTGGGCATTGTTATGATAGGATTAAAAAAATTAAAATCACTCAAAAAGGCTGAGACCTATTTTATCATTTGCCTCTACCCAATTGACCATGAAACGTCCAGTGTTGTTGAAACCCTTTTTGGGAAAAAAATAAATTCACACTTGAGGTGAGATCCTACGAGTAGATCTCTCAAACAAGTAAGTCAGGTCGGATTTAGATCTCATCATAAATGGTTCAATCAAAATTAATCCATTTATCCCGTTTATAAAACCATTTATCATCATACAAAATTCTTGACTAGTGCCAAGCCTGACCCATTCACAATCCATATCCGACTTATTTAACTAAAGTTAAGAAAACTTATTTTTTCATGATTTTTTTTTTTGAAATGATATTGCTAAAGCACTCTCATGCAGTACAAATCTAGTGGGCAATTTTTATAATTTTTTTTTTAAAAGGCCTCTGTTTGTTTGAGAAAATTACAATATTTTCTAGTTTTTGCTTGAAATTTGAAAATAAATTAGAAAATATTTTCCACTGTTTGTTATGAAAATTTTGATTAAATTTTTCCCCATGCACTCATTTTAGTATTTTTTTTTAAAATCCATATTTTAAATTTTATTCTTTATTCTTTTTCTTTTAAAAAAATAGGACTTTGTTTTTTTGTTTTTTTCTTCTTTGGCCAGTTGCCGACCATGAGGGAGCTAGAGCTCGCTCAATTCTAGCAAGCCAAGCTAGGCAAGCTCGACCTTGCTAGTAGTTAGCAACCTTAAGCTCACCTGAGGCCGATGAGCTCATCTCTTGCCTAGCCAATCGCTAGCAATTGCCATGCTGACCACCAGCTGAGGAAGATGCTAGAAGAAAGAAAAGAAAGGAAAGGAAAGGAAAAAAAAGAAAACAAAAAAGAAAATATAAAAAGTAATAATAATTTCAATTTTTATAAAAAAATTTATAAGGCTAAATAGGGAAAGAGAGTGTATGAGCCTTGGGTTGGAAATAGGTTCTAAGTCCAACCCATTTAGACCTATTTATTTAGGCTTTCAATATTTAAACTCATTTAAGTATCCCTTTCAAGATTTAAGTAACCATTTTATGACCCATTTATGTTTTAAATGGGTTATATATGAGTTTAAAACCCATTTTAAGGCTCTCTTTGGTAACTTGCCAAAACACTAACAATTTCTACTCTTTTATTCGTGAGAGTAGATTTGGAACAAAAATTCGTTTAGTAAAATTTTTGATTCCAAGAACAAATTTATATTTTTTTGTTCCCAAAAGTAGATTTGGAACAGAAACGAGAAGTAAAAGAAAGTTGATTCTTTGTTTTTGGGAACAATTCTAGAATCAAGCAACCTATTTTCTCTTTTCTTTTTTCTTATTTTTCTTCCCCCTTTCTTCTTCTTCAGCTATTGCCACCATTGCTACCGTTGTTGTTCACTAATGTTCGCTGTCCACCATCGATCCGGCGAGCTTGCCCACCACCGGTGAGGCTCGGCCTTGTCAGATCTGGCGAGGTCGAGCCTTGCCAGTGGCCAGGCGAGCGGGTGAGACTTGACCTTGCCAGATCTAGGCAAGGCCACTTGCCCAGCCAAGGCTCAATCGATGAGGCACAGTCTCGCTGAGGGCTGGCGACGCTTCGATGAGGTCGTTGGCCCTCGTTTGTCCGGTTGTCAGTCATCCCAAGGTCGACGACTAGCCACCTTGAAGAAGAAGAAGAGGAGAAAGAAAGGAAAAAAAGAAAAAAAGAAAAAGAAAAGAAAGTAATAAATTATTTAAAAATAAAAAAAATGATTTGAAGTAGAAATTTTGAAGATAGTGCCAAATGCAATTCTATTCTGGGAATTGAAATTTTGAACAGTTACCAAACGATTTCAAATGATTATAAATTATTCTTGGAAATAGAATAAAAAAGAATCATTTTTTGGCATAAGAATGCTTCAAGTACCATAACTTGGCATAAAGAGATACTTAAATGCCAAAATTTTCAAAAGGTACATTTAAGTGCCACATTAAAAAAAATGGATCACTTAAGTGCCACTCCGGCTAAAGTCCGGCCAAAACGCTAATGTGTTAATTTTCCGATGAAGCAAGCCCAAAACGACGCTGTTTTGCACGCTGACGTGGCCAAATAATGCAAAAACAGTGTCGTTTTGGGTTGACGTGGTAAAAAAAATAATATAAAAATTAAATAAATTAAATTTAAAATTAAAATTAGTTAAAATATTTCAAAATAATAATTTTAATATTAAAAAGAATTTTTTAAAAAAAAAGGAAGGGGGGGAGGCGGCTAAGGGCCCAGCGACCCCTGCCGACTGACGACGAGGGCTCGCGCCCATATCTATGGCAGTGGCAAGGGCTCGCGGCCCTTGTCCAGATCCGGCTAAGTTGGGTGAGGGCCACCACCCTCGCCCTAATCTGGGGCGAGGGTTCACGAGCCCTTGTCGCTGGTTAGCCGAGGTTGCCGGCCCATGGCCAAGGCCCGGTGACCCCAGCCAACCCTCCACTTGCCGTCGTCAGCCCTTCCCAGCGACGGCGGGGAGGCGGCGGCAACAACTGAGGGCTGAGCCCTCAACCGCCTCCCCCCCACCCCCTTCTTTTTTTTTTATATTAAAATTATTTTTTAAAATATTTTAACTAAATTTAATTTTTATATATTTTTTTTATTGCATCAGCTCAAAACGACGCCGTTTTTGCATTATTTAGTCACGTCAGTGTGCAAAACGGCGTCATTTTAGGCACGATTCGCTAGAAAAATGACACGTCAACATTTTGACCGGAATGGCATTCAAGTGATCAATTTTACTCCGATTTTGGCACTTAAGTGTACCTTTCGACAGTTATTACACTTAAGTATCAATTTCTGCCAAGTTATAGCACTTCAAGAGTCCGCACCTCATCATTTCTTATTAGAAATTGTTCACAAGAATAGAAGCGTTACCAAACATGTCCTAATAGGTCTACTTATAAGTCTATTTTGAAATTTCAAGGAAAATGCAAAAAAAATTCTAAAATTATTGCATTGATATCAATTTAATTTTGAATTTTTCAATTTGACTAATTTAATTATATACCCTTTGCATTTATGCAAATTAAAATTTGTTGAAACTTTTACAACATCCACATGTTGATGTAAAATCAAATGTAATCTTCCCATATTTAAGTAATAATTTATATTTTGGCAGAAAAGCGAAAAGAAACTGTTATTTGTCATTTTGGCTTAAATGTGAATAGAACCTTGGACATCGTCTTGTCAGGAGAAAAATCTCCAACTTTGAAAGGTCAAATACCAGGAAAGTTCAGCTGGAGATATCTCTCCAAATTCGTTATCGTGTATGTCCTTTTCTTTTCATATGAGGACACGCTAAACGGAGGAATATGGCACAAAATATTAAATTAAGATTCTCTCCGCTTCTAGAAAAGGGAGAAAGAAAAAAGAACAAAAATAAAAGTGACAGGCAAGAAATGCACTTATCCGCATCGCCTTGCGTACGGGAGCTAGCGGCCAAATATCGTCCTCAAAGGGAAGATTGTAAATTTCTTGTTCAATCAATTTCCCAGGTCAATAGTCATCTCCATTGATAACGGTCAGGATCAGATGATGTGAGACCTGAGATTTTTCTTTTGGTGCGATGAGGGAAATGGAGTATACACAGCAATTCCAATTCAAGCAAGGGAAAATTTATAAGGGGTTCATGGTTTTTTTTTTTTTTTTCAAAAATTCTTTATAATCGATGAGTTATATATATGGATAACATTTACATATAAATTTAATGAAGTTTGCTTGTGGATAGCTTCATAACTTGTAATCAGCCTGTCAATGATATGGTTCGAGGGATAATGGAAAATATAGTCAATTTATAAATGTTTTATAGATAAAGTAACTAGCTCCTTGAATCTCAACATTTGATGTTTCTAGTTTGCATGGCAAAATCTTAATGAGGCAAATGAAGATGATCCTAATCCTGAAAGCAAAATTGTTGGAAGATATGATGTTGATTCGGGAGAACATCTCAAAAGATACTGAAGATTTATTTTTAATCAATTTAGGATTAGATTTGATACTCATAGATTAGAGAAATTTAATCATTCTCTTTTTATTACTAGTCATCTGTATTATATAGGGATTCTTTTGTACATTACAGAATACAATGAATGAATATAAAATTTCCCCACGTCTTCTTCTTCTACTACTTCAGATTTTGTCAAAAATCTAATGAATCCTTAGATGGAGTACATGCAACTTCCATTCTTATTTATTTGATGGAAAATATAGGGAAAAAGCAGTCGGGACATTTGACAATTAGAGGGCATTCGAACCGTCCTTTAAATAGTTGTAAAATTTGTGATTCGTGTCATGGTTTCACGTGGCAAAGTGATTGTCTCAATTTGATCCCTATGCCTTGATGTACCATGAAATGATATCATTTTTCATATTAGAATAAAAATTCGTACGATCCTTTTTCGATAACAATAACTTATTTTCTCGGAGCATGTAATTTGTCTGAACTTGAAAAGATTTGCAGCATCATCATCATCGAGTGCAATAAAAAAACATCGACAGAACTTTTTTGTAAACATGTTTTATTGATCAAACGGATACATAAGTAAAAATTGAAGAATCGGGCCTATGCATGGAAAAGTCATCTCACCGCGTGATGATTAACAAGACAACACATAATATAAAAGGGACGTCGTGTGCACTTGTATTTCATCTAGAAGCCAACTATTTGTCAATTATGTATGATGATAAAAGGATCCAAAGAAACCACCCCAAAAAAAAAAAAAAAAAAAAAAAAAAAATTGGTCTAATAATAAAGGGATTTTTGGTTCACATTATGACTTATATTATTTAATTATGACATACAGCATCTTAAAGAGAAAAAAGAGCCTTCATGATTGTTAGCATTTTAATAGAGCTGTAGCAACGGATTCGCTGAATTCGGTCATGTGAAGCAACTCTTACTCAAATTTAAAGGTTTGAAAGAAGTGCAAAATCCTTATAAAATGGTCAAAAGGATCGATAGCGGCACCTCTGTCCACCCTTTAATTATCCAAAAACTATATATAAAGATTCAAAGAGAGATCGTGACTAGGGATGGAATTAAAATGTGAAAGTTTTTGGGTCCGTCCTCGTAACCTATACGCAAGGGCAGGCGGCATCTAGAGCGTTTATATTTACCGTGAAGAACCGCGAAGAACTAATGGGGCCCCGTGGACTGCAGTCATGATGCCGAGGTAGCAAATCACAGAGTAAGTCAGCTAAGAAGAAGCTGTGTCGTCTGACACATCGAACAAAAAGTAAACTCAAAACTTGGAAGGATCAAATGATATTGGACTCTTCTTAAGTACCATGTGACCTAGATTCCTACTTTTCTAAACTATTCATTTTAATCTAATTACGAGGATTCTTGGGAACGTAGTTTTGGGACCATCAGCCAAAAAAGGACTAAATTTCACTCATTAATTGTTAAATTTTCAGCACGACCAAAAGAAAATTTATAAATTTTCAGGTTTTACGTGTTACGAAGTTTTCTATAGAAGTTATAAAAAATGTAAAGGGTGTGTTTGTTTCCCAAAAACTATTTTTTTGAAAATTATTTTCTAATATTTAGTTTGCTTAGAAAAATGAATAAACGGAAAATTTTTTCTATTAAAATGTAAATTTAGGAAAATGATTTCTTCTTTAAAAAAATCTGGAAACCCAAAGATGGTTTTTAGGATCCCAGTTTTCAAGACCAATTCTCCTAACAATTGAGCCCGACTCCATCGAGGCTAGCCACGGGACCCTAGTGCTCATGCCTAAGTCCTTAACGTTCACGACCTGGTCCATCAATGCCTAGCCTGAGCCCCTAGTGTTCGTACCCAATGCTTTGGTACTCAACTTGGGCCCAGAAAGGCCGTGCTTGCGTTCTTCATGCTTAGAATCTGCAAGGGCTCACGAAAATTGTGTGTGAGTTTTCAATGCTTGGGCTCGGATCCTTAATTAATGAAACTTTTATTCTTAATTTTTTTATAAAATTGAATTTATTATTATTATTATTTTATTTTGTCTATCTTTTATTTTATTTTTTTCTTCATTTCATTTCTTTTCTTCTCTCTTTTATTTATTTTTATTTTTTACTTTCTCTTTCTTTCCTCATCAACTACATGCCTAAGCAATGGCTGGCAAACTCGAGGCTCGCTCGGTCCAAGTGAATCAAAGCTCGCCTGTGGCCATCATTGAGGCTCGGTGACTAGCAGATGGAGAATGAAAAAGAAAAGGAAAGAAAGAAAAGATAATATTATATATTTTTTTAAATTCAAAACTTCCTTTTGCTTTGAGATAGAGTTACAATATTGAAATCATTTTCCAAATGAGATTCAAATACTAAAAAATATTTTGGGTCACATATTAATAAATAAAAGAAAATTAACCATTTTTTTAGAAATTAATTTTTTGAAAAGTATTTTTCTTTATAATAGAATTTTCCCCTAAATAAAGGCATACTTTTGTTATCGGTCAGGACTAGAGAACTTACCTTCCAATGGATCGTACAGGTGTTCGGATTGCCCAAGTCTACAGTCGACGTGAGAGTTTTCTTTTCTTTTCCTTTTTTTTTTAATCCTCATTTTCGATGTTTGGCGAAAAGACAAATAAAAAGAGGGTATTAAATTTTCGCTGTCAGTGACCCCCTTGAATGCGCATGGACCGACGTTGGGCCCAATTTTCTGTAAACTTTAACTTTTTCTGGACGGCAGAGGTCAACTTTTGCGACGAGTGGACACAAAATTGTACACAGACTGGGGATGGACCGCCCATGGAGTGATTCTTTTTGTAGAAAATGACCGTTCTTAAAGTGCTTGTTTACATCCTCCAAAAAAAAAAAAAAAAAAAAGTGCTTGTTCCTAAAGAAGTCTGGCAAGATAAGTGTGTCACAAATTCTAAATTCATAGCAGATTACAGTCAAGATAAAGCTAAGGACATTGTAGAATTTGCTTTAAAAGGACAATCAAATATGAATTTTGTTCAATTCGAGTGATTGAAAAATTTGGTCATGACAATTTTAATGCTTTTATGGACATGTGTCACATTGTGTATAAAAAAGATAAAAAAAAATATAACAAAAATGAAAACAATAGCCATGAGGAGAGACCCGGGGGGATGGAGCGTGAATATTTCTCCTTTCAAGCTTCGTTTTCTTTCTATTTTAGTTTTTTTTTTCTATTTTTTTTTTCGTATTTATTGATTGCCACATCGGCATCCTAGTCCTTGAATACATATAAAAGTGTCTAATTGAAATTTTAGAGGAAATTAACGAAAACACTTGATTGAATTAATTGAAAAAATTTCATACTTTTGTAATGGTATTTGAAATTTTTAATATTTGATTGCACTTTCGTGACAAATATTAAATTTTTGGAAATAGTTATCTCTGCAATATATCTTTGATATCAAAGCAATGCTAGAGAAATAATTTGTCATGCCATCTGCATAAATTGACCATCCAAGCTAATGGAATAAGTCAAGCCACAAAACATTAAGGCTGCGTTTGGCGGTCAGACTCGGGATATGATTAAGTTTATTGTATCCTACTTTTGATGCTTACTCAAGATAAGATAAAGTCATATATAAGAGTGATATAAACCAAATAAAATTATCCCATAGGAGATGTAAGATAAATATGGATAGGATTTCTTATATCTATAATAGTAAAGTTATTTTTCTTGAATAAAAAAACTTATTAAGTTAGCAAAATTGAAATTATATTTTAATATAAATAATATTTGAACTCTAATATAAGAAATCAAAATATCAAAAAAATAAACATTTAGTTTTTTTTTTTTAATTTAATCGTAGTTTTATTTATATATTTGACTTTTATTCTTTTTTATAATATAAATGCAACATATATATATAAATATATATTTTACATATTTTAGGTATTTTTGTATTATAGGTATATTGGTACAGTTTGCTATTTTATAAAATTTTATTAGAGAATGATAGAAGAGGAAAAAAGAAATAAAAAATAAAATAATTAAAAAAGAGAGAAAAAATAAAATAAAATAAGCAAATAAAATTAAATTAGGCAAGAGTTTTGCAAAAGTTTTGTACCATCTTTGTTTGTGAATTTTTAGGTTCATTTATGGTTATATGCCATTTATACAAAAAAATATGTATGATATAATGTTAATATGTTCAACTTTAATACTGTGGTTCACAAAATAGTTGATAGGATATAGCAAAATCTCATGATTTCATATTCTATTTTATCCAATTATTTTCTAATTAGAAATTCGGACGACCATACGAAATCTTAAGATTTGATGTCTTCAAAAGCATGAGTTTCATTCTTTGTTTTTTACTCAACTCTACTTGGTGGCATCTCTCTAAAGACTTGGGTACAACGACATTATTATTTGTAGATGTTGTAGTCGGATGATCCATCTTTACTTATTGTTTTTTTTTTTGTCAAAGGAAATTTTAGTTTATTATCAAAATAATACATGAAAGGATTTATAGGAAGTCCTAGAAATCACCACAAAAAAAACAAGCCTAAAGACTACAAAACAAACTGAAATCTAGAAATCGAGGTATATCATTAGAACATGATTGGCAGAGGTAAGCATGCACTCATTTTTCAATAACAGATTTGTAACTTCATCCAGGGAAATTGACTAGCGGCCAATTACTGAATCACATGTTAATATTAGTGATGAGCACACAACGGGAACCCATCTCTAGTTACAGCTTTATTTTTTGGCAATGTGTGCCTAGGTTTAGTATCCCAAGCACTATCACTATACGAAGACAACAAAAACACGTTGAATAAGCTAAAGTTTGACTCATGTGAGAACAAGGTCTTTATTTAATGTGAGACGCCTAAACTTCTAATAAAAACATGTTGAATGAGCATAAATCTAACACCGAAACTACTATGAACATTATTAAAATTGGAGGCTAAGCATCTATTTATTAAAACTCCTAGATCTAAAACTAGATCGGGAGACCATACCTCCTACATTTAAACATGGATCGGGAAATAGAGCAAGAAACAAGAGAAAATAGAAAGAAGAGCAACCAAAGAGGGAAGGCGGGGAGAGATTGGAGTGAAATTCATCCCCTCTAGAAGTTTTTTTTTTTTTTTTTTTTTGGTCAGGAAAGCGATAATATATTAAGAAAATAGGTTCATACATCCTGCGGCCATAGCTTCCGCGCAAACCAAGTCGAAAAACTGAGGAGGGGGAGAAACGGCCTAGTTACAACTAAAGGAAGAGCGACGATGGGCCTTGCAAGCTCAGTCGGCTACCACGTTGGCTTCCCTTGGACAGAACCCTAGAGAGAGCTAGGAAAACAGGGAGAGCAGAAACGCCGCTTCGAAGAAGAGAGCTCGATCCATCCATGGCGGCAGCTTACGACGATTCAGTGTCTCAATGATTGAGATGTTGTCAGATTCAACCACGATCCGTGCGTGCTGGAGGCTCTGATCGAGGAGATGCCGCAGCACGATGGAGAGAGCTTGGATCTCCACCTGCAAAGCCGAAGACGCCGCAACTGCTTGGGAGAATCCATCCGTAAGTTTGCCTTGGTAATCCCTGCAAATACATGCTATTGTGCCCTCCTGACTACCGATCTGATACGATCCGTCAATATTCACTTTCAAGACTCCCAGATCCAGGGGTCGCCAGAGTAGATCGCGATTTGTGACAAACTTTTTCTTTGAAAAACAGGTAGTAGCCGACATCTGATCGACTTAGGTACGGATTAAAGCCATTTCTGAAACCTAGTGAGAATCCAGAGAAGATCCTCTGAAGAGAAAAGCATTTCGCGCTCTCCAGATCTGCCATAGTACGTTCGCGAACAGCGCCAATCTAGATAGTCTGTTGTGGTGTCCGATGGTCGAGGTAAGCCAAGAGTCCAGACGCTGGATGTTGTGGGTATTGATTTGGACACCAATCTGGGGATGAGACCATACCCCGTGAGTCCAAGAGCAAAGTAAGAAAGTATGCTCAATTGTTTCTCGTATATCTTTTCTGCACAGAGAACAATACGGATTGTCTATAATATGTCTACGATGCAGATTATCCCGAGTCGCTACAAAGTTGGTGCATATAGCCCACAAGAAGGTGCGGATCTTAGGAGCAGTGGGCATCTTCCACAATAGACGCCAAAACCAGGTAGGAGTGCAATAAGATGTAGAAGCTTCAATAGGTGAACTGTTTGTTGTGGTTTCTTTAAGAACATGATATGCGGATTTCACTGTGTAAGAACCTGGTACAGTTGTTGTCCATATAAGCTCATCCTGTGTGAAGGTTGGTCGTATCTGAATTGCTGTGATTTGTTGAATGATCTGTTCATCGTAAAAGTGTTGCAATAAGTCTGTTTTCCATGTGCTGTTAGATGGGTCAATCAGTTCAGCGACCATTAGGGGTTCATCTTGGGCCTTAGGTCCACCTAAAATGCCCATAGGAAGCCATCTGTCTTCTATGATGTTTATTGAATTGCCATCACCAACTGACCAATGCACATTATTAATTATAGCTTCTCTGCCACACAGAAGACTCTGTTAGCCCCAAGATGGGCGAGAGCCTTTTCTTGCTTTAAGAAAAGATGATGAGTGATAATATAATCCTTTAAAAAACCTTCCCCATAAAGATAAAGGTTGCTGAATGAGCCGCCATGTTTGCTTACCAAGCATGGCTTTGTTAAATTGAATCAAATCTCTAAGGCCCAATCCTCCAACCTCCTTTATGTTTTGCATCACTTTCCAATTTAACCAATGAATTCCAAATTTGCTTGTATCATTACTCCACCAGAAATGAGCCATACGCTTTTCAATTGCCTTACATAGTGAAATAGGAATCTTAAAAACAGACATAACATACTAAGGAATAGCTTGAATCACTGTCTTAAGCATAATTTCCTTCCCACCTTTCGACATTAATTTCTCCTTCCATCCATCAAGTTTAGATTGAATTCTGCTTATAAGCCATGAAAACATATCCTTCTTTGAATGTCCCCAATCAGCAGGTATACCTAAATACTTACCACACCTCTGTAGAATAGGTACCCTTAATTCACCAGCTAGATTCTCCTGTAGAGATAAAGGACAAGAAGAACCAAAAAAGACTCCAGATTTGTTACGATTTATAGCTTGTCTAGTAACTAGGCAATACTGGTTTAACAAATTCATAAGATTTTGGCACTCCGGCAAGGTACCATCAAGAAAGAACACAGCATCATCTGCAAAGAAAAGATGCGATAGAGTAGGACACCAATGATTCAGCTTAATACCTTTGAGAGTGTCGATGTCAATAGCCTTCTGAATTAGAAAGGATAATAAGTTGGCCATGAGAATGAATAAGTAAGGGGATAAAGGATCACCCTGCCGAAGACCCTGAGTAGGATAAAATTGTGGTAAAAACTCACCATTCATTTTGACGTGTAGGGAGGAAGTAGAGACACACCGCATAACTAGCTGCACCCAGTGAGAATGAAATCCTAGTTTGAGCATATAGTCCCTGAGAAAATCCCACTCAACACGGTCATACGCCTTCCGCATATCTAATTTCAGCACAGCTTGAAAATGACGCTTCCTTCTTCTTACTTTAAGCTGATGGATCACCTCCTGGACTAATAAAACATTATCTTGTATTTGCCTTCCACTCACAAAAGCACTTTGCTCCTTTGAAATTAAAGTTGACATTAGGGGTTTTAAGCGATTGGCTAGCACTTTAGATATGATCTTATAAGCATAGTTACACAAGCTAATAGGGCGGTAGTGGTCTAGACTTTCTCGGTTGGGGATTTTGGGAATTAAGGTAATGGTAGTGCTATTTAACTCAGAGGGGAAGAAACCTGATTGAAAAAATTGCATGACTATCGTGACGATATCCTCTTTAATAACATCCCAATGTGTTTGATAAAACAATCCATTTAGGCCATCAGGTCTTGGGGCTTTAGAGACCCCCAATTGAAAAGTTGCATCCTTTACTTCTTCAAGAGTCACCTAGGCTAGAAGAGTAGCATTCATCTCTGGAGTGATCACCTGAGGACATTGGTCTAATACCCCTCTAGAAGTTGGAGAAGCAAAGAAAGGCTGAAACTCATAAAGGGCAAGAGAGGGCGAGGGAGAGTTTCTAAAAAGTAAGACTACAGTAGAGATTTGACAAGACCACCTTCACTAAAATTAAGATGGGTGCGTATTAATAAAAAGTGAGACCAAATTGCCTTAAAGTTAGGATTTATTACTAACCTTTTCCGAAATACATTACTTCATAATAGGGGTGAACAAAAGGAGCTATATTTTTTGGGAATCACCCGAAGTTGAACGAATTGGCTGGTTCTAATGTTTTCTTGAAGCGCCAATTCAATTAAAAAAAATTGGAATTGTTGATTTTCAGTATGATTCCCAGTACTATGTGTAGAACAGTCCATCTAAAGCACTCGGATCGGACTGACTTTTTTTTTTTTTTTTTCAAATCTTACAAACTTGAAAAAACTAATTAGTTTGTCCATTCTTCACAAACCCTAATTAGTCACTCTCACACTAGCTCACGCCTCTCATTCACGAGCCCAAATCAAAGCTTCAACATATGTGTTTGTTGCGGTCTAAACTTGGGTGAACCACCTAGGATTTGGCTAATAGATTACTAAGCCTAAACTTAATTAAGACTTTCTCAAATCTATATCAATTCGCGACTTAGTTTCAAATTCTTAACATGTAAATGATTTTTCAATTATAAGTCGCCATTAATTAATTTAGGATAGGTCGATTAGATACCTAAGTAAAATAATGAGAGAATTATTTTACTTTTACGAACAAGAGATTTTGAGTACGGGGATTTAATTACATTAGATTTCTCTACTGCCATTTTGATACCGTTCTTTTCATGAAAAAAAAAAATGTTTATCAAACAGTTGAGTTCATTTTATTATTCCCTAACATGTGAGATGATCATGTGAGTGCCCCATTCACCAATTTAACACCTAATAAAATGGTAAAAAAATTGCATGATTTACCAAGTATTTGCAATTTTAGCTTAGAATTTACATCAAGAATCCTAATTCGAGGATATTCTTTTCAAATTTGGACCACATACAATCGGATCAGGATCGTAACCATGGGGGCAGCATGGTGGCAAATGACGAGCAGTGGTTCACGGTGGTGAGCGGTGATGGTTCACGGATGGGGCAGTGAGACCACGTCGAGACTCGTAGCTGAACGGTGACTTAGTCGTGGTGCTTGCGGCGCTCGATGATGCTCACGATGTGGTCAGCAAGAGCTTCAGATAACCTACGAAAAAAAATAGAAATTTTCCAAGTTGTGGAGGGGCGGCCAGCATGAGAAGATCACCCATGAACCAGACCAACGAAAAGCTTCGAGGGTGCTCCTAGAATATCAGGAATGCTGCGAGACCCAGAGACTGGGACAACGATGTTGAGGCTGCTCTTCTGAATTGGTCAATAATGTTGAAGATGTCGGGCCAAGGAGATGCAACGTGTCGATGAAGCGTTGAAGTACTATTGTGGCTGTGAAGGACTTCACTTTTGTCGGACTTGTCTGCAATTGATTGTTTGACCAAATTGTCAAACTACACTCGCTAGGAAGAATACAGGCATCACCACTTCATTCATCTTCAATCTCCGAGGATGCCACCATATTTCTCTCTCAGTTTTTTCTCACGATTTCACTCTTGTTGCCATCTTTCCACTCCGAGTCCTCTATGTCTCTCACGTGATTTCTCTCGTGTGCTCTAAGAATAAAATTGTCGATCCCCCCGCTTTCGTGTCCATGTCTTCTCCTTAAATAGCCGATATCCTGTACTTCACTTGTAAACTTGATCTTCAAAATATGTTCTTCGTATCATGCAAATATTCAATGAAGCCTAGCTTGCCAAGGTGGATATCTTTTCCCTTTTATGGGAAAATTCTTACGAAAAGCCTACTAGATATCATCTCCATTTGTTGCCTATCGCTCACATGTCCAACTCGGTGTCTAATGTCTTGCCGATTCGCCTCTCACTTGCTTTCTTTATTCATCAAAATAATGAATCAATTGGAACAAAGACTATCTTTCTCAATGTTTGATAGGCGCATTGCCCATATAATTTTCGCTTACGGTGAGTATCCAATGGGCTTGTCCGAATTCCACATTCTTATCGACTTATTTTGATTTAACTCAAAATTTCCCTCAACTTAATCCATTCATCGTCAATCCGATGCAATTATATGAACCTAAAACTACATGCTATGCAATTTGACTTTATTTTTTTATTTAGGGATTAAAAATTAATCCCTAATTTTGTATGAAATAAATAAATGATCAGATCTCCAAAATTTAAGTGTCAGCAGTGTTTTCTCGAAAACCATAGTTGGACTCTCCCAATGCAAATTAGGGTTATCTTTCTCTTCTTCTCCCATCACTAACAAAAAAAAGGGCACTTCCTGAATTGACACAAACATAAAAGACTCGAGCATTTCCGATCTTGAACATCCTTTTGGGTGTTTAGAGATGGGTTCTCCTGCTTTTTCGATTATAGTCATCACCGTCAAACCCACTTTGTTTTCTTGGCTTTCTCCTTCATCACACTTCTGGGTGATTTTTACAAATCGATCCTCATCCAACTTAAGAACTCATCCTCCGACTAGTCGGGCTCCTCTCTGGCTGGAATTTGAGCTTGGGTGCATCCAGTCACTGTGGTCGGTATGGCGTCTCCTATGACCTAGATTCTAGGGTTTCGTCTCTCAACATCACTGGAAATGGCGGTCCAGGTAAGAGAAGCTTGTTCTTTTGTGCTTTGCTTATTTACCTCTTTATGCGCGTGGAGTTAGGAGAATTCATTAGGTTCTAACAGAAAGAAAAAAAAAAAAAAAAAGATATGCCATTGGTTTCTTGAACCCACTCGGGAATTGGACCAATAGGTTGGGTTCGATCTGGTTCCAAAATAAGATGGGCCGGTTCCCTAGTTTTAGGGTGAGAACCGTCCCATCCTAACATTGATCACTCCTACTTAAGATTGGATAGCTATTTATCTTTGGCTAGTACTTTGATGTAATCCTTCTTTAGGCCTATTCAGTTGTTTATAATTCAGGTCACCCTCTAGAAGAATTGTCAAAAAAGTCCTAAACCTATTGCAGTTTTGCCAATTTAGTCCTAAACTTTTCAACTTTGCCAATTGAGTCCTAAACCTTTTCTCAATTTGTCAATTGAGTCCATCCGATCAATTTTGGCCGGAAAATACTGACGTGGACGCCGACGGTGCCACGTAGGACTGCCAACGCTGACGTGGATAATTTTTAATAATATTTTAATATTTTTAAAATTTTTAAATATTTTTAATATTTTTAAAAATATTTTCTGTTTTTTCCTCCTTTTTTTTTTTTTTTTTTTTTTGGCTTTTCCCTTGCCTTTTCCGGTGGCCGGTGGCCAGCCACCGGAAAAGGCAAGGGAAAAGCCAAAAAAAAAAAAAAGAGAGAGAGAGAGGAAAAAAAGAAAATTTTAAAAAATAAAAAATATTAAAAATATTTAAAAATTTTAAAAATTATTAAAATTTATTAAAATTTATCCATGTCAGCGTCGGCAGTCCTACGTGGCACCGCCGGCGTCCACGTCAGCATTTTCTGGCCAAAATTGGCTAGATGGACTCAATTAACAAACTGACAAAAGGTGTAGGACTCAATTGGTAAGGTTGAAAGGTTTAGGACTAAATTAGCAAAACTGCAATAAGTTTAGGACTTTTTGGGCAATTTTTTCGTCACCCTCTTCATGCTACGGTCTCCAAAATCTTATGTGATTCTGAAGATGCGGTCTCCATTCAAGGTTACCATGGGGCACGCTGTCTCCAATATTGCTCAAGTAGACAATGGTTGTCCCCACTATGTTTTTTCTTTTTTTGTTCGAAGTCCACACTACGTTAACTAATGGCTTTTTTACGACAATTGTTGCCCGGGACATTGTAAGAAATAAAGTAAAAAATCCTAGACAACTAAACGCAACCTAAACGGAGCTTTTATCATGAGGCGACCATCAGAATTCTATGAAAAGATTACGATACGCAAAAAATATTCCACCGTCATATTCTTATCATCATTATCAAAATTTTATGAGGTGATTAGAAATGTTTCACTATTAATAATGGATGAGACAATTTATATCAATTTCAAGTTTGTTGCGTCACATTCAGAGTTCTTCCCACATGCTCATATTCTGCAAAAGTCTTGTTTTTTGAGAGTGAATATTTAGGATGAACAAAAGAAAGGAAAAAGCAAAGTGACTTGTTTAGAAGGAGAAATTACAATTTCACTCCAAAATTTATATATATTTGTCCTTGATTAATATTGCATCTTAGACCCTATTTGATAACTCAATTAAGTACCTAAATTGCAAATCTTTCACTTAGCACTGTTAAGTTTGCTCTAATTAGGATTGACCTTAAAAATTCCAAGGATCATAAAATTGTGTAATTGGAAAACCAAGAAAATGCATTACTCAATTCATTTAATAGAAAAGACAATTTATGTTAGTTAGAGAATTATCAATTACGAATTACCAAGAATGATAGTTCTTTCATGTTTGGTAAGAAATTAATAATATCCAGTCATGAGTTTCCAATTATCACCGAACAAGTTTTATTCCTATTTTTGTCGGACCGGATTTTCAATTCTTAAATTGAATGCTTAAATTTGCAAAACCTAATTTTCAGTTTTATTGATTAAACAGTTGGTCATTAGTAAATATTGCTAAGTGGAAAAGAAGAAGACAATTTGGTTACTGCTACGTTTGGAGTGGTGATTTTACTCTAAAACTTCGTTTTTTTTCTTTTTTCTGTAGATTTTTTTGGACAAATATTTTTTTCATAAACAAAGAAACTTATTTAAGTTTCATTCAATACAAAGCATCCGGCATCCGGATTAGTCAACTCAACTCACTACACAAGGCCCAATTACTCAACCTCTAAACCCTTGGCCCAGTTAAACGAGATGATGATCCACTTACCTAAAAAACCCAGCTTACTCAACTTACTCGAAAAACACGAATTATCAGAAGTGGCACCAGAAATCGAAGGGGAAAGAGCAGACAAACGGAAGCTTACCTGCTCGGCCAGTTCGCTGGGTTCCGTCAGTGAGTAGATCCATCAAAGCTCAATGTAAACAGCTCATGGGTCGAAGGAAGTGCCAAAGGATCGATTGCTGGAGTTCGTAGAGATCGGAACGGGTTTTTGATTGCTGGTTTTGCAAAAGCAATGCAAGCGTCCAGAGAAGTGGAAGTGGAGTTAGAAGCTCCAGCAGTCGAAGGACTCTTGTACTTGCTGGGCAGAACTGATCTGTGGAGTCCTTAAGACAAGGGAGTGGAAGTGGAATGTATAGCCTATCAATTGTGCTGATCATTTCAGGTGAAAGCCGTAATAGATGGGTTTTAAAAAGAAAGAAAGAAAATAAAAAGTAAAAGAAAGAGTTTGAAAAGTCAAAAAGGAAAGCTGAAGGAAAGTGGAGAAGCTTTGGTTGGGTTATAAAAAGAGAGAAAGAGGGAGAGAAAGAGAAGAGCACCAGCAGAAATAGGGGACCGAGAGAAACAGGGGAGAAAAGAGAAAGAAGAGAAAGGAAAAAAGGGAAAAAGGAAGAAAAGTTGGCGTGCACGTGATCTGGACGCCTCATCAAGCCGACTTAAGTGTATTTTGCAACACCAGTAAGAAATTGAAGCCTTTAATCATCTACTCGAAGCAATCGCTGCATTTAGGGCTCGAAATTCGGACTTCTTGGATATTTGTGTGGCGAAGCCCGATTTTTGAGTTGTTGAGCTGCATATTTTTGTAGAAATGGTACTTTGGGATGTTGTGAAGCTATAGCATCTTACAGATTGTGATTTGAGCTTGTAGCTTGTCTGGAATGAAATTTTGAAGTTGGGGGCGCATTTTGGTACTGTAGCGAATAGCAGCTTCGGGTATTTTTTTTTGTTGTTTTCGGTACTGTTTTGGGGTGGCTGAGTTGGGGTTGTTTTCATATGTTAAGAGAGCTTTCTAAAGACTATAAGATGGCTTGAAACAGATTTTTGTGGAGGAAGTTATGGCATGTCAAAGTTGGCTCATGGGCTGCACATAGCAAAAATCAAGGGGTTTATACTAAGTGCGAGCTTTTGTTGTGCATAGGTGTCGTTTTATCGACAAATATACTTAGTATAGGCAAGTCATTATAAGAATATCCCTTTTTACTCGGCCTTTTGATATTATTTTTTTCGTTAATTGTTAGGGATCCGAGTGCGTTGGTTCGAGTGAGCGTTGTAGTTGATTTTGGGCTTTTTGCTAGGTGAGTGACACTATTTCTTCTTTGTATTTTAAACTCATGTTTTGAGAAATATGGTGGATTATATATTCTAAGAGTTGATAAAAAGCATATTTTGTTGCATAAAATAGGATCGAGCTATTACTACAATTTTTATTGTTCGAAAGAAGTTATATTTCAACTTTGATTTGAATGGTTGTTTGAAAAAGGATTTGTGAAATTCTTTATGAAAGAATCATGAAATATTTTAGAGAATGCTTGATATTTATCAATCAAATTTTGAGTTGTGATGTGGCTTGTATTCTGATGTTGGATTATTGGATATTATGATTGGTGATTAGTGCTCAATGTCTTGTGGACCCTGAGGGGTGTGTGGGTATGCGCATACCAGTCTAGGATATCCTTGTGGGCCGAGCCATCGGCTAATAATAGGTGGAGACCTTATCAAGGTGGGAATCTTGGTCGTCTTGTCACGGGTGTTACGCGTGACCATGGTTAGATATTTGAGCATGAATTGGTCAATGGAGTGGACCATTGACATGTGATTTGAGTTTGGTCGATGGAATGGACCATCGATGTGATTTGATGAGATTAATCAATGGAATAGACCATTGATACATGTTTTATCAGATTGACTAATGGACTAGACCATTGGTATCTTCGGTATTTGAGTTATGATTATGTATTTGAGTTATATTTTAAATGTGTTTAGTGATTTCTTGATCCGCTTAGAACAAATGTGTTACTCACTAAGCCGTGGTAGCTCACTCCTCTCTTATACTTGTTTTTCAGGTTCTTCAGCAAGTCGCGAGTAGGTGTGATCGTTCGTTCGGGGGGGACTTTTGTGGTGGGGAACTTTTTGGTATGACTTATGCATAGTTAATAGGTTTATAAGTTAGTCTTTGTAGAATGTTTATGTTATGTTTTGGTGGGTTATAGATATACTCTGATCTTGTAACCAAATGCCCTTTTTGTCGAATATATATATGTGAATGTATATATGTTGATATCGGGTGGAATTTTGGTTATGTTGAGGCTGTGTCCTTTGGGGAAAGGACGGCCGGTGTCATGTCCCTTTTTCGTATAAGTCGAGGTGTGATAAAAGCCACGACCTGTGGCCCTACAAAGTGTGATTGAAAATCGCCGGATGTACTTAAGCCTAGATGAAAGAATTGAGCGTGAATGCCCATGCGAGGCTAACTAGCTAGCTAATTGGATTGCCAATACTCATAATAGGAAATCCCTCCCTCTAATCCCCCTTTGCCTCTTTGGAATGTTTTGTGCTCTTAGACTCATCTATGAATGAAATAGTCTTTTCAACCGAAAAATACTAATTTTTTCTTTTAAATTATAAATTGTCCATATTAATATCAAGATGACTAGTATTTACGTCAACAATTTTCAAGCAAATTGACCAGAAGGACTCAATTAACAAATTATTTAAAGATTTAGAATTGAATTAAGTGCTAGAGGTTTAGAACTTTTAAGAATAATTTTTCCTATTTTTGTTCATAGCTTAGATTTTTTTTTTTTCCTGGTCACCTCTTATGCTCTTATTCTGTATTTTTGTAGAGAATGAGAATCAAATTCTATAACTGAAATTAGACGTCCCACCCTCAACTCCCAATAAGATAGGAAGAATTCCCCTCCTCCTCCTTCTCCTTCAATGTGAGAAGGATGGTCACTGGAGCAACTTTAATAATTGTTAATAACTTGATTAGCCTCATCATAAATTGTCCCCCTTTTTTCCAATTACGCGGGGTCCATCCAACACCACCACTTCTCCTTGAATTTCACGAGCACTATCTCCAAATAAAAGGACGAGAAACAGTACGCTAATGTCGGTCGATGCAAAGTAATCATTTTTTTTACCAATGAGTATGGAAAGTAAAGAAAAATCAATTCTGGTACGGAAATTGATCGCACAGTTACCATATCATACTGTCTTATTGGAGCAATCGCTATTCATTAGTAACGTAAAACTAAATCACTTATTAAAGAGATGAAAATGATTGCCTCTTTATTTTGGCAGAGTAGGGATGCTCTGTTCGTTCCTGAAGAAGTTGTTGGATCAAGCGCAGTTTTCACTTTAACCAACCTCTCAAAATTGTCATTGAAGTACTTGACCCCGTAGACTCGCCCTTCTTCGTAGCTGTTGTTGCCATTGGTAGTAGTCCCAATGTCTAGGTCTCTGTAGTTCAAGAATGCGCTTTTTGGGTTCTTAGATACAAATGGAGTCATGTAACTGTACAGCCTCCTGATTTGCGCCAAGTACTTCTTCCCCGCTTCCGGGTCCTCCTCCTTCCAATTGATGAAGTACTGAATCTTGAACAGATTCCCAGCCCGGTGCGGGAATGGGGTGGCCGATGCCAGGATCTCGCTCATCCGCCCGCCGTATGGATTGAGTGCGAGCCCCACATTTCCCACTTCGATCATCTTCTTCCAGAGCCACTCGAGATTAGCCTTCGTGATCGGAGTTTGTACGTAGTCCAATTTCCTCTTGAAGAAAGTGGCGGGATAGTCTCGGCTCAGCAAGGTCTCTGGGGCTGGGAAGGTGCCATTGTCGAAGCCGATCCACCAGAGAACCGACTCGATCCAACTAATCTCAGTGCAATTCTCTTTTTTTAACCCAATTTCAGGGAACTCCTTGTCCGTAATTGCCAGGAGCTGATCTGAATTTCCAAGGTACAATGCAACCACAGAGGCCCCAATCGTTAGCTGTCCCTTTTGGGTCTTGGAAGAGGTTGGCAGCAATGAAAGCCTCATGAATAGGCCGCGGTCCGTGCTTGGTGCCACGATCTGCCATTTGTACACGAGATCTGTCGCATTCTGATCGAGCGTCTTTTCAACGCGGAAGACCGTGACCTTCTCCGGGACCGGGACTAACTTAATCTGATAAGCCAGAATGACTCCGAAGCTCGCCCCACCTCCCCCGAGGATCGCCCAGAATAAATCCTCTCCCATGGCTTTTCTATCGAGAATCCGCCCTTGCACGTCCACGATCCTCGCGTCAAGGACGTTGTCGACCGACAGGCCGTACTTCCGCAGCATGTTGCCGTACCCGCCGCCGCTCAAGTGGCCTCCGACGCCGAGTGTGGTACAAACACCGGCAGGGAAGCCGTGGACCTTGCTCTTCTCCCAAATCCCGTAGTACAACTCTCCTAGAGTCGCGCCAGCCTGGACCCACGCGGTCTCTTTCTGGATGTCCACGTCGATTGACCGGAGGTTGAACAAATCGAGGATGAAGAACGCATCGTCGGAGACGTACGATATGCCATCGTAATCGTGTCCGCCGCTCCGGATCTTCAGGTGCACGCCGAGGTCCTTGGAGCACAGGATGGCGGCCTGCACGTGGGACTCCTGCTTGGGCGTTACGATGACAAGCGGCTTTGGCGTCGAGGACGAGTTGAAGCGGCGGTTACGGAGGTAGGACGTGAGGACATTGGCGAAAGAGGAGTTGGCCGGTGAGTAGACGATATCGGAGATTGTGGTCCGACGGTTGACTGCGGCGGGTGAGGCACTGGAGGAAGGTGTCGTACACTGAGTCTGAGGCTGCCCATGAAGGAGAGAGATGGAGAGAAACGAGGATGAAGAGGAAAGTAAAGAGGGAAGGAAGAAAGGTTAAAGGTTTCATTCCTGGGTTATCTTTCAGCAAAACTGCTTTATTTTTGTGCCGTTTGTGTTGGAGGGTCTGTGTATTATATATATAATTCTTCGAGGAAGAGATTTATTACCTATTTGGCAATCATCAGTGCAATTCGTATAAATTGTCTATAAAGAGATAAAATCGGCAACTTTTTTTTTTTTTCCACTTTTCAATTTTATCCTACCGCTTTAGGTTATCAAAGTCGATCCTTTTGAGTTCATATTCAATTTATATCCCTCATTATAGATTAATCACATTCAATTTATATCCCTCATTATAGTTTAATCACCTTTTTTAGCATTATGTATTTAGAAGATTCCTTTTAAGGCCATATTTTCTTCAAGATTTTCATATACCATCATGTGACGATCCACCTCCTCATCTTTTTTTTTTTTTTTTTTTTTTTTTTTTTTTTTCAATTTTATACAATCATTTTAGGTTACCAAATAAATCGCCTTGAGATCGTATCCAATTTACTCCCTTCCAAAGCGAAAACATGACTTACCCTTTTGCCTATTTTTCACATTTTGCATTTAAAAAATTCCTATTAAGGCCATGCGACAAATTTACTCTATATTAATAATTTTAAATCTTCTTATTTTGTTCATCACAGATTTGAGCAAGAAGTTCTTGACCACGCCGGGCAGATTCTTATTTGCATTGGGTGCGTTTCAGTTCTGGTATCTTTGGGAAAAATAAACGTCAAAATATATTTATTGATCGATGGGGCTATCTTGCCTTAATGGTTGGATTTAGTGACGTTTCCAGTATTACCATAAGTAGTATAATGACATTGATTCGGTCTGTACGAAATTGATAGGTAAAATCACATATAATTCATTCATAAATTTTCAAACTTAAAAAATATTATTACTTTTGGGGAGAATGTGATGAGACATTGTTTACTTCTTTTGTTTAGATCTTAGACATCGTATTCGCTGGAGAAAGATCTACAATTTCGAAAAGGTCAAATGCCAATGAAAATTCTGTGGGAGACATGTCTCCAGATTCTTTCTCGGACATATCCCTCTTTTCATACTAGCACACACTTAACATAGGCAAATGAGGCTACCAAAAGAAGACTACAAATAAAAATCACACGCATCTACATTGAAATTTTAATACTACATATCCCTTCTCTTTTCATCACACATTGAACATGGGCAAATAAGGCCACCGAAACAAGACTACAAATAAAAATCTCACACATCTACATTGACACTTTAATTTTGATTACCTTATTTCAATATCTATTGCATAAAAAATTTCTTTGATTATATGAACAAATGGCTTGACTACTTACTACATGTCACATAGCATCTAAGTTGCATTGTATTTTAGGACTAACCCTTGTCCTAGGGAGTCCAAGATGAATTGGAGGATGAGTAGCTGGAGGGAAATTCATAATCGACGAGATGAAATGCGTTTGAGACTGAAAATCTCAACATTCCTAGAACTCAAATCCAATCCTGAAAGGTAAGGCAAGCCCATAGTCAATTTTCCAACGTTATAGAAGCACGGAACCAACTCAATGAGTTTGGGAACATTCTTACTTAAAACGTGGGAGTCCTGGGGTCCTAGTCGTGAACAAAATGGCAATTCCAAGATTACGGGAGACGGGCACAGTAAATAAGTACACAACGCTATATGACACGATCACGAGTGTCACGAGCCTTGAAATTCAAGTTCACATGGCCATCCTATTGCATTGCCCCAATTAGAGGAGGTGATGTGCCATGCACCATGCTGTTTCACATGCAAATCGCATGACTTCTCTGCAAGAATTTCCGCGGATCATCGCACACCCAATCAGAACTATAGGCGGGCGGCCACAAAAAGGAATATTTGCTGTCCCATTGCACACCATTGGATCAAATTGCAATCTTATCTACTTAATTTGATTGACCTCCATATCCTCACCATCCATCCTAAGTCCATTTCGATCTCGATTATTCAACTAATATTGTGCACATTAAAGATAAATGGCAAAATTCCTTCAAATTGTTATCAGATTATTTCTAATTCCAATTTGACTTAACCTCCATTAGCCATGCATGGGACAACGACACAGCACAATTCACAGTACCTAGAGATAATCTGAAATATTCCTCGCAGCGAAGCTCTAGTCCCGCCGCTCTCTTCTTGATTTTCGCAACTCCTCGGTGTTCCTTTGGACACCGGAGACCTCCAGCCCTCCTTTAGCAGCTCAGTCACGTCCTTGGGTGGCGTCCCGTCGGCCAGCAATCCCTCTCCCCGTTTGTTCTCGCCGTGACGCCTTCCAAGTCTCACTGCGGTCGTCGGCGTCCCATCAACTCCGAAGCCCACCAGCAGCCATCCATCACGTTCAGAGCTCCCTTGGCATCGCCCATAACTGCTGCCCATCACCACCCCATGTTGCCTAACTCCCGTCCCTGGCCAGCTCTGAAATCCTCCCTCGACGGTCTCTGTTGCTCACCGGCGGCTCATCAAGTTCCACAGCCGTCCCTTTTGGCCATGAGTCCTCCTTTGTTGTCCTAGGATTAGTCATAATTAAAGTTGGGTTGGTCTTTGATTTGAATAATTTGTTTGATTTACTTTATGTCGTAATGTTATTGCATATTATATGGTTGTCGAACCTTAGGTTGTTTTGATTTCCTTTGATTTAAACTTTGCATTTAAAATGACATAAATGTGGCCATCGGACCTTTGAGCTAAAAGGTGGGACCCTCAATTATGATATTAATGTATTGCATATAGTAATTTGCATATAGGTTTATCAAGAATATTATCTTTGCATCATAATGTCAAATTTTAATATTGTTGCATATATTTGATAGATATTGATGATTCTTGAATAATCTTGCATAGTTTTCATGAGTATCCATGCACAATAATAATGAGATAAGTGTATTGGAAATTCTAAAAGTTATTACGAGAACATAATTGAGTTCTAAAACTTCCATGCACAATAATAATAAGATAAGTGTATTGGAAATTCTAAAAGTTATTACGAGAACATAATTGAGTTCTAAAACTTGCAAAAATCAAATTAACTCTTAAACTTGTCAAGTTGGTGCAATTAAAATACTAGATAAATTACTAAAAAAAAAAATTAAAGGACCTAAAATGCATGAACAAGTCACCCGTCGAGATAGGGGTTCTGCAAGCTTGGACTTAGGAAACAAACTTGCAATGATGCATACATATTATTTACTAAAGTGATACTGATATGATTAATGCATGACCTAACCTCTATGAAATAACAGCATGGCCTAACCTCTATGAAATAACAGCATTAATACCTAAGATGCAATGACAATTAACTATTTTTGGATTTTCCTGTTTATGAAGTATGGACATGACTCCATTAATGCTATAATAATACGCATGTCATGCATACTATGCTATAATGAGTATATGCAATGTTATGAAATTAATTCATAAAGCTAATGACATGATATGTCAGGAATGCTATAACATGAGACATAATAAATCATGGCTATTTTTGTATTTTGCTTTTCTTTGTTATAAATAATGCATGTATAAGGCTATCTAGTTCACTGATCCCGTTGTAGTAAAGATAGGATACACATGTTGGGATTTGCACCCTCGCTTGCAACCCCGTATGGACAAGGCTATAAATAAGACTACTGATCCTAAAATTGCTAGTCAGGTCACTACTACAAATCTTCAAACATTTTTAGGACAAATTGCCTCGCAACTCCAACAACTAATAGGGGTGCGCAGCGGTCTAGGGTCGACCCTGGACCGGCCCTGGACCGGCCCAACCCTGCGGGTCCTGGTCCGGTTTTCAAGGAGATCGGGTCGGTCCTTGGTCCTAAGATTCCAGGACCGGTACTGTGCGGGTTGGTCCTCGGTCTTGGAAGTTTAGGGTCGGTCCAACCCGGACCAACCCTGATAAAATATATTTATATAAAATATATTTTAGATATTTAATATATCATTTTTTTTTTATATTTTTCTTATAAATAACAAACCCACCTAGAATTATTCACTTGAACAACTTGAATGAATAACGGCATGAATGGCAACGTGAAAATGGTGTGAACAGCACTGTTCATTTTATTCTTCCCTTTTTATCCTGTTCATTTTTCACTTATATGTATTTTGAACTTCTTATGTTTAATAGTTTAGTTGCACTTTGCTTTTGAATTTGTGTCAAATAGAATAAGTTTTCGAATAGTAGTATTGCCGTTGTTATGATGATGTGTTTGCCAAGTGGTGCAAAGCTTCATTATTGATTGATTAGACTTTGCTCGATTGAATGTATGAATCGTTTTTACATATGGTGTTACAAGTATTATTGATAGATGATTGCACGAGAAGATGCCTAGAAAACATTTTTTGGCCTATAATTCTTTTCTCTTAAACTTCCCATCTCATCCCATTTTACCGAAGGGAAGAATGATTCGAAAACAAATCAAAAGCAAGAAAATTATAGTATGCTTCAGCGATGGAAACGCATTATCTCTATTAGCAATCTTGATTATTTATATAGCTTGTTGTTTTTAATTAGTGCAAAATTTTTATGATCACCTAAATTTATGTTGAATATGTACTTATATTTATAGTTTGGTTGCTCAACATCATATTGTTGATGGATATATAATTTGAATTAATGAGTTTTACTTTTTAAGGAATAAAAAAAAATGAAATAAAAAAATTATCAGTTGGTCTTGGGTTGACCCTGGGACCGGACCGAACCCATAGGGTCGGTCCAGTCCTCGGTCCCAGAGTCGACCGGGTCGGTCCTCGATCCCAAAAATTGGGGACCGACACTGTGCGGGTTGGTCGTAGGGTTAGGCGTCGGACCGGCCCAACCCGGACCATGATCACCCCTAACAACTAATGTCCAACTAATGTCCTTCAGTGGTGTGCCTCAGTCGAGTTCTGATTTAGGATACATGCTCAAACTTCTAGTAGTGTCTTTTCCCTATTTGCTTCCTTTATTGACTGTTTTATAATTGATTCACAAGCTACTAACCACAAGTGTGGTTGTGCTTGTTGGATAACTCATCTGCATGAGACTCTCACGGGTTTCTACTCTCCTATTACAATTGCCAATGATAAAAAGGTTCCCATCAAGGGGTTGGAAACTGGATCTATTTTCCATCTCTTCTAATAATTACCTTTTGACTTGTCATCTATTAGCAAAATTACCAGGGATCTAAATTACAATGTTACCTTTTTCAATGAAAAGGTTGTCTTTCATGACAAAAGACAAGAAGGGAGATTGGTGAAGGTCGGTTTCAAAAGGGGCTATACACTTTTGATTTTTTTGAGTACAACTTTGATTGCTAGTTGGAGTAAAGGCTTAACATCTCAACTATGGCAGTAGCATATGGGGCATCCATCGGATTGGGCGTTACATTCTATTGATCCTACAATTTTCTCTAGATTCAAATGCTTATGAAACTTGTCATTTTGCTAAACAACATAGATTGCCTTTTTCTCATAAACAAATAACGTAAATAAACTATTTGAGTTTATTTGTTCTAATGTTTGGGCAACTGCACCAATTGAATCTCGAGATGACTTTTAAGTATTTTATTACAATTATAGATGATAAATTTTGAACTACTTGGTTGTATTTGCTTACCTCTAAAAGTAAAGTATTGACAATCTTCAAGGAATTTACTTGAATGATCTATACTTAGTGTGGTGCTCGAATTAAACTATGGTGTACCAACAATGGGACTGAGTACACCAACCACTCATTTGAGTCTTTTCTAAAAAGTCTAGGCATTGTACTCCAGACTTCATGTGTTAAACCTTCACAACAAAATGGGTTTGCAAGAGAGGAAAAATCATCATCTCCTTGAGGTAACACAATCCCTTCTATTTCATAGAAACTTACCTTAGCATTTTTGGCTAGCTACTATTCTAACAAGTTGCTATTTTATCAATCGTCTTCCTAGAAAAATGTTGCAATACAAATTTCCTATAGAAAAGCTCCTTGGCCAATCAATCAATCACTTTCATCCGTGTATTTTGTAGTGTGTGCTACATTCACAGCTCATCCGTGAGTAATTAGATCTTTTGCACACAAATGCATTTTTGGGATATTCTAGTGTTTAAAAGGGATGTAAATACTTTGATCCCTCCACCAAAAAGAACATTTCTTTCTCGAGATGTTACATTTGATGAAACTCACAAGTATTTTCCTTCTAGCAATCAAATTCAAGGGGTAAATAATGGTGATGATACTAACAACTATGATTACAATGGGCTCGATATGGAATTTGCTCCCTTACCGATTGTTTTTGTGATTTGGTGATTGATGAGAACTAGATAGATGAGAGAAACTCCTAAGCAAGACCTAGCTATTTAAGTTCCTGACCTTGTCTAGGAAATTGCTCTAGTTCGTTGATCAACCTGAGCATCTCAGCACTCAACTTGTCTTCAAGACTTTGTCACGGATCAATTGTTTATGACCTATCCCATATAGGCTTACACTTGTTATGATTACATTTCTTCAGAGTTTTGTACTTTCCTATTTGCTATAGATACAAACTTGAGCTTGCAAACTTTATTGAGGTGCAAAAACCAGTTGTGTGGAGAAAGGCCATGGATAAGGAACTCCAAGCCCTTGACAAAAATTAGACTTGGGATATTATTCCATCTTCTGTTGGAGAATGTCCTGTAGGTTGTCGGTGGATTGACAAGAGCAAGTACAAAAATGATGGTTCAATTGAAAGACACAAAACTAGATTGGTGAAAATATATCTTCTACTAAAACAAAGGAAGCATAAGCCCTTTTGTGGCCCAAGGATATACCAAAACATATGGAGTAGACTACAAAGAAACATTCACACCTACAGTAAAAATGAATACTATTAGAGTTCTCATGCCAATTGCCATCCATCATGGTTGGTCTTTATTCCAAATGTATGTTAAGAATGCGTTCTTCCATGGAGAGCTTAAAAAAGAACTGTACATGGACCTCCCCCCGGGTCACCCCTGAGAAAATCAAGGATTTGTTTGCAAACTCAAAAAGGCAATCTATGGTCTCAAGTAGTCACATCGAGCTTCATATGGAAAGTTGAGTATAGCCTTTACGACGTTTGGATCTAAAATGGGCAAGTTTGACCATTCTCTATTTGTTAAGAAAAAAATCTAAGGCTATATTTGATCATCCGGATTTCTAAACGGGATATGATTGGATAGGATAGGATAAGAAATCCATGGATTTCTTCATATCCAATCAATTATTTAGTGAACTACGGATTTAAAGTCGGATATCCTTATATCCTATCCAATCTACTGTTTGGTGAATTACGGATTTAAAATCGAATATTCCATATCTTATCCAATCTATCATTTGGTGAACTACGAATTTAAATTCAAAATTTTTAAAAACAATAACATTAGGCAAGTACAAATTTGTAGGTATTCACAAAATATCCAAAATAATATATCTTTTTCAAATTAACAGATTCTCATCGAATTTCATGATTATGCATTGTAATAATCTTTTCCGTTCCTTTGAAATAATCTTTTGGATACCCCCTTCAACATCAAACGTTTTTAGAATAACCTCAATTTCAATATATTCACTTTGAAACATGAATTCTTTTTCTCTCTTACAAGTTTTTCATTTGTTTCCATTTTGTTATAGGTCCAATACCAAATCAAACAAATGCCCAATTAGAACAAAGCATAAAATTCAAAGTTCATTCGCTTTTTTTTTTTCCCAGTTGTCACAAGGATGCAATGACAGTTAATCACGTTAATGAATGATCTGAAAACTTTGCATTTATAAAGTACATACATTTGTCGAGTATCGACCAGTTGCATTTTGACCAAAGTAAACTCATGTTCTTTTTTCTTTTTTCTTTTTGGGTCGAAAAACTCATGTTCACATCCATCTAAAGCAGTAGATGCGAACTATCTTGACTTAAGGCTTCTTTTAAGTTCATGGCTAGGTTTTTTGCCAAAGAGATAGAGAAACTATTTATGAAAATAAAAGACAGAGGCAAAGAATATTATAGATAATGGTTTTCTTGGCAATGAACATAGAGATAAAGTTTCAAGCCATATCCACCTCTTTTCAAGTCATGGCTACAACCAAAAGGTCCAAAAAGATAACATTAAAGCTTATAGCTAGCCCTAGAAACCCTTAAAAAAAAAAAACATAAAGAAGAAAAAAAAAGAAAAAGTATAGAGAGAAAACATATCTCCTACAAACTCATAAACAACTCAATCATCACTCATTCTCTTCTCTCATTTCTTGGAGAAGTAATTCCACAAATGCTTTCCTGTCGTCTCCTTAAAATCTCAAAAATAGATGAATATTCTCAGGATCCTTCATAATTTTTCTACGTAATTTTATTCTATCCATAGTACCTAAAGACATTTGAAGAAGCTCCTTATTGATTTTTTGTTTGTCATTATCCAAATCATTGGCATGTTGTGACATCCCGAAAATCCGATCGATAGTTGTTAGCATAATTAGATTTTTAGAAATTTAATTTATTTAGAATGGGCCGGAAAGTGAACCCATTGGATCTTATGGAGCGTGTGGGCTAAGGATTTTGGTGGGCCGTATATTTATTTAGAACCGAGCTTATGAATTGGGCCAAGAAAGCTGGGCTTGGAATTGGCTGAAGATGGGCCAAGGTTTGGGATTTCAAGATTTATAAGGTTTAGTGGGCCTTATAATTTTAGATTGAGCCCGTTGGGCTGGGAATAGATAATTAGGCCCAAGTGATTATAATTTTTAGTTAAGACTTATTAATTTTAGTTAAATGAGATAGTTAGTGGATTACTTATAATTCTAACATTCTTTTATGATTGATTTCTTTCTAGGCTAATTTTATTTAGTTGATGTGTTATGATTTTTGTGTGATTGGGATTAAATAGAAACAACACGCCATTAGATGAATATATTTGAAGCTAATGAGCTAACTAATGATCCTGATTAACTGTTAATGATCGACGATCGACAAATGGCGAAGATTTTTCTCACACGAAGCCACGACACCTAATTTTTCTTCTCTCTCTCTCTTGAATCTCACGCAAGCACACACCCATGGTTTTTGTCTTCAAAACCGACCATAGAGCCATCATTACCTTGCCAATCATTATCCTCTAATCTAGGCTAGCTTGTAGGTTTAATTTCCTCATATAAATAGCAAATTTTCTCTCTCTCTTCACTCGAGAAAACCGAACAAGACCACAAACTCTCTCTCCCTCATTTCTCTCGGCCGAACCTCACCCAAGGAAGATCAAGAAAATTCTCCATCTTGCATGCTTGATTTCTAGGTTGTTCTTGAAGAATCCAAGTGTATATTTGTAGTCGAAGCGAGGTAAGGAATAATTTAACTCTAGTTTGAAACAAATCCGTTGATTTATCAAGGAATCGTGCAAAACTAGCTATACATGGATGGATTTAGTTGATAGTTGATGTTTTATGCTTGGATTGAGTTAGAGGAGTGTTAAATTATGTGTAAATGTGTTTGCATGTAAGTATGATGCTGTGTTTATGTGGATTTGTGTTCTTGAAGTGTTGTTTAGTTGAGCGAGATGCCTAGATGGTAGCCGAGTGTGCCGATTTGCCTAGAATGTGGTTATACGGTTCACGGGTATGTTAATGCTTTGAGGCGAGCCATGAATTGGACTAAAAGTTGGAGAAATGACTTGATTGTGAATTTGTGAAGTGCTGTGGGATGTGCCGAAACCCTTAGATGTGAAGATTGAGTGATAGAAGTGGTTTAAATGGATTGAAAGTGAGGCGAACGTGCTATACTATTCGGTTTTGGTGAAATCGTGCAAGGAATGCTTTGTTTGTGTGAAAATTCATTCATATTCGTTGATGGAAATAAGAAAGATGTTTGTCTACATGATAGAACAACTATAGGATTGAGTTGTACAAGAAATTGTAGCCATATGGATTCAATACATAGAAAAAGAAATGAAACCAGGAAATTTTGTATGCTGTTTTTGTGAAAATTATGTGACCTTTGCTGATTGTGTGAAAATTCTGTAATTTTTTGTTGAGAATTGAACTTAGAATCCTCAATGGAAGTTGTAAAACACATCTTAAAGAATAACGTGTCAAAATTTGAGATTAAATGAATGAGAATTGATTGGTGAAATGATTTTTCTTTGTTAAAAGAAAAACTGGACTAATAACCGAATTTCAGTAAAGATGATGTTGATTGTTACTCTTAATACACTGAGAATTAGACTTAAGTTCCTTCATGAAAGTTGTTAAGCTATGTCTTAAGTACAACATACTAAAATTTGGTAGCATTTCAATAAGAATTTATATTTATTTAGTACTTAAAACCGAAATTGTCCATTAATCTAAAATACTGTTTGTATCCGAGATTGAGTATTAAATACAATAACTTGTAATTTGGACTTGTATGCTGAACATGGAGTCTAATGAACCCCATATTAGATGTTAGTCAAGATTGATTAAGTCTCATACATCCATAGAGGTTTAATTGCATTAGATTCATGTGTATGCAATGAGTGCGGAGCATAGTGCTTGGTTATGGGATAAATATTTGTCCGGCATGGTATGGGACATGTTCGTGATGGATTTTATCTTATAATCCAGACACGCACGTGTGCTAGGATCATGAGACTTAGATAGATGCTTAGGTGTCTTTTCTTTTGCATACTATATGCACATTAAATCAAAGGTGTGGTGTGAAATGTGTGTTTAACGAGGTGAACGGATCCATCGGTACCGAGTTACCGGTGATGCCCCCAAAAGTTTGGGATGCCCTTGTGTGTGATCAAGGATGCCTCGGCTGTGATGCCGGAGATGCCTCGGAGTGAGATGCCCTTGTGTGTGATCAAGGATGCCTCGGCTGTGTGATGCCGGAGATGCCTCGGAGTGAGATGCCCCCGTGTGTGATCGGGGAGGACCTCGGTTTGGTTGATACCGGGATGCCTCGGAGTGAGATGCCCACAATTAGAGGTATTGTGGAAGTCCAGATAACATACCTTCTGGAAGTGACTCGATCAGGCCGGTAGCTTCCTGGTTGTGACTGATTCGAGGGTGGATTTTTATACACACTAAAAGTTAATTATATATGGCGAGTGAGTTCATATATTATATTTGCATTGTAGTTTGAGTTTGTGAAGGATAAGCGTAGGATGGATGCATGTCAGGTGACTTTATATAGTGTATCATTACTGTTATGCTTGATATATGTTTTCTTAGTGTCCTGACTGTTGGTTAGTTTGCTTGTGACTTTGATAGCTATGGATTATTTCATAGTAGAGTTTTATTATTCTTTACTTGGGCAAGGATGTTTGCTCATACCTTACATTTTCAGATTGAAAGTATGGATGTGCCGCCGCTTGCTCGATATGGAGTGATAGCCAACATTGATGTTTCTCTCCTGGACGTGTATGACCTTGACATTGATATGATGTTTACCAAATACGAAGCGATATTATGGATGGATGACGGTAGAGCTAGTCTGATTCCGATGAAGTTCGTGGCGTGGTTTGTCAAGCACGAGGATGATATGTTTGGTCCGTTACCTTTTGAGGCCGGTGGACCGGGAGGCGGGATGGATGGCGCATAGACGCCGGGGTTCATGGAAGGCTTGAGAATAGACTTTTGTTGTTTTCTTTTGATGTGGGCTGGTTTGGGATGTACGCGGAGTAGCCACCCTTACCCCTATCCCTGACTTTGTTGCGCCTTAACTTTTGTATTGTATATATTGTAAATAGTTAGGCGAGAAACATGTAAAGAAAAGTTCAGGTGGATAGAATTTTGTGAGCCCAGTAATGATAAATAAAAAAAAGCCTTTCATGCTCTAATTAATTTTCTTATATGTGTGAGTGTTTATAAGGTGAATTACAGGTTAATTCTCATGTTACATGTTTAGGGATTTTTAAATAATCCAAGTTATACATGCTAACCATCAATGTTAAATGTTATATGATAATTAGCATGAAGTGTGATTGACTAGTTGGATATATTTTTAAATTATAAAAATATTTAATTCCGCTTGCGATCATCTCCATTCTCTCGTTAGCTTTTTCCGAGAACGAGCCAAAAGTTCCTGCTATCTCAACTAAGCCAGTAGCCCATTTGTCACTTGCTTTAGCCTTTTTTCTTCTTGAAGAATTAGAAACATTTTGTGTCTGAGAAGATGATAGTGGCGGTGAGTTTTGACTTACATCATTGGTTGCCACATTATCATGATTTTCACCTTCCTCATGATCTACAGCCGCATGAGCTTCCGAAAGGTCTTCACTGAGATTTCCCTTAGCACGGTCTCTTCCAAATATGGCTGCTAGTCGGTCATATTGAGGGAAGGACTTCCCTCTCAAAGAAGTAGCTCCTGGATAGGTCCACAAAGAAAATTATATTATTTTGTTAAAAATGAAACAATTAATAAAGAAGAAAAATGAGAAGAAGTGACACAAACATTGCAATATTTTTGCCAACCATCCTCAAAATGAATAAAAAATGGTAAAAAAGAAAGCATTTCTTCCTCTTCTATATCTTACATCTATAGTATTTTTGCTCTGGTGGATCTCTCTCTCTTTTAATAAAAGTCTTGAATTTTGGATTACTAATTGGTGGAATACTAGGCAATCTGAAACTTTTTTGAATGATATTCAAGAAAAGAGTAATATCGAGACAATGCTTTTCATGGTCACTTCCAAAGCCACTTTGATTCCTCAAGTCATATATCTGATAATACAACTTTTTCAAGTTTTTAATTTTCGACTCTATGTGAGGATTACCCTTGATGCCGAACAAGGGAACTTTTCTTCAAACAACTTCTTTAACATAACAATGTAACAACTCTTGAAGTCGTTATCGGCTTTCATTCCTCGCATAACTAATTCTTCCAGACCATCTAGAAGTGCATTTTCTTCATCTATTGTCCATATACGTCGGTCTCTCTTTGTTCCCCTTCCTTGAGTTTTACTGAAATTGCTACCTTCCATTCCTAAACAAAAAACCAACTCAGCATATATGTCGATTTAGCCACTCCCAGATTTTTTAAAGTAACAAAAAACAGAGAAATAGAAAACTAACTCAGCATTCAATCAGCCACAATAGTCAACCCACACAACAAGATATATCCTTCCCTCACAGGCAATGCGATATCAATAGTGACTTTGCCTCACATAAGCAAAATGGAAATGGTAGAAACGATATGTCTAGGTAAGTAATCGATTCCTTCTCCCACTAAAGCAAATATCATCAACACTCAACACAAACACTGATAAAACAGCAAATGCGCTATAGATTGACCTCAAAACAGTAGATGCAAATATCATACGATAATATCTTGCAATTTCTAATAAATACAGGGATCTCCTTCATTGCTTGAACTTTTCTTACTAGAAAGAAATTTACTTGAGATTTACCTGGATTGAGAAGATCAATACATAGTGTATGACCTATAAAGGCATAATCAATAGGGTTTTACATTTGAGTTATACTTTTACTTTTTAGCTAATCGGGCCATGTTAACAACCTAACTCACTACAATCTGTCAATGATCTCGATTAATTCTCCAAAGAGTAGAACAATGTAGCATTGAATGTCATAGTTTCAATATCAATGCCAAGTTATATACATATACATTTATATATCTATTCCTAAATAAATTTATAATGGAACTCTAGCACATGCTACATGAAAAGGTCCCAAACAAAAGGAATGTGCAAAAATTATAACCAAAGAAACTTTCGGATATATGCCAAATTGATTCCTAGTGTAATAAAAAGACCCTAGTGCATTAGAGATCAATCTCATCGAGAATTAATCTTTTAGTGGTTGATTATAGAAGCAATGCATTGAACTAACTGTGAACATTAAACCTTCAAGATGGCAATAAATTCTCCTAGTGCAGGGGAATAGAAAGGGATTAATAAGCAGGGCTTTTCCCACATCCATGGCATGCTTCTCTTTGTCAATCATTTTCCTTTTAAACTCAAGCAATCGAGCATGAATCTCAAGCTCTTAAAAAGGAAAATTGGAATTCAAGTTATGATAATCACACCAACTTTTATTACAAAAGGAGTTATGTTTAGCTTTTTTGTTTTCCTTATCTCAAATCTCTAGCTCCCCCTCTTCCCACCCCGAAGTTTCGTTCTTTCACACCAAAGGCTTGATAAACATTGAATCTATCACAAGCTAAGAGTAAGGAGCAAACTTTTCGATCAATGCTAGAATGAAGAAAAAGAAGCCAACTTTTAGAATAATTTGCAGCACATGCCCATTCAAAATTCCAATCCGGATTCATAAAAAAAAAAAAAAAAAAAAAAAAAAAAAAAAAAACCCATAAATTGTACATACTTTTAGAATAATTTGCATTACATGCACATTCAAACTATCAAATCCAGATCCATAAAAAAACTACCCATAGCTTGTACACTCTTCCCTTTTGGCCCACAACACCCATCCATCCAATTTGATGTTCACCAAGAAAGAAGAAACAAGAGGAGTCTGACCAATTAGAAGATTAAAATCTACTCTGATGTTTCACCGACATAATTGATGACAAGATAGAATCAGTTAAAAATAAAAAAGTAATACATCGACATAATTGATAAGTCACTACTCCAAAAAATGTTGCCCATCGAGCACATACACAGCTCAATTGTACCATCATTTTTGTTTCCCAGACAACCTTGTATTTGAAACAAGAAGTTTACAAGGTCTCCAAGATAAATAGTAGGATCCCATTCTAAACTGGAAGACAGTTGCCCTAAAAATCGGATGATGATCTAATACTTACTGCAAAGTCAAAAACACAACAACAGAAGAATTCATGTACTTTCCCCGCATCCCTGTCGTGTCAAAAGGGGCTGCGACCGCCCGAACCTAGTGGCACGACGGGGACGATTGGGGTGCCGTTGGCCTTGGCGGTCGGGGTGCAATCAAAGCGGGAAAATATCGTGGTGGGGGGAATCGATCGAGCGGGCGACCGGCGGGCGATCGGCGCGGCGGGGGGGTCTTGCCTTGGCGGAGGAAGAAGGCTTTCGTAAAATTTCGATGAGAATCGGAGAGCTATTGAGGAGAAGGCTTCAATGTCAATACTTTGCAAATAGAGAGTCGTATGTGGGTGAATGATGAAGAAAGAAAAAAAGCGTAGGGTATTATGTTTCGGATAAAAAAAATCCTATCCAACCTTATCCCACCCCCCTCAGATTTTTTTATCCGGTTTATATCTCATTATATCCGACCTTATCCTATCCTAGACAGCTACCAAACACGAGATAGGATAAAACATATCCTATCCTAGTTTTTATCCGATCGACTAAATGCAGTCTAAAGGAATTGTAGTAGTAATAATATATGTTGATAACATTGTCATTATTGATGATAATCTACAAGAGATTGAAACTCTAAAAAATATTTGCATGATAAGTCTGAATTAAGGATTTGGGTCGGTTGCGCTACTTCCTTGAAATTCCAACTCCGGTAAAGGCTTATTTTTCTTCTAGAGATAATATAAATTAGATATGTTAGAAGAAACAAGAAATTTGGGGGCCAAACTTGTAGAGTCTCGTATGGATTTTGGGAACAAAGTGATAAAAAGCACTATTACTCTTCAAATTTTTCACCAAATTTAAAGATCAGTTGGTTGGCTAATTTTTCTGACCATCACTCAACCAGACATTTCATATATCATTAGCTTTATGAGTTAATTTACGCATGCTCCTACTGAAGGTCACATGAAGTTTATTGATAGTATATTGAGATATTTGAAGTCATGTCCAAGACATGTCATTCTTATGAAGAAACATGGTCACACAAAGGTTGTAGGATATGCTGATGCAGATTAGGCTAGTAATCCTAGTGATAGGAGGTCCACAACCAGCTTTGGTACTCTTGTAGTAGATAATCTCATTAAGTGGAAAAGCAAAAACGTAGAGTGTGGTTGCTTATTCCATTGTTGAAGTAAAATATAGAGCTATGGCATCTACTACATGTAAATTGGTCTAGCTTCACTTGCTCTTGAGTGACTTGGGTCTTGAAGGCTCCCGTCCTCCTATGAATCTACTTTGTGATAACCAAGTAGCAACTCACATTGCATCAAATTTGGTCTTCCAGGAAAGAACAAAACACATAGAGGTCATCTATTATTTTATTCAAGAAAAAGTTTAGGACAAAACTATTGAGACTCCTCATATTTGAAACGAAGAACAACTTGCTGATGTGTTAACCAAACCACTTTCTAAAAATATTTCAACAAATATTGGCCAAGTTGACCTCAAAAGACATCTATGCCCCAATTTGGAAGGGGAGTGTTAGCAAGATAATCTTGCCAAATCAAGATAAGATTGAGAATCGGGCCCAATGTGCAATAGTTGTTGTACTCTTCTTTATTTAAGGAGAATGAGTTTCCCCCAAGAAGCTAAGAAATATGGAGATTTCTACCATGGATGTAGGTTTCCAAGGAATTTCTTTGAGAATTCCTCAAGAATTCCTCATGACCTTCGAAAGAACTATCAAACAAGTGTACCAAAATTTAGATAGAAATTCTAATTCATAAAAGAGAGGAGAACTGTGACACCTCGAATTTCATCCGACTAATTAATTAGTCCTGATGAGCCATATTAGTTTACTAATTTTAAACTTTTTTGGCAAGCTTATTAATGTAGGCAATTTAATTGACTAAACTAGCTGAAGAATCGAGGCCATAGAATTATGCCTTAGATAAATGTGCATGCCCCTAATGTCCCATGTTAGTGCCTAAATTAACCTCTATGTAGGGCCGGCCACTTAAGTAGGGATTATATGAAATTTTAGATATAATTAGCATTCATTTTGAATGTGCTACCCCTCGTGGCCAAGAAGAGGCCATGCAAAACTCAATTAACTATTAAATAGAAGCAAAAATTAGGCAAGAAAGCCTTTACAAACTTTTAAGGGTGGCCTCCCCAAAACCCAATAGAATTTCATGCAAGGGGACTATTCCCCAAGCTTGACCATTTCCTTTCTCTCCTCCCTAGGTTCGGCAGAACCCATCCCTCTCATTTCTTTATTTTTCTTCTTCATTTTTTCCCTTATTGTTCACTCTTCATCTCTCTCTTGTTCTCGCTCTTCATCTCGTTCTCTCACCCGCAAGCTTCTTCCCTTTCTCTCTTCGTTTTTCTCTTCCACTAAAGGAAATCGGTAAGCTGGTAGCTTCCTTAAGCTCATGGTGAGCTTAGGAGAAGGAGCCCAAAGCACTGAAACCTTGAGGCAAGGAGAAGTGATAGATTCCTTCTCCCTTTGATCTCTTTAGGGCTCGAATTTTGTAGAATAAGTGTGTCTTTGGCAGTTCTTGTGATTGTGCTGGCTACGGTGTTCTTGCATGTTGCTAAGATGGTATAGACGTGAAAGGAAGGAGCTGAGGTCTTCTGCTTTGGAGAGTAGATGGTTTGCATGTCGGTTCTAAAAGGGTCGATGGTTTACATGTGGCCTTTTGTGCTTGTTTGAGCATGTGAAGATTATTCTTGTGGTTGATGTGTAGGTAGATGTTCTGTGCGTGTGTTTTGCACCAAGATATGGACATGCATGTGAGATATGCGTGTGTGAGAAGCTGAGTTTGTAAATATTCTATGTTTACTCGTGGTTTTTCTTTTAAACTAAAAACTCCAAAGCCATCTGTTTTGACATTCTGTATGAATTGTTAAGTTAAGATCCGGCGGAAGTTTTCTCCATAAAATTGTTCGAGAGACCCAAATCTATGACATATATTTATTTCGGGAATTTATGAGTTAGGAGGGTTAGCTTGAAGACCCTGTTTCTCTTAATGAGCGATCTGTCCAGAACCATAGTTCACAGATCTCTGTGTGTTCTCTAAAATTTATAAAATTTTCTAGGCAAGATTTGGTTTTGCTTTCTTCGTGAAAATTGTAGGACGTCCTTATGTTCATCATATAAAAAACTTTCGAGCATTTCATTAAGATTAAGGTGTCAAATGGATATTTCCTTATGGATAATGGTTCTGCTTTGAGAAACTGTGGACAGTGTTAGCTTAGGAGAGTTGCTACTCTTTTACCGTCCTAATTAGTCATGGACTCTTCATGAGAAATGTTCGTTTAGATCTCAATTATAACATATTAAAATTTCATGGTTTTTCAAGTTCATTTACTAGGTTTTTTCCTATGTATTTCGGAAATTGTATGATTATGGTTTCTTAGTGATGAATGCCAAAATTGGTCTCATGTCATGCCGAAGGTAGGGAGACTCTAATTTATAACTTTTGGTGATGGATTCTGACCTTCAACAAGTTGTTATATGCCAAGCTTGTGATGTTAATATGATATTACTTGTTGGAGTGTTTCATGTGATGTTTTTGATGATGGTTATGGTGATGTGTGTGTCCATCTCATAGTGTACGCATGCCAACTTTATCATGAAAGGTGAAATATGATTTGTGTGGCAAGGTAAGAGTGTTGTGTGTGTGTGTGTGTGTGTGTGTGTGTGTGTAAAATGGACGGGATACCTAAGGCACGCGGTCCTTGGATACCTAACGATGGCCCCAAGCAGGCATGTGGGAGGAGAATGCCCTAGCAAGTGAAACCAGGATGCCTCAAGTTTGAGTAGGGAAGCTCAGGAGGGGAGGGGACAAACCCTGGAAGTGTTATATCCAACGATGGCCTGAAGGGATGTTGAAGGAGAATTGTCTTGGTGACAAATGCTTTAGTGGCAAATTACCCCAGAGTTGGGATGCCTATGGCTTACTGCTATTGATGCCTGGTGAGATGGCTGGAAGTCACTTTGTTCATGCCACCTATGATAAACGGGAATAGTTAAAATGAAATTTTCAACTTTAGTAATATTTTGCATGTGTTATGAGAAGTGAGATGCATGTTGCTATAATTCTTGAAATGGCATTAGTGTGTATTTAATAAATGCATGCTGCCTCCATGTGTGCAATGGTACTTGATTGCAACTAAATTGTGTCCACATATGTTAGTTCGTGTCCTAGGAATTGAGTGCTAAATAGATTGAATGGTTTATAAGTCTACTATTTCTCTTACTAGGCAATAGCTCAATCCTATTGTTATTTTTCAGATCAATAGTAATGTTGATCCCTCCTATGACCCCTTTCACCTCTATAGAGCATCGGTAGCTGTAGAGACCGAGATCCATGAGTTTACTCACCAAAACTTCCCTGGTCGAGTTTTTGTGTGGTTCACCATCGAAATGCTAGTGGACATAGGACAACTTGACATGATTATGTGTCATTTTGTCGCAAAGGTGCAAAGGTGGAAGATCGAATGTTAGGGCCCATTCCTTATTTGACAGCCCCTGGCGTTAGTGGTAATGGTGGTAGTGGTGGGGGAAATTAGGCAAGGAAGGAGTTCGAGCTTGAAGGGATCATGCTTTCTTAGATGAATTGAGAATCCTTACATGACATGGCATGTAGACGAGTAGGCTATGTGGAGGATATGTTCATGGATGAGTACTTGTCAGTGGTGGGCTTGAGATGATAGGCCCTTTTCAATGTACTTATCATTGTTAAATCCTCGATTTTGTTGTTAGCCCTCCTCCTATTGTTAATTGCAGTTATGCTAGAAATAATAGTATGATTCTTTTGTTAAGTCGTGTCTTGAGATCTTATTTATATGCGGCGTATAGCGGCTATAGTATGGTGATGCTTTTCCTTTATTCGATGACTCTGACAATTAAGAGTAGGATTCACGTGAGTCGAACAGGGATGTGACAAGAACTCACCTTGAGCTAGGTTGGGGATACTTAACTCAAGGTCGGCCAAGAACATGCTCTCTTGGCTCACCCTAACTTGGGTCCCTCTAATTTGGCTTAAGGTGAGCCAAAGCAATCAAAGGTGCATTTTGTGACATTTCTATTTCTAAGAGCTATTTCTGTTTCGAAATAATTTTTTTTTTTTTATTTCTATTCCTTAGAACAAAAAGTAGATTTTTTTTTACCTTCTTGTCTTTGTTCTAAAATTATAACCTGGCTAGTGATCTATTCTTGAGGAATAGAAATATTAACTGACATACACAAATAAATTTCTATTCCTTTTTCTATTTTAAGGAACAAAAGGATTTCTATTCTTTTTTCTATTTTAAGGAACAAAAGAATCAAAGAAATAGACTAGTTATCAAACATGTCCTAATGTGGTAGTTTCTGATTTGATTTTGCCAATTTTTCTTATTTTCATCATAAATCCGTAATTTTCTAATTTGGTGTTTGATCGGTGTGATTCTTGCGATGTTGGAAAGCTTGCATCACATTGTTTCTGTTGGGAAAAGCCTTCATGTTTTTTTGGAGATGACAAACAAAGGTTACTAATATATGTATTGGTTGAGAAGTATCAAATGATATATACACAAGCCACCGTGTAGATGTTGTCCCATCAAGTAATTCGATAAAAGGAATACTCTCTCGCCACCATCAAGAGTGTTATGTTGAAGGAATACTCGCCACAAAGTGCTATGCTGACGTAGAATGATCGCGATTGATATCTAAGGCGAACAAGATATTGAGGGCCAAAACATTCACAAGCTAAGGACCTCGAGATTGTTGAAGAAAAATACCTTGGAGTTTTGAAGTTGACAAAACAGCCTCAACAGTTCAGTGTGAAGATTCCAAGACTCAGTCAGTTTCGTCTAAAGTTTTTGAAGTCTAAAGGATTTCAAAGACAGTTAGACCCAGAAGTTCGGTCTGAAGTTTTTCTGTCTGAAGTTAGTCAAGACATAGTTTCAGCCTGAAGACTTTCAAGACTCAGTTTCAGTCTGACGACCTTCAAGACCCAAATCTAAGTGTGAAGACAGTTCGCGATTTTTACAGGCTGGCCACAGGTTATTCTTATGGCTAAGAAAAGTAAGATATTGGATTTCATATTTGCTAATCTTAACAATGGAATATCTCTGGCCGTGATCGAGAGCTTGGAAGATTTATTCTTCGAATTTTATCCGTTGAAGATCAAGTTTATTCTTGGAAGAATCTAATTTTGGGAACTCACGATCCTGATTGTATGGACGAACATGATTGACGAGCTACTGTCTACTTACGTTTTCGGTGACAATGAGATCACTTAAATTGATTCAGTCCAACGGGTTGATTTGATGAATTTTTGGTAAGTGCCAACGGGTATGAAGGCACGGAGGCTATTTAAGGTGGATCGATGTTGCTTGGAAATAAGGAGACACTAGGTAGAAAAATCTCGATGTTAGAATCTCCAAAATCACTTGTTCTCTAAAATCTTTCATGTTCAAATTGTGTATCGAAGAGAGTGTGACATAGTGCGAAAGCAGCAGGGAGCTGTAGGAGAGACTGTCTATTGAAGAAGTCTAGTCCGTATACTGTAACAGCTCTTGTTTGCTACATAGTGATTACAGCCAGTTGGCTGCCAGCGTGGAGAGTGGACGTAGGCTTGGACTAAGCCGAACCACTATAATCCTTGTGTCAATTCTCTCTTACCCTATTCTATTTACATTATGAATACATGCTTTATTTATTATTGATATATCTTTGATATTAACGTATTCTACCGCAAAAGATTCCAAAAGAATTCCGCAACAACCTATTCACCCCCCTCTAGGTTGATTCACTAGCCTATTTCAATTGGTATCAGAGCGGGTTGCTTATTCATTAGAAGTGTTATTACTTCTGAAACTAAAGATCTATGGCTAGTGTTTTGGCTCCAGGATTAATTGAAGGGCAAAGCAAAACCAGACCTCCCTACTTCGATGGCAAGGAGTACAACGTATGGAAAAACAAGATGAAAACATTCCTAAGATCCAAAGATCCTATGGAGTGGGATGTAGTGGAGAATGGAATCACTCCTAAAGCTGTATCTATCACAGGGAAAGAATTACCTGATGGAGTAGGAACAACGCACACTGATGTCTCAAAGAGACAAGCCCTTCATGCAAAGGCTATCTACTCTCTATATTGTGCATTATCTCCTACTAAATATAATAGAATTTCATCTTGTGAAACAGCCAAAGAAGTTTAGGACAGATTGCACGTCACCTATGAAGGAACAAATCGAGTCAAAGAAACCAAGATCAATATCCTTCTTGGTCAATATGAAGCCTTCAAAATGAAGCCAGGAGAAACCATCACGGATATGTTTAGTCGATTTACAGAAATTGTAAACGGCTTGGCATACCAAGGACAGCCAATCTCAGGACCTATGAAGGTCAATAAACTGTTGAGAGGGCTCTCCAAAGATTGGAATCACGTCAAGACATCTATAAGAGAAACACAAAGGATCATGCCTCTTTCAGTAGATGAATTGGTCGGCACACTTCAATCCTATGAAGTCGAGCAATTCAATGAGGAATTTGACACAAAAGGTAAGAAGTCAATTGCTTTAAAATCTAATGATGATTCTGATGTTACAGATTCAGAAGAAGACTTGGATGATGAAGAATTGACACTCCTGATTAGAAAATTCAGAAGGTTAAATAGAAAAGGTAGAAGGTTCAATGGAAAGAAACAAAACAATCAAAGATTTCAAAGGAGATCAACTGAAGAAGAAGACACCAGCAAAGAAGTTGTTTGCTTTGAATGCAAGAAAAAGGACACATCGGACCCAACTGTCCCTTATTGAAGAAAAAGAAAAGGAAACCTGAAAAGTTCAAGAAAGCACTCAAAGTTGAGACGTGGAGTGACACTGAATGTGAGGAGAGTGATGAAGAATATGCAAACATATGTCTTATGGCAAACTCAGACTTAGACTCAAACAGTGGTATCAAGGTTAGAAACTTAAAAATTCCTACCAAAGTATCAAAATACATTGATGAACTTTGTCTCAGTCTTAAAGGCTCTCTTAAAAGGATTTTTGAACTGAAAAGGGAGAATTCCAAACTGAAACAACAAGAAAAGATTTTACTTGAAAAAGTTGAAAGTCTAGACAAGTCTCTTGCCGTTTCAAAAGAAAATGAGAATGAACTTTCAAAAGAAAATGCTTGCTTGAAAGAAGATTTATTGAAAGTCACAAAAAAATTTTCAATGGGTTCTGAAAAGTTGGATAAAATTCTTTCTATTCAAAGACCTTACTTTAATAAATCCGGTCTAGGAATGACACAAGAAACCGTTCCTTTGATCGATTTCCCAAAGGTAAATGAAAGAATTAGGAATAGGCCAACAAAAACTTTTTACAAAAATCATTTCCAAAAGGTTTTTGTAAAGTCTGTTGGTAGAAATGCTCTTACTTGTTCAAAATGTAAAAGTGCAGATCATTTTGAAAAGGAATGTCCCAAAATTTAGAGACCTGTTAAGAAGAGTGGGCAAAGACTGTTTATACTACTAACAATGATGGACCCAAGAAGGTTTGGATACCAAAGAAGACATGAGTCTTTCTTTTAAATGCAGGTTACCTTCAAGAAGAAAATTAAGTGGTATTTGGACGGTGGATGTTCAAGACACATGACAGGAGACTTAAGTTGTTTTACAAAATTCTCGAGTTTGGGACACCTGGAGTGCCATAACTTGGCACGGGGGGACACTTAAGTGCCATAACATTAAAACGGTACACTTAAGTGTCACTTTTTTTCAAATGGGACACTTAAGTGCCACCTCCGGCGACCCTTGTTGGAATTCCTACGTGGCGCGTTTTTATTATTTTTAATGCCTACATGGCCGCCGGAGAGCTGAGTCGGCTCGAGTCGCAGAAAACGACGTCGTTTGCATAATAAAAAATTAATTAAATTAAATTAAAACTTAATTTTAATCAAAAATATTCTAAAAATTTAAAAATTCAAAAAATTAAAAAAAAAAAGGGGGAGGAAGGGGGCGGGCGGGCGAGGGTTGAGCCCTCGCCGCTGCTGTCTCCCCGCCGTCGCCGGGAAGGGCCGGCGACGAAGGGGGGTCGGCCGGGGTCGCCGGCCCCGGCCGACCGGCGGTGAGGGCCCGCAAGCCCTCGGCCGATCTGGGGCGAGGGTTCGCGGGCCCTCGCCGCCGGCCGCCGGGGCCGACGACCCGGCCGACCCTACCCCCTCCGTCGCCAGCCCTTCCCGGTGACGGCGGGGAGGCGACGAGGGCCCGCAGCCCTCGCCGGATGCTGGGCGAGGGCCGCGACCCTCGCCCCGGATCTGGTGAGGGCTCGCGGGCCCTCGCCGCGATCCGGCGAGGGCTTGCGACCCTCGCCGCTGGTTGGCCGGGGGCCGGCGACTCCGGCCGACCCCCCCTCCGACGCCAAACCTTCCCAGCGACGGCGGGGAGGCAGCGGCGGCGAGGGCTCGGCCCTCGCGCCCGCCCCCTTCGTTCCCACCCCTTTTTTTTTTAATTTTTAATTTTTTCATTTTTAGAATATTTTTAATTAAAATTAAGTTTTAGTTTAATTTAATTAATTTTTTATTATTTTTACACGTTAGACGCGAAACGGCGTCGTTTTTGCATTTTTTTCGCCACGTCAGCATGCAAAATGACGCCGTTTTGGACCTCCATCGCAGGAAAATTGCCACGTCAGCTGTTTGGCCGGATTTTCGCCGGAGTGGCACTTAAGTGTTCCATTTAACTCCGATATTGGCACTTAAGTGTCCCATTTGAAAAAAAAGTGGCACTTAAGTGTACCGTTTTAAAGTTATGGCACTTAAATGTCCCCCCGTGCCAAGTTATGGCACTTGCGCTATTCTTTACTCCAAAATTCTCTCATATAAAAGGAGAAAATGTTTCTTTTGGTGGTAACAACAAGGGAAAGATTGTTGGTCAAGGAACTGTGATAATTTGAAATCTCACAATTAACAATGTCTCTCTTGTTGAAGGATTGAACTACAATCTATTGAGTATTAGTCAATTATGCTATTCTGGATACAAAATCAACTTTCAAGAAGATACATGTTTTGGAACAAGCAAGGATCTCTCACAATCCTTTACTGGACGAAGACATGGAAATATTTATTTGCTAGATGCAAGGACTGACAGTCCTCAATGCTTGATATCGATTCAAGATGAAGTCATTCTTTGGCATAGGAAGCTTGGACATGTCAACCTGAAGCAAATCGCAAAAGTATCATCCAAAAAGCTTGTTCGAGGACTTCCTAACCTCAAATATCAAAAGCATGAATTATGCACTCCGTGTGTACTTGGAAAACATGTTAGAAATTCCTATAAATCTATAAATCAAGTATCCACTAATCGTGTTTTGCAGCTATTACACATAGATTTATTTGGGCCAACAAGAGTTCAAAGTATTGGAGGTAAAAGATATTGCTTGGTTATAGTTGATGATTATTCTTGTTTTACTTGGGTTTTCTTTCTTGCAAATAAATCTGATGCATTGACTCATTTTACTAAGTTTGCAAAGAAAATTCAAAATGAAAAAGGTTATGCGATTTCAAGTATTAAAACTGACTATGGTGGAGAATTTGAAAATCATGATTTTGCTAAATACTATGATGACAATGTTACTCAACATAATTTTTCATCCCCATACACTCCACAACAAAATGGAGTTGTAGAAAGGAAAAATCGTTTCTTACAAGAAATGGCAAGAACTCTTTTGATCGAAAGCAATATTTCACCTCATTTTTAGGCTGAAGCTACTTCTACTACTTGTTATATTATAAATAGAATTTTTCTAAGACCTATATTGGAAAAGACACCTTATGAACTGCTCAAAGGTAAGAAACCAATTATTTCATATTTTCACATATTCGGTTGCAAATGTTTTATCCTAAAGAATTTCAGTGATCGAATTGGTAAGTTTGAAGAAAAAATAGATGAAGGAATCTTCCTTGGCTACTCCATGACAAGCAAAGCCTTCAGAGTCTTAAACAAACGCACTCAAACTGTGGAAGAATCCATGAATGTGAAGTTTGAAGACTCGTACAAAAATCGACTCAACCTGAAGATTTTGAGTCTCGGCCAAGTGTCTACAAATTCTCTTGAAGAAAATCAAGCCCTAGACTCTAAGCCTCAAACAAATTCAGAAATTCCAACTGAAGAAGAGCTTCACCAAACTGACAAACCAACTACAAGTTGGAAGCAAAAGTCAAGTCATCCTCCAAACCTCATCATTGGCAATATTGACGAAGGAGTTCGTACAAGATCTAAAAGACGTGAAGTTCTAGTGCTCTTGCACTCATTTCTGAGATCGAGCCAAAAAACATAGAAGATGCATTGAAAGATGAAATCTGGATTGAAGCAATGCAAGAAGAACTGAATCAATTCAAAATCAACAACGTTTGGGAGTTAGTTCCTAAACCAAAAGGTAAATCAATCATTGGTACCAAATGGGTTTTCAGGAACAAGCTTGATCAACAAGGAAAAGTGGTAAGGAATAAAGCAAGACTTGTGGCAAAATGCTACACACAAGAAGAAGGCATCGACTATGATGAAACCTATGCTCCGGTGGCAAGGTTAGAAGCTATAAGATTACTTCTTGCCTTTGCTTGCTTTAAAAATTTCAGGTTATTCCAAATGGACGTGAAAAGTGCATTCCTAAATGGAATTATCCATGAAGAAGTCTATGTGGAACAACCACCAGGATTTGAAGATCCTAAAAGACCAAACATTGTTTTCAAGCTGAAGAAAGCCTTATATGGTTTAAAACAAGCACCCCGAGCATGGTATGAAAGGTTAAGCAATTTTTTAATTCAAAATAGCTTCTCTAAAGGTAAAGTAGATACTACCTTATTTATAAAAAGAGAAGGCATGGATTTCATACTTGTTCAAATTTATGTTGATGATATTATTTTTTGTTCTTCTAATGAGAAACTTTGCAAGAATTTTTCAAAGTGTATGTAGAATGAATTTGAGATGAGCATGATGGGAGAACTAAACTGCTTTTTGGGACTTCAAGTCAAACAATCAAGTGAAGGAACTTTCATCCATCAAGAGAAGTATGCAAAAGACCTTATCAAGAAATTTGGAATGGAAAATTGCAAGAAAACAGAAACTCCTATGTCGAGCTCATCAAAGCTGGATAAAGATGAAGAAGGAAAGAGTGTAGACCAAAAACTATACAGAAGTATAATCGGATCACTTCTTTACCTTACAGCTTCTAGACCTGACATTTTGTTTAGTATTTACATATGTGCTAGATTTCAATCTAACCCTAAAGAATCTCATATGACTGTTGTTCAGCGTATCATTAAATATGTTGCAACTACATCTAAGCTAGGTCTGTGGTATTCTAAGCAAGGAGATTTTACTCTCCTAGGATATTCTGATGCTGACATTGCTGGTTGTAGAGTGGATAGAAAGAGCACTACAGGTACATGTCAATTATTGGGAAACAGGATGGTGTCTTGGTTCTCAAGAAAATAGGGTACCGTGGCTCTTTCAACCGCTGAAGCAGAGTACATAACTCTTGGAAGTTGCTGCTCTCAAATTCTACGGATGCAATAGCAATTAAGAGACTTTGGAGTTGATGAAACATATACGGAAATCAAATGTGACGACACCAGCGCAATCAACCTCATAAAGAATCCAATACTTCATTCAAGAGCAAAGCACATTGAATTCAAGCATCATTTCATTCGAGATCATGTTCAAAGTGGAGATGTGGTGATTCAGCATGTAGATTCAAAGAATCAATTGGCAGATATATTCACAAAGCCCTTAGAGAAGGCTCACTTTGAATTAATTCGCACAAGACTGAGTATAGTGGAATTTGAAGATGATCATACTCAAAATTAAAGTCTGAAGGCGGTTTAGACTCATCGCTAAGTCTGAAGGTAGTTCAGACTCATCGCTAGGTCTGAAGACGGCTCAAACTCAAAGCAAGGTCTGAAAGTGTTTCAGACTCTACATAAAGTCTTATTGTGCTTAGACGCAAAGGTAAAGTCTGAAAAAGGGTTCAGACTCGAGTTACGATCGAACAACCGTCGACTCTTTGTTTGTTTAATCTCTTTACATATGTTAATTCTCTCTTTATTTTATTTTTGGTAATTATTTTTCGATATTTCAAATTCGATATTCAAAATCTCTTTTTACTCTTTTTCTGACACATAATTATAGCAGTTTATATTTTCAAAAAGGCAGTTTTCTTTTTCGACATTACGGTTTATTTTTTGGCAGTTTTTACATTATCTTTTTGGCGACGATTCGTATTCCCGTGTTATCTCTCTCACTATTTATACTCTCGAACCGTCACTTTTCACTCATAGCTACTCCTTTACGATTCATCCTCATACTCTTTCGTTTTCAAAACCCTAAAAGATCCCATTTACCGTTTCTATTCCATCCCTTTCTCGTCACAAGTTTCCATTTTTCCTCGCGTTCAAGTTGAATCCTTGCTTGCTCTTCAAGAATGTCGTCTCGCAAGTCTTCTAGAATTGCCAGCAGGGGACCACAGAGACAGCAAGAGGGTCCTACTCGAGTGGATCTAACGGAAGAAGATTCGCCTCAACAAGAAGCTAAGAGTCAACACTTTGAGGAAGTGGTTACAGAGGCAGAACCGGTAAGAACTCTCAAACCTAATGTGGCTTACGATCTCTATAAAAGGCTTAAGGATGGAAAGGTTAGCCTTAAGACGATCGAGGAATATTTGAAGGAAAGAGAGTTTAAGAGCGAGTATATGTTTTTGATGGAGATGGAGAAGCTAAATGTTGTTGATAAAGGTACTGCACGGAGGACGCTGGAGTATATTTCGAGTAATCCACTTGAAAATACTCCTGTTGAGACCCTAGATGATGATAAGAGACTGTTCTCTCACTTTGAACCTCGTTTTGGTGTGGCTGCTAATACTGATTGTCCTTCGGGAAGTCTATTTCGGTCGAGGGAGCATGAGCGAGTTTATGTGAAGCTGTTAAAGAAGGGAGTGGTCAATCTGAGGAGTGTGAATTTTGACTTCCTAGATTCGATAAAGATTAATTTAAGAGGGAAGTTTGCTAGGTTGCAACTAGAGAATTTCTGCACGGATATGACTGAGGCCCACTCTGAACTGGCGGCTTACTTTTACTCAAATCTATCATTTTTGGATGCAAATCATTTGTCCTTTTCTTTCATGGACAAAGATTATATTATTGATGTTGACTTGCTGGCTGACATTATTAGTGTGGAAAGAATGAGTTTTCAGCCAATTAAAGTCTCAACAGCCTATGCAACATTGGAAATTGTACGAGACAGAACTGTTGAAGGCAAGATATCCTACACTAGGATGAATGCCACGAATGTTTTGTTGCATAAAATAGTCATCAACTGCATCCGGCCAAAGACGACCTCGAAGACTGATGTTTCCAAAACGAGAGGAAAAGCTGATGTTTGCCATCAACCGGGCGCACCCTTCTCTCTCCCCCGCATGTCATTCTTTTCCATATGTATAGAACGTGGTAAAGGATAAGGGTCAGCTACCTTATTCATCCATCTTCACCAAACTTTTTAGGCATTTCGATATTCAAGTCCCTGCATCTTTATGCCTAACCAAGTTGAATTCGATGCTTGTTGGTGAGAAAATGGTGATGAAAATGAAATTTCCAGAATTGAATGCAGCATTGGAAAGGTTGAGGAGGGAAACACCTTCAAAAGAGATCCCCACTGCTTCGTCGAAAAGAAAGGGCAAAGAGCCCATGGCTGAAAAGAAAAGAAGGAAAATGATCCTGCAAGATGAGGAGGATGAAGAAGATGCCATGACTCTGTCCACTCTCTCTAGGATGAGGAGCCCTGCTATTTTGAGAACAGAGGCTGAAGAGAGAAGGAGAAGAGAAGCAGAGGAGAAGGAAGCCGAGAGACAGAGAAAAAGAGAAGAGGAAAGAAAGAGAAGAGAGGAAGAAAGAAAGAGAAGGGAAGAAGAAAGAAAAAGAAGAGAAGAAGAGGAGAGAAGAAGAGACGAGGAACAGAGAGAAGAAGAAGAAGAGGAAAGCTGAAGAAGAAAGAAGAAGGGAAGAAGAAGAGGAAGAACTGAGAAGAGAAGAAGAAAGGAGGAAGAAGGATGAGGAAGAAAGCAAACAGCAAGAGGATATGGCTGTAGGTTTAGAGCCATCTTTTGCTGGGGAAGAGACTGAGAAACATCCAAGTGCTGATATGGATGTTGGCGATGAATTTTCTACTCCACCCACCGGCATTCACACGGGGGGAGTTGCTGCAACGGGGACGATATCGCCACTACACTTTAGTGATGTGAGTAGGTCTGGTGCAAACCCTAAGGAGGTTTATGCATCCCACTTCCCTGAACATGAAGAATCCTCACCTGTCGAGAAGGAAATGGCTAAGAGGGAAGCTTCTAGTTTCAAAACTCATTCTGCTGGTCCAAGTGGAAGCAATGCAAATTCCACAGCCTTTACACAGCTGTTGGATATCATGTTGGATCTGAAAAAGCAGGTCTTTGGGATGGACTTCGAGATGAGAGATTTGAAAAAGGCGCTGCTGAGTACTTTAGTGAACATGTAAGACCAGATCAATGCACTGAGAGCACAAATGGCTTCGAATCAGACCAGTGCATAATTAGCTTCAGTGAAGGAAAACCTTGCCAAACTCAAGAAGTCAGTCCAGGAGCTTAGCAAGTTTCAACTTGTTCGTTTCCCTGCAGGCCCCTAAATCTTTTCAAAACTTTATCACATTCACTCTACCTCTTTGATGGGACAAAAGGGGGGAGAATTGTACAGATTTGATTGCAGGTTTTGAAATGATTTGAAGTTTTTGAAGCTTTGAGAAAGCTTTGAAAGTTTTTATTTTGAAGTTCATTTGAGTTTTTATTTTGAAGTTTATTTTTATTGCTTAGACTGTTTTCGTTTTGGATTTCGATTGAGTTGTTTATTTGAACTTCTATAACGTTATGCTGATTTGATGATTTGGATCTAGACTTGTGAATTTGATTGCAGGATCATTATATTTGTGAGGATAATTGTTATTGGACTAACACTGCTTTTTGCGAAATTAATCCTCAAAGTATATATGAGTTTTTCCTTGCAGGTTTTTAAATTCGCAAATTGTTGACGGTTTTATCACCATAAAAAAGGGGGAGATTGTTGAAGAAAAACCCCTTGGAGTTTTGAAGTTGACAAAACAGCCTCAACAGTTCAGTGTGAAGATTCCAAGACTCGCCGCCATTCGTCTCGAAGTTTTCAAAGTCTAAAGGTTTTCAAAGACAGTCGACCTAGAAGTTCGGTCTGAAGTTTTTCCGTCTGAAGTCAGTCAAGACACAGTTTTAGTCTGAAGACTTTCAAGACTCAGTTTCAATCTAACGACCTTCAAGACCCAAATCTAAGTGTGAAGACAGTTCGCGATTTTTACAGGCTGGCCACTTGTTATTCTTATGGCTAAGGAAAGTAAGATATTGGATTTCATATTTCCTAATCTTAACCATGGAATATCTCTGGTTGTGATCGAGAGCTTGGAAGATTTATTCTTCAGATTTTATCCGTTGAAGATCAAGTTTATTCTTGGAAGAATCTAATTTTGGGAACTCAAGATCCTGATTGTATGGGCGAACAGGATTGACGAGCTACTGTCTACTTACGTTTTCGATGACAAGGAGATCACTTAAATTGATTCAGTCCAACGGGTTGATTGGATGAATTTTTGGTAAGTGCCAATGGGTATGAAGGCACGGAGGCTATTTAAGGTGGATCGATGTTGCTTGGAAATAAGGAGAGACGGGGTAGAAAAATCTCGATGTTAGAATCTCCAAAATCACTTGTTCTCTAAAATCTTTCATGTTCAAATTGTGTATCGAAGAGAGTGTGATATAGTGCGAAAGCGTGAGAAGCTATAGGAGAAACCGTCTATTGAAGAAGTCTAGTCTCGTATATCTTGTAATGCTCTCGTTTGCTACATAGTGATTATAGCCAGTTGGCTACTAGCGTGGAGAGTGGACGTAGGCTTGGACTAAGCCGAACCACTATAATCCTTGTGTCAATTCTCTCTTACCCTACTCTATTTACTTTATGAATACGTGCTTTATTTATTATTGATATATCTTTGATATCAACGTATTCTACCGCAAAAGATTCCAAAAGAATTCCGCAACAACCTATTCACCCCTCTCTAGGTTGATTCACTAGCCTATTTTAGAGATAGGGTTAACATATGGAAGGCCCTTGATCAAGGGTGAACAAGGAAAAAAACGGGACGTTTGTGATGGCTTGAAGAAACCAAAATGAGATGAAGAGTTGGATAGACTTTAATAATAGTGAAAAAGCCTAGAACAAGGATATTTGGTCAAAGTTTGGAAGGACTATGAAGGTGAATGGTTTGGTAGAGTCATGATCACCACTATGCTTGGAAGGACCTCCAAGTATATCACGTTGACTCTTACCACACACGCTAGTTTCTTGTCTTCACCAAACTCATATGGATCATTAGTATTGTTATAGTCTTCCACCTCATCTGATATTAGTAGTTGCTCCTACCAATCATTTATTGTCCCAACAATGATCCATTGCTTTTCTATCTTCCGGTCCTTCCAAGGTAACTCAGCAAAATTAGTGAAGATGAACAATTAGCGGGATTGCCAATGTCAATGGATTCTTTATATGTTGAAGAAGCCAAAAGGATTGTTAGAAGATTGATTTTATGTCTTCACTCAATTTCGTCAGGGGCAGCAATAATAGAATATTGATTAGCTACACTCCTTATAATGGGTAAGGAACGATGCGGATATCGAGTTTTGGAAAGTGGTGTCCACATGCTCATCTGATTAGGACAATAAAAACAAACACCAATATAGCCGTTGGCAAGGCTTAGAATCCATAAAAGATGCAATAGAGTTGATTAAGAGCACTACTGACAATACTGAGTAGAAGACATTCTTATAAGAGCATATTAACTAGTTTGGAAAAATTGCCATTGTCATAGACCTATTTTGCTAGTGAGCAATAGAGAGACATTCTATTACTAATTATGGTAAAACCAACGGCTACTTGAGGATTCTGAGTAGGAAACCATCATATAAGATTGGATGGCAAATATTCATTCCAAAAATAGTGGGTTTGGACAAAAATGAACAAACCTAGTCTAATGCTTTGAGTGTTCTTTGTTCTGTTTTTGTTAATAATAACTATGCATTGTCTGTGAAGTGCCATTAGGTTGTAACCGTGATAGACTTAAGTGTATAGGCATAAGAGTAGTAGCTATGTGTTAATAGTGTGATCAATTAACTGATAAGAGTAGTATTTGTTGATTGTAACTTACTTTGAAGGTCGTTAGTAAATTCCAGCCTTACTGTGGCTATTAGTTGTAAAGAGTGGACCCAGGCTTAAGAATAAAGCTGAACCACTATAAATCTCCATGCGCATCTCTTCACTATCAGCATGACATGTTCATTATTATTAGTATAACACCGATTTGTTTTTCTTGTTGTTGAAGTTTAACTTATTATATTCCACAAAACTTCTTCATAATTTTCATTCAAGCTATTCACCCTATTTAGGTTGTATTATTAGCCCCAAAAGTTTCCAAATATGCATCTTTATCATGTTTTCACCATTAGAATTTCAAACACAGGCTCAAGTTGTCTTGCGATAACTTAGGCTATTGATCGATCATCAAAAACTTAAAACAAAGATCTAGAAGTTAATACATGACCAACCAGATCCTAATCCGTGTTCACTTTATTCTCTCTTCTGGAGATCCGACGGAGGAGCGAAGTTTGTTTTGAAGTGGCACACTTATCTTGTTTTTATTCTTTTTTTCTTTTTGGGTAAAATGTAATAATATATTGAGCTTTGAACCAAACTATACAAAAGGAACGGCGCCAAAAACTTACATTCAAAATGACAACACGTCAAAATGAGTGGAAGGAAGCTGGAGTAAATTTTTATTTTTGTGATTTTTTCTTTTGAAAATTATGACTCCAACGTTGACTCGTGAATTTTTTTCTTTGTTGCCAAATCCAATTGACCTCTAATTTGATGCGTTGGAAAGCTCGTAGCTTGAATTTTACAGGAACATCATTGTATTAGAAAAAATCACGAGTTGTCCAAACGTCATCGCAATCATAAGGTCCAAATTAAAAAGTACTGAAATCTTATGATCCAAGGTATCATATGGGGGGAATTAGGGTATTGTTGGAAAGCTCTCAACAATTGCTACCCAATTTCACCATCTAATTGGGTTTTCGACGAAGTTTGGCCTTAGGTCAAAAGATGGTCGAGCTTGATCAACTTCCTAAAATATTAGGTAAAAAATAAGGTGTCTACAGTCACTTTTACATTTGAAAAAATGTGATGACCTGAAGCAAACCTGTACATTTTCAGCCTGATCCATCATGAAATGCTTAAATATCTAAAATATACACATAATGCACGTGCTACAAGCAATTACTCGCGTGAGAGAGGCAATGTTATGCTCATAAGATCATACACAGACATATATCAATGTGTATAATAGCATACTAAGAAAGAATTATGTTGAATAAAATATGCTAGCATCTAACAGGGTTGTGTCACGGCTCGACCGAAGGCACGACCTAAGAGGGTTCTAAACGAAGGCCGTGACCGACCCATGAGCAAGCGACCCTTGACACTTAGAGTATTCTCGAGTCTTATAGAATACTCCTAGAGTATACAGTATTTATACGGTATTGTATTTGTACGCATACGATATAAAGCAAGTAGCTGGTAGCTGGCAGCTTGAAATAAATGTGGGTAGATGGTAGTTGAGGAGATCCAATCTCCACTGTTAGATCTAAAGGAGATCTACAGATACGGTTCACCTTATACTTGTATATAAAGGGGTCTCCTCCCCTCTTCTATTCTCATTCACAATTCATATATGAAAAACAAGAGCTTCTCTCACTAGAGTGTTTCTCTCTCTACACTGCTTCTAAGTCGAATGTTGAAAGGCTGCTTGGGAGTAAAATCCTAAGGCCCCACGGGTCAGCCTCCGAGTGATCGAGAGTTGATCGATCGGCCCGTGACAAGTGGTATCAAAGCTGAGTTTGTTCCAAGCGCAACTACAATGGCAGATCCACGATCTGATGAGGCGCTCGCCATGGGTGGTGATGGTGCTGATCGTGGGTGAAACGCCAAGGCCAGGGGGAAGAAGTCCCGTGGTAATTCGAAGGATCCAATGGGGGATCTTGTATATCGCATGACGAAGCTAGAATTGTTCGTCACCGATGTCCAAGGATTGGTCGACGACCTGACCCAGACCATGGACAGAGTAGATGCTGGAAGGGAGGAGCTCATTGCCAAGGTGCAAGAGCTCAAGACCAGCATGGGGGAGCTTCGACACGAGTTGCTGGGGACCTTACAGGAAGAACTAACCCAACGGTACGAACCCTTTGAGGCCATGATGGCGGCCATGCGCGCGGAGATGGATGAGCTTAAGGGTAAGCTCGTCGAGACGGAGAATGCATGCGTGAACGGGGTGATAACTGTGCAAGGTCCACGAGTGGACACGCCGAAGCCAAAAGAATTCAAGGGCTCTCGGGTGGCCAAGGACGTGGACAACTTCCTATGGTACATGAAGCGGTACTTCCAAGCCATGGGAATCAATGACGACCAAACACGGGTAAACACTGCTTCGTTGTATTTAGCTGATAGTGCATTGTTGTGGTGGCGTCATTGGTCGGATGATAGGTGTGGGAATCCTATCACGACATAAGGTGGTTGTCGAAGAGTTCCGACGGAACTACTTCCCCGCTTATGCGGAAGAGGAAGCTCGTGACGAGCTGAAGCGTCTCAAACAAAAAAGTGGTGTGCGCGACTACATCAAGCAGTTTTCGGAGTTGCTACTCCAAATCCCCTCGATGAATGAAGTTGAGGCGTTTCACCAGTTCATGGGTGGTCTCAAGCCATGGACCAAGCAAGAGTTGAAGCAGTACAACGTGAGAGATCTTATTACGGCCATGGCCATAGCCGAGTCGCTCGTGGAGTACAAGGCACCTTCCACATCCCGACTGGATGCTCGTCCGAGGGACAAAGCCATGGGTGGGGGAGATCGGGAGAGATATAACCGCCTGACTGGAGGTAGACCCCAACAGGCTGGTCATCACAAGGCTCATGCTGGGCCAAGTGGTGGAGGACAAAGGAAGGCACGCACGTACAACTACTTTTTCTGCGATGGGCCGCACATGGCGCGAGATTGCCCAAACAAGGTGAAGTTGGCCGCCCTATGCAAAGAGGATGAACCTAGAGAGGAAGCAAGATTGGGATCGTTACGACTCCTTAACACGATCAAGTCCAAAAAGGCGAAGGAGCCCAAAGGCTTGATGTTTGCAGACGTGAAGATTGGAGTGACCACGATGAGTGCACTCGTGGACATGGGAGCATCTGACATCTTCATCTTGGAGGAAGCCACGAAGAAACTTAACCTATGGGTTGAGAAAGGAGCCGGTTGGCTCAAGACCGTGAATTCAAAGGAAGTCCCTGCGATCGGGGTTGCAAGAGACATGGAGCTACAACTCGGATCATGGAAAGGCAAAGAAACTCTAGAGGTAATTCCACTTGACGACTACGATATTGTCATTGAAATCAAATTCCTAGATAGAATCCATGCGGTTGTAGTTCCCTTTGCTGAATGCATATGCATGTTGGACAAGAATTGTCAATGTGTGATTCCGGTCCATCGTGAGTCGGATCGTGATCGAAAGATGATCTCAGCTATGCGACTCACCAAAGGAATAAGGAAGGGAGAAGTGACCTTCCTGGAAGCCTTGAAGATTGAGGAAGACAAGGGTGAAGGGAAGAAAGTCCCAACGGAGGCAACCCAAGTCCTCGACTCGTTCAAGGATGTTATGCCTTCGGAGCTACCGAAGAAGCTACCACCCAAGAGAGAGGTGGATCACAGGATCGAGCTAGTGTCTGACGCTCGACCGCTTGCCATGGCGCCTGTCGCGCCTAACCCTAACAGGATCCCGAGCTCTCCCAAGCTCATGTTATACGCGACAAGTTTTTTTTTTATGTGATTCAATTGTCTAACAACCTAGATAATAAATGAGTCGCCACTAGCCTTATTTTGGAGGTCAGCTAGAAAACCTAATCAAGGGTTGGGAGAATTCCCTCGATTCATACGCAACTAGAGATCTAAGCTCGGGGGCTTGGGTTACGTTAATATTCCATAGATGGTATATTGCTTTCGATCTATTCTATTTCTAAAAAATGATAACAATCAATGAAATCACAATTAAAAGACAGGAAGCAAACAATCAAGAAATATCGAATCTAACCATGCAATGCCTAAAAAAATAAAGAGAGCATCAAAAAGGAAACAGAGAGAAAAAGAAAAGACCCGCAACTCGTCGGGTTTTATACAACGCAAGAGACCCAAGACATATGTCGGGAAAAGAAAAAGAATATTACATTATAACGGTCGGAATGGACATCGACCTCCACCGTCTTCATGCTTTCTCTATCTTCAAAATCCTAATCTAAATCTAAACTAAGAAATTTAAAACTAGGTGCATAGAGATAAAAACAAACATCACAAATGACAACAACGTAATCAAGCCAAGAGCTCATGTATAATTGGGCTCTAAGTAAAGCATGAGACATTAAGTATATCAAGAAAACTACTTTCATGAATAGAGTTCCCTAAGATGGTTTATATATGAATTCAAGAACATGCAATATCATATTAGAAACAAAGCAGGACAGCAAGAAATTATGGCAAATCGAAGAAAATGATGCATGGCAGTTCACTTGTTAAATCACCTAACCAATGCATGAAAATCATGGAACTTGAACATGACGTAAAGGGCTAAATGCGAGGAACAAGTTTGATTAAAACATTTAACCCCAAATCTACATGCAAAAAATCCCACAAATTCATTAACATTGATATGTGACTTACCATTAAGGGGTGAGATGCATCACATTCAGCATATTGACCATTCATTTCAAAACAAAGAGGTAACTAATCATAGGAAAACAGCATGCGTTTTTTAGATTCAACATGCATGTTTTTTTTTATAGAAATTCAAAAGCAAAGACATGTCAATCGATTACCATAGTCTAACTAAGAACAAAGTAGTGAAGTGACAATACAAAATCAACAAAATAAAACAGCAACAAAGAGCCAGACTAATAGGACTAACAGAATAGCACAAAGACGCAATAGCAAGGCAGAAACAGCAACACAAAACCAGTAGAATCAACAAAATAGCGAAGCAAAAAAGAACAAGGACCAAGCCAAGAGAAAACCTATCTAACCAATGCTTAATTCACAATTTCCAGCGCGCAAACATAATTGTAACAGAACCTCCAAGGCTGCAAATTGTGATTCTTTGATGACAGATTATCATGAAATTGAAGCCATATTTTCTCACATGTATGCATGAGTCTAATTGATCAAAAATAGGACTAATCCATAACCAAACCAGCCTCAAATTAGAATCAAATGCACACCCAATCATAGAAAACGACTTTCATAGCAAAAGTTTTTTTAACATGAGCTACATAGGAGTTCATGAAAATTCAAGAATGCACAATACCATGTCAGAAATGTAGCAAAATATCAGGACGTCACGACATGTTAATAGTGATTTGATCAAAAGAAGGTCTGAAGAATATGAAATTTCACCACAGCATGAGCAAAAGGAGGACAAACAATCCTTGTTAAGGACCCAATCTTGGAATCATCTAACAAGAAAATCATAAAAGAAAAACAGACAAGGGAATAACAGAGTCTTCAGATTTCATTTTATGACAGATTCCTATCATGCGCATCACGAGAGAAAGATAAGCAGAAAAAACTTAACACAATGCATCAGCAGAAAACACCCAATCTTGGGATTTCAAGACACGGTCAGCATATGGTATATGTAAGTTCGAGAGAAAAAGTCGAGATGTAAATCACACTGATCATAGCCATAAGATGTATGTCAGTCAATCAAATCAGATCTTGCAGGAACAGGGTATAGAATCAATGATTATTTCAACCTAGAATTTTTATGGCAGGTGGATCAAAATATGAGGAGCAACTTTCATGAAGGAATCATTTCAGGATTCCTAACACATGAAATTCTAAACAATCCAAGAAAACAAGTAGGTCACTTAAAAACAGAATGGAGCAGCAGAACATGTAATGCAGATCCATGTAAAGTAGATCTATGTAGTGCAATCTCAAATACTAACTGTTGAATAAAGCAACAAAAAAGATCAGCTCAAACATCATCAAAAAATCAACATACATTCAAGACATTAAAAGGGGTTCAGTCACAGCCTGTTCTGCCGACAATCAGCAGCATTGTATCAATCAAACAACGATGACGACAACAGCAGCATTGTATTAGCAGGAAACTCTTTCAGACATAATCAAAGTATTCAAGAAGGAAAATTCATTCTAAATTGAATATCATGAACTATTGAGGATTTTTCGACAAAAAAAAAAAAAAAAAACTATTGAGGATTTTCTTTTTTGCAACAGCAACGCACAAATTGAGCAAAGATCACCGCAGATAGAATAGAAGACATATTCTAGCATGACTCTTGTCAGGACAAAATCACAACAAACATTGATCTAGTTCGGGAATTTCATCAAACAGGTGCTAGACATTTCGGCCAAAAAGGTTTGGATGCGGGAATAAAAGAAATGTTTTATCTAGATTTATCACAAAGCTTCGCACATCACTGGATTTCATGCAGGTATAATCGAGCATTCAGTCCTTACCTTCAACAAAAACAGAGCATGCAATTTCGGAGATAAAAAATAGATATAAATGCAAAATTGGAAGAGAAATAGCGATCGAGGGAAAAATAGATTTCGATCAAACCTGAGAACAATCAAAAGAGAAATATAGAGAGAAAAAGAAATTTCACTCGAAACAGGACCTCTACTCACAGATTTTTTTACTTATCAGCAGAGTGCTTCTCAACAAATCATCTCACAAGTCGCGTATATTTTGATGTATATAACTAGATACACCACAAAAGACAACTAACGGCGAAAAATGAAAAAAGAACAGATCAAGCATGTCAAGAATGTCAATTTACACAAAACGAGAGAGAGTGATCAATTCACTCACCAGTTCGTACCGCCAAGAAGGGGAAGATCACCTTTGGAGTTGAGCCGAGGCTTCCAAACTCGGTGCAAGCCTGACCTTTTGCACTTTGGGCGATCCTCACAGAAAGCGATCGAAAGAAAAAAAAAAATGTCTCAATCAGGATTGACCAAGCGAGAGAGAAAAAGAAAGTGTTCGAGTGATCAAAAGACCAAACGAAAAGGAGAATCCAAAGGCGAATGACAAGGTGAATCAAGAGAGAATGAAATCTCACCGATCCTTGCCAATCGTTCCGTCTTCTAGGGTTTGAGGGAGAAGAGATCACAATCGAGCCTCACCACCACGATCCTCTCCGGTCGATCTCTGATTTCTGAGGAAGATCCGTCGGACCAGATACGCCGCCGACATCATTACGGCTACCGTCGGTTTTAGATCGAATCAGATCTGGCCATCAGAGGACCAGATCTGACGAAGGCAGGACCACTGGCATCGTCATCGTCACCGTCGTCGTGATCGCCACCGTCTTAGCCGCTGTTGCCGTGATTGAGCCTCGTATCTCTCGATCAGCGTCGATCCGTCTTCTGAGGTTCCAGGGATATGAAATCACAATCTGACCTCGCGAGGAAATCGCTGGTTGCTACCGCTGAAGACGCAGGAGAAAACAGATCTGCTGTCGTCGTCTCTGGCCGCCCCGCGGTCCGGTCTGAAATCCCCAGTTTTCATCAACTGCACCATGGAATCGAATCCCTCTTTGATTGAGAGAGAGCCAGAGAATCGATAGATCGAGATCGAGCCCAAAAGAGCCCCTCCTCGATTGACCCACTTCGATCTAGGGTTTTCTTCAGGAGAAAGAGGAACAACGGAGAGAGGGAGAGAGAGAGAGAGAGAGAGAGAGAAAACCTCCGAGCCAGGGGGAAAAGAGCCACGACCGAGAGAAAGAGGCCACCTTTTATATTTTCCCCTTTTTTATTAATTTTCGTCCACTTTTTTTATTTTTTTGTTTTTGTTTTTACTTTTTTCGTTTTTCGTTCGTTCGATTTTTTTATATTCTCTTTTTTTCTTTCTTCTTTTTTTCTTTTTCTTCGGTTTTCTTTTGCTCTCATTTTTTAATATTTTTTCTTCTTTTCTCTCTCTTTTTTTTTTTTTCTTTGTTTCTAATTTTTATCTATTTATTTCAAACAATTTTTTTCTAAAATGCCGACAAAAAAATTTCAGGTGTCAACAGCGCCTTACCGTATGGCGCCGCCGAGTTGGAAGAATTGAGGAAGCAACTCAAGGAGTTGCTCAATGCGGGGTATGTTCGGCCGTCTAAGGCCTCGTTTGGTGCGCCGGTGTTATTCCAAAAGAAGCACGTTGGGTCACTCTGGATGTGCATCGACTACCGGGCGCTGAACAAGTTGACCGTGAAGAACAAGTATTTGATCCTGCTCATTGCGGATCTCTTCGATCAGCTTGCTGGAGCTAAGTGGTTTACCAAGTTGAATCTCCAATCGGGTTACTACCAAGTTCGGATCGCCGAAGGAAATGAGCCAAAGACCGCATGCGTGACGCGGTATGGATCCTACGAGTTCCTCGTGATGTCGTTTGGCTTGACCAATGCTCCGGCCACTTTCTGCACGATGATGAACAAGGTATTCCACCCTTTCCTAGATAGGTTTGTAGTGGTTTACCTAGACGATATTGTGATTTATAGTCGGATGTTGGAAGAGCACATCGAACATCTAAGGCAAGTCTTCCAAACCTTGCGTGATAACAAGTTATATGTTAAGCGCGAGAAGTGTGCTTTCGCCCAAGAGGAAGTTCCATTCCTGGGGAACATCGTCGGGGGTGGATGTGTGTGAATGGACAAGGCGAAGATTCAATCAATCGTCGAATGGGAGCCACCAACGAAGGTGCCAGCGTTGAGGTCATTCCTGGGCCTCACCAACTACTACCGTCGGTTTATCCAAAGCTACTCGAGCATCACCATGCCACTCACGAACCTACTGAAGAAAGAGAAGGCGTGGGAATGGACAGATCGATGTCAAAGAGCATTCGATTGATTGAAGAAAGCTATGACCGAGGAGCTGGTGTTGGCGTTGCCTGACCACACCAAACCTTACGAGGTAGAGACGGACGCGTCGGATTATGCTATCGGTGGCGTTCTTATGTAGGATGGACATCCAGTGGCGTTCGAGTTGTGGAAACTGAATGACACTGAGCGTCGATACACCGTCCAAGAGAAGGAGATGACCACGGTGGTGCACTATGACATCCAGATTTTCGAATCCTAATTTTGACTGGATAAATATGGCCGTTTTTAATCAGAATATTGCAAAGGGCCATTTTATTGTGAAATTGAGGAGTATGAAGGATTCTTGGATAAAGAAAATAATCAATTTGATAAGTGAGACATCAATCGATTTTATGGGAGTCAATTTGAATTGAATTAAGAGAAATTATAAGGTTCGCCTATGGTCATACTTTCAGGATTTAAATTGGTTCTATGGACAAGCCAAGATGTGAATTAAAGTATGGTGACATTGGATTAATTTTGTGGACTTCAATTGGACTTAATTGAAAGAAGAATTAAAGAAATTAAGTGCGCAAAGTTTTGGACCCCGACGGAAAATTAATTGGACCTATTGAAGAGAGTTGTAGAGGATTTGAATTAGTGGAGTATGACCTCATCAATGAGGTCATGGTGGGGCCACCTTGGAGGATTAAAGGATTAAAAGAAAAAGGAAAAGGAAAAGAAAGGGGGAGAGAGAGAAGATGGGGCCCACTTGTCATCCCCTACTTTGGGCAAGAGGAAAAAGGAGAAGAAAGGAAGGAGGGGGAAGGAGCCCGTCGACCGCTAGCCATCGTCGCGCCTGCACGCCGTTCGCCGCGCGCCGCCACCGCGCCGTCCGTCGCCTCTCTGCCGCGCCGTCCGCCTCAGCTGCCTTGCGCGCCCGCCCGCGCGCCGTCGCCCCCCTTCTCGCGCGGCCGAGCTCCCAGCAGCTCGATTCGGCCGCCTCCGGCCGTGTTTCAGCCGCCCACGGCCGCCGCCCAGCTCCGCCACCCACCGCCGCAAGCCACCGGCCCTCCTCAGGCTCCCTCCGCGCCAAAGCAGCCGTCGTTCAGCCCCTCCTCCAACTGTGCATAGCAGACCTGAAAATGGGTTTTTCAGCCCCTTTGAGGGCCGTTTTGGCCGCCTTCCCGGCCCTGGACGCGAGACCGCCTTTGGGGAAAGTCGATCCCGGCGTCGCCCTCGTCGTTTTGAGCTAAGCGGCGTCCAAATCCGTGAGTTTATCTCACTAATCCTTGATTAGACGGTTAATTATGCCCTAAGTATATTTAGTTTGAATTAAGCATGTTTAGGTGGTTAGATTAGTATATTTTATTATAAATTTGATTATGGGTTTTGTTTAAGTTAAGTTGTGATTAATTAAGGTTAAGAAAGGGAGTTAATTAATGTTAAACCTTGATGGGACTTAATGGATTTTAATTTTGAATTATTTAATTATTTCGAAAATTGGAGGATTAAAATATTATATTAAATTCCAGAATTAATTAAATAAAAAAATTAAAAAAAAATGGAAAAAATTTATTTTTAGCCCCGGTTGCTCAGAATTTCGTCTTTGATCGCCGCTTTGTGATGTTAGAATTTAAATTTGATGCTTGATTGGTAGCAAATTGAGTGTGATTGCGTAATTAGGGGTTATGTGTAGAAATTCCAATTGTGGAAATTGATGGGGATTTGGCCGTGATTGACCGCCTATTAGAGGCCATGCCTATTGAGGCCGTGATGAACCACCTTTTTGAAGGTCGTGCCGAGTGGGGCCGTGATGCCACTAGTTGTTGAATCGCCTATGAGAGGCCGTGCCTAGTGAGGCCGTACCACCTATTAGAGGTCGTGCCTTTGGAGCCGTGATAACCACCTATTAGAGGTCATGCCTATCGAGGCGGCATTACCACCTTATTGAAGGTCGTGCCGAGTGGGGCCGGGATGCCACTAGTGTTGAACCACCTTTTCGAAGGTCGTGTCACGTGGGGCCGTGATTACCACCGATTGTTGAGTCTACCCTTAGGGTCGTGGTTGGGAGCATTGATTGGTTTGTAGAATGACATGTAATCGGCCGAGTCGATTGATCGCTGAGACGATCCAAGTGGTTGATTGATTGATGACATGATTGTGCCTTGGTTTATTGAATTGTCATATTTGCACATGATTGAATGATATGAACTGTACTAACCTGCAGGCGTGGACTATTGCGAGGTAAGTCTTCTTGATGTGTGGCTAGGTCATGCTGGGGTGTATTTTCTTTCTAATAGGGGCTTAGGAGGGGTGAACTTGCTGAGACAATGTCTCACCCCGTTGTGGGAAAAATATTTCAGGGCCATAGATAACGATTCCAGTGGAGTAAGGTGGACTGCCGGTGTAGTTGGGCAAGGAGTCGCAGAGCCAAGAAGATGAAGGGTCGACGATCAAATCTAACTAGTAGCCTTAGGACTGTTCCTTCTTTTGGTTGGGCCGATCCCTAGTGTGTAGACTTCGACCCAAATTCGGCTGTATGTAATCCTTGTTTGATTTTATGATTGTATGTTGGTTTGTATTAAATTGATTTTTGTTCCTGCTGCTCTATCCCGCTTTTGAAGTGTCAGGGGATTCTTAATACCTTCCGCATGCGATTATTAAATTAAATTGGGTCGGCGACACTACCTGGGAATGTCGCAATATCACGACCATGGCGGGTTGTTCACGTGTCTCGGGGTTCGGGGCGTGACACTGCCTTCGGACGTGGAGACATTATGTCTTGGGATCAAAGTTCGTCGTGAGGACGGACAATGTGGCCACGAGTTATTTCTAGACCCAAAAGAAGTTAAGTCCAAAGCAAGCTCAATGGTAGGATTTTCTTGCGGAGTTTGATTACATGTTGGAGTACAAGCCGGGGAAGGCCAACTCTATGGTAGACGCGTTAAGTCGAAAGACAGAGTTAATGAGCCACACTATGAGTCAACCGAGCTGTCCTTGGGTCAACCGCATCAAGGAGGGATTGACGCATGATCCAAGAGCTCAAACCCTCATCGGCTATGCCAAGGAAGGTAAGACCCGACAGTTTTGGTGTGAGGATGAGCTCCTCTACACTAAGGGAAGGTGGCTGTACGTGCCCTTCCATGGGAAGCTGAGGAGGGAGATCTTGCGTGAGTGCCACGACTCGAAGTGGGCGAGTCATCCAAGGATCCATCACACGTTGGCCCTCGTCGAAGATCGATACTACTGGCCCCAAAATGCGGGACAACGTCGAAGCGTATGTGAAGACTTGTTTGGTGTGCCAACAAGACAAGCTGGAGCAACGTTCGTCGCCGAGTTTGTTGGAGCCACTTCCCGTCCCAAATCGTCCATGGGAAAGCATTTCCATTGACTTCATTGTCAACCTACCGAAGTTTGAAGGGTGTAGGACTCTAATGGTTGTGGTTGACAGGTTCTCAAAGTATGCAACCTTTGTGCCTGCAATAAAGGATTGCCCGGCCGAGGAGGCGGCCAAACTATTCATGAAACATGTGGTGAAGTATTGGGGAGTGCCACGAACAATCGTGAGCAATCGGAATCCCTGCTTCACGGGACGTTTCTAGTCCGAGTTGTTCAAGTTGCTGGGGTCGGAGCTGAATATGTCAATGAGTTTGCATCCCCAAACAGATGGTTAGACGTAGCGGGTCAATGCACTCTTAGAGATCTATCTCCGACATTATGTGAGTACAATGCAAGTGAATTGGGCTAAGTTGATCGACGTAGCCCAGTTCTCCTATAATCTGCAACGGAGCGAGTCGACCGGCGAGAGTCTGTTCGAAGTTGAAACTAGGCAACAACCGAACACCCCGAGCGAGATCGCATCTGGATATTGGGGGAGTAGCCCGCCCGCGTTCAAGTTTGCCAAAAATCTGCAAGAACAAACGGACTTGGCATGGGCGTGTCTACACAAAGCATCCAAGCGCATGAAGAAATGGGTTGATAAGAAGCGACGGCTTATGGAGTTCCAGGTTGGAGACCAAGTGCTGGCCAAGCTGCGCGTGGTTCTTCGATACAAGGACGTGCACAAAGGATTGATCCGTCGCTATGAAGGGCCATTTCGGGTGATGCAACGAGTCGGGAAGGTCGCATACAAGCTGGAACTACTGCCAAAACTCAAGGTACATCCGGTGTTCCACCTAAGTATGCTCAAAACTTTCCAAGTTGATGAGGAAGATCTGGATTAAGGGAAGTCACAAAGGGCACCGCTTGGGGCCAAGACCTCGTATGACCGAGAGATCGAAAGCAAGCATTATGGCGAATCGTGTCATACGAAAACGGTATTGTGCACCGAAGCGAGAGTACTTGGTCCAATGGAAGAGTCTTCCGGAGAGTGAAGCTAGTTGGGAGCCAGCGAAGAGCCTTTGACAATTCAAGAAGGAGATTAATGCCTTCCATGCCAAAGATGCGACGAGGGCGTCGCCTGATTAGGTGGGGGAGAATGTCACGACTCGATCGGAGGCACGACCCAAGAGGGTTCTAAACGAAGGCCGTGACTGACCCATGAGCAAGCGACCCTCGACACTTAGAGTATTCTCGAGTCTTGTAAAATACTCCTAGAGTATACGGTATTTATACGGTATTGTATTTGTACGCATACGATATAAATGCAAGTAGCTGGTAGCTGGCAGTTGGGAATAAATGTGGGTAGATGGTAGTTGAGAAGATCCAATCTCCACCGTTAGATCTAAAGAAGATCTACGGATACGATTCACCTTGTACTTGTATATAAATGGGTCTGCTTCCCTCTTGTATTCTCATTCACAATTCATATATAAAAAAACGAGAGCTTCTCTCACTAGAGTGTTTCTCTCTCTATAGTGCTTGTGAGTCGAGTGTTGAAAGGCTGCTTGGGAGTAAAATCCTAAGGCCTCACGGGTCAGCCTCCGAATGATAGAGAGTTGATCGATTGGCCCGGGACAGTTGTCTATTACTTGTTATATAACCATACCATACATCGCATATAATCACTATTCGATTATGGATTTTTTTCTATCATAATCAAATATAAATATATTTACTTGCTCTCACGACAAAAGATACTGTAAATAGACATCATCGGTACCTTATATCTTTAACCTGAAAGTGTGTAGGTGTGAGCAATTGTGTCAAAAATCATGACAGAACCCGTGATATTATTATTGACTGTATTATATACAGATTCACAATAAAGTAGCTAATGAATAACGAGTACATATAGTTAGAACTTCACTCGGCCATTCTACTCGGCCAAGATGACATGCAAGGAATGCTTTGCTCGTACCTGAGAAACTCCTGGGATCAACCATTGTCTTCACTTGCACCAATCTATCGAAATTGGCCTTGAAGTACTTGGTTCCCTAGATGCTAGCCTCAGAGTAGCTTTCATTGCCAATTTGGTTGATGCCCAGATCAGTATCTCTGTAGTTCAGGTAGGAACTCCTTGGCGATTTCGCCACAAATGGAGTCATGTGATTATATATACTCCTTATACGATTCAAATTCTGATTCAAAGCCTCATCGCCTTCCTCCTTCCAAGTGACTGAGTACTGGATCTTAAAAATGTTCCCTTCCCTGTGCGGAAACGGGATCTCAGAATTAGAGATCTCACTCATTCTCCCACCATAAGGGTTTAAAGTAGGCACCGGCCTTTTCAGCTCCATCATCTTCTTCCATATCCCTTCGAGACCCACTTTCGAGATCGGCTCTTGCACGTAGTCCGACTTCTTCTTCAAGAACTTCTCCGACTGGGATTCTTTGGAGCAATACATTTGGGGATGTTCCTCTAGGATAATTAGACCAAAACAGGCGACTCAATCCAACTCATCTCAAGGCAATCCTTAGGCTCCAACCCGAATCCGGAAAGCTCGAGACATTACATCGAGCGGCTCATCTCGCACCACCCGAAATCGTGCCACAAATTTAGCTTTCACTGTCCTCTGATCTTTCCTTACAACTGGTAGCAACACAACCCTGATGAACAATATCTCATCGACTTTGTCGGCCACATGTTGCCACCTATGAACAACATCGGTCGCTCCTTGCTCCAACGTCTTTTCAACCTTGAAAACGGTGACGACCTCTGGCACGGACACCAACTTAATCTTCCATGATACAATCACTCCGAAGCTCACGCCGCCACCTCCCCAGATCGCCCAGAACTTATCATCGCCCATCGACCTTCGATCCAAGATCCTCCCGTTGGCATCCACAACGACCGCATCGACGACATTGTCCACTGACAGCCCGTACTTCCTCATCAAGTTCCCATACCCACCTCCGCTCAAGTGGCCCCCAACGCCGACAGTTGGGCAAACCCCGGCAGGGAACACGTGGACTCCGCTTCTCGCAGCGATCGCGTAGTAGACTTCACTGAGCGTCGCGCCCGACTCGACCCAGGCGGTCCCGCCCTCTGTGTCGACGTCGACGGATCGCAGGTTGAACATGTCGACGATGACGAACGGAGCCGGCGAAACGTAGGAGAGGCCGTCGTAGTCGTGGCCTCCGCTACAGATCCTCAGCTCCAGCCCCTGGATCTTGGCGCAGACGACGGAGGCTTGGATGTGGGAGACGTGAGTTGGGGTCATAATGAAGAGCGGCTTTGGAGTGGTGGATGAATTGAAGCGGAGGTTTCGGACGTAGGACCAGAGGACGGAGGAGTAAGAAGGGTTGCTGGGGAAGAAGGCGAAGGGTGAGATTGGTGGGGATGAAGGGTCGGAGCTGTCGATGAGGCATTGGAGATATGTCTCTTGGGTTCTATCTTGCGGTGATTCCGCCATTGAAGAAGAGAGCAGAGAAGCTTGGAGGGCAAGGAGAAGTACAGGGTAGAAGCAATGAAGATTCATCCCTCTGGAAATGATCATCATAGTTTTTGACTTTGGTTGATTTTGTAGGCCGTTGATACGGCTTCCCAAGATCTACATAGCTAGAAACTCAAACATCCATAAGGTTTGACAAGGATTTGTGTACCTGATTTTGAATCCATTGTTCTTGGAGCAAAACGACAACAATCCAAGCCTTCAATGCTGAAGATCTTCTCCTCTATGACCCTCGATTCCTGGCTCGATGAGACCGCCACTCATGACATGCCTTATGTGAGTTCAGAGAGAATTTTGGAAAAGGTGAGGGCTAGAGGAGGGACCTTAGCACTATTTATAGAGTTTTGGACGGGCCCTCTCATCACGGGCTAGGCCCAACTTGTTCCACACAAGCCAGGCCCATATTCGACCATTAAGAAAACCTTATGCCTTACCTTATTAGACCAACCCCGTAAAACGGTAATTACAATCTCAATTAATGTAGCCCACATAAGGAAAACTCTTACATTCTCCCACTTGGGCTATATTAATTGAGACTGTACTTTATGTGCACACCTTTATGTTGGTCTAGTGGCAATTCTTAATAGTCAATCCTATCCTATAAAGTCTCCAACACCGAATCATGGCGGTAACTGCATGTATTTACACAGAGCCTTCCATGGTCACGAATGCTTTCAACTTTATTGATATGGATTCAATATGGTTGTGTGGCAAACGGATAACACCTCATAAAGAGTAATACCTTATGTGTTATCTCCCTTGTCGGTCACTATTCTCTTATCTTTAAGTGTCACAGAAAACCGGATGTGGCACTAGAGAATATCTTTATGGTTCTAACGAACCCACATATGTCTTATCTTTATGGTTAACCTTTCTTTATGTGTAATCAAGATATATGTACAAGGCTAATAACCGGATGCCCCTAGCCTTTACTCAAGATTTACACAAGGTACCTTGAGATTTTCTTTAGATATATGTGCACAACTCAATAACAACTTATACAAAGAAAGGAGTTGACATATATCGAAATGTTACAAAAAGTAACAAGGTACAGACATAAACTTTATTAGAGCAAATCTGAAATACCTTCTACTAAACGATAGTATCCACTGATTCTCCTAAGCCCATGTTCATGATATGTCGCTCAAATACACAAGGGCGTAGGCCTTTAGTCAGTGGATCTGCCAACATATCTTTTGTAGAAATTTGCTCTACTATAATGTCATCATTCTGTACCATTTCCTTTATGGTCAAAAATTTGACCTCCATATGCTTAGACCCTTTGAGACTTCTGTTGTTATTGACAAACAACACGGAGAATTGTTATCACAATGTAACCGTATGGGTCTATTCACAAAATCAAATACGATCAATTCCTTAATGAGGTTCCGGAGCCAAACGGCTTGAGTAGCGGCTAAAAAACATGCTATAAATTCTGCTTGCATGGTAGAGGAAGATATAGATTTTTGTTTCTCACTTTTCCGCGATATCGCACCTCCGCTAGCATGAAGATATATCCCGTTGTCGATTTTCTATCATCTTCACAACTAGCAAAGTCTGCATCTGAATATGCTACCAATCGCAAATCATGGACATATCTATAAACCAACATATAATCTCTTATTCTTTTTAAGTATCTCAAGACCTTTTTAGCGGCAACCCAATGATCATGTCCTGGATTCGACTGATATCTGCCTAAAAGTCTTGTTACAAAGGCAATGTCTGGTCTAGTGCAAACTTGAGCATACATAATACTTCCAAGTGCATTAGCATAAGGTATGTCCTTCATTTGGTCTTTTTCAAAATCTGATTGAGGACATTGTGAAAGACTCAACTTGTCACCCTTAACGATAGGAACACTTCCTGATTTGCAATCCTGCATGTTGAATCTCTCCAAAATACGATCAACATACGCCTTTTGAGATAAACCTAACATATGACAAGAACGATTTCTATGGATTTCAATGCCTAGAACGAAAGACGCCTCACCCAAGTCTTTCATGTCAAAATTCTTTGACAACATTTGTTTTGTTTCATGCAGTTATCCAATATCGCTACTTGCAAGTAAAATGTCATCCACATAAAGTATGAGAAAAATAAATTTCCTCCCACTGACCTTGTAGTATATGCACTGATCTACTTTGTTCTCAACAAAACCAAAAGAAGTAACAACATGGTGAAACTTCATGTACCATTGTCTGGAAGCTTGTTTGAGACCATAAATAGCTTTCTTCAGTTTACACACACCTAAATCATTTATTGCAAAACCTTCAGGTTGCATCATATAAACCTCCTCATCAAGTTCTCCATTTAGAAAAAGCAGTTTTAACGTCCATCTGATGTAATTCCATGTCAAAATGAGCTACTAATGCCATGATCACTCTAAAGGAGTCTTTAGAGGAAACTGGAGAAAAAGTTGCTTCATAGTCTATCCCTTCTCTTTGAGTGAAGCCCTTGGCCACAAGTCTGGCTTTAAATTTCTCAATTTTTCCTTTTGAATCTCTTTTAGTCTTATAAACCCACTTGCAACCTATGGGCTTACAACCTTCCGGTAATTCAACAAGTTCCCAAACGCCATTATATTTCATAGACTGCATCTCATCTCTCATTACATCCGGCCATAAACTAGATTGAGGACAGGAAATGGCGTCTGTATAAGTCACTGGATCTATAGTGCAACCTATATCATAATCATGTTTTCCTAAATAGACCATATAGTCCGGTGGTATAGCCGAACGTCTTTCCCTAGTAGATCTCCTAAGTGGTGTCACTGGGTGCTCATTTTGAGTCTGATGAACTTGAATGACTTCATCTGTGGTTGTTTCATCAATAGGATTCTCAACGTTGACAGGTTCAGTTTGTGGCACAGTAGGCTCTATTATTGTCTGCATAGGCAAGGAGAAAGATATAGCAGGTCTCATCATGTTGTCATGTTCACTAATTTATGAACAATCATGCTCTTCGGCTACATCAAATTCCAAAAACTTGGCCGTTTGAGATTCTACAATCCTCGTTCCTCCACTTGGATTATAAAACCGATATCCATTTGAATGTTCTAAGTAAGATATAAAGTAGCATCGAGTGGTTTTAGCCTCCAACTTACCTAATGTTGGATTATACAATCTTACTTCCGCAGGACATCCCTGCACCTTGAAATGATTCAAACTTGGTTTGCGTCCGAGTCCATAACTCAAAAGGAGTCGATGTAACACTTTGGTAGGAACACGATTCAATATATAAAGGGCTGTTTTTAAAGCCTCACCCCATAAAAAAAAAGGCAAATTAGTCCTACTCATCATACATCTTACCATATCCATGAGAGTACGATTGCGCCTTTCGGCCACACCATTCTGTTCAGGACTTCCAGGCATAGTGAACTGAGCCACTATCCCAGAATCCTCTAAGTATTTAGCAAATGGTCCTTTAATTTGCCCAATATTGCCATGTCTACCATAATATTCTCCACCTCGATCAGATCTAACCACCTTTATTACCTTTCCTAATCAAGTTTCTCAACTTCAATCCGATAGATCTTGAATTTGTCAAGAGATTCAGATTTTGCCTTAATTAGGAACAGGTAACCATACCGAGAATAATCATCGATAAACGTGATGAAATAAACTTTTCTACACAAGGTTGCAATATAGGGTCCACTGATATTGGTGTGAATGACCTCCAGTAATCCAGAACTTCGAACTGCGGTTTTCTTCTTTATCTTAGTCATCTTTCCTCTACAACAATCTATGCAAGTTTCTAAGTCACTTTTAAGAGTAGGCAGGATGCGAGTCTTTATCAGCCTTTCTACTCTTTCCTTAGATATGTGACCTAGTCGTTTATGCCACAATGCATAAGATTGTTCCTTAGGTAGAGGTCTTTTGGAAACAACATTTTCAACTGTATTAGCGATGTATATATCATTGGGAGATAAACACAATCTATACAATCCATTGAACATGTTGCAGCACCCAACCTTATTTGAGCTAAAGAACATAGAAACAAGATCTTGTTCTTTATTTCAAAAGAGTAACCACACATATCCAAACATGATGCGGAAACTAAGTTCCGTCTAAAGGAAGGTACATAGAAAGTGTTTCTTAATATGATATTAAAACCGAGTCTAGATTCAAAATGACATCTCCCACGAACTCAACATCGATCTTATCGTTGTTTCCCACAAAGTGAGCGATGATTCATCCCGATTTGGCACCCTTCGTTTGTGAATCCCTATATGGTAAACGCAACATGATTAGTTGCACCACTATCTAGCCACCGAACTGGATGGGGCTTCGATAGGTTGGATTCACGAGACAAGTGCCAAAGAATCATTACCTTTATGCTCATTTTTAGACAACCAAGCTTTATATCTCTCACATTATTTCTTTATGTGTCCCCTCTTTCCACAAAAGTAGCAAAGGACACCTTCCCTTTTAAAAGGTGTCTTTTTGGGAACCATAGAAGTGGAGGGACCAGTAAAGGGTGCCTTTCTAGGAGCCATAGAGTTGGAGGGACCAAAGGCGGCTTCGGGATCTCCTCTCTTGGGAGCTGTATTATTAAAAGTGCTTATGGCTTTAGGATTTCCTCTCTGATGTGCAACCCATTTGCCTTTTCTACTGGCAGAACTAGAGGCATACAAGACAAGATGCCCTCTCTCCTTCTTTAATTTCTCTTCCTCTGCCACAACTCTAACTATAAGATCATTAATTGACCAAGTTTCATTTTGCGAACTATAGATCGTTTTGATAATTCCAAAATCAGGATGAAGAGTATTTAATGCTTGATGCACAATGCAAGCCTCAGGGATATCAACATGAAGAATCCGAAGTTTTGACTGAAGATCTACCATTCTCAGCACATAATCTCTGACTCCAGTCGAACCTTCATACTTCATATTAAACAGTACTTGCATGAGTGTACCAATCTCAGCATTAGTAGAGATATGATACCTAGCCTCCAAGGCTTCCATCATATCCTTAATAGTACAATCAGATGGCAAGCCACTCAACAGATGCTCCTGAATTGACCGTTTCATTATAAGCAAGCAAATTCTGTTACTCTTTTCCCACGTAACAAAACGTACTTTCTGGACTTCTGTACTGCCATCAGTAAAGTCTGCCGGCCTATTCTCGGTAAGAGCAACATGAACATCTGCCAACTCCATACCAAACTGAAAATCCTCTTTCCATCTCTTGAAATTTCATCCAGTAAGAACCTCAATGGATATGGAATTACCATTCATAGAGAATGTGACTGTTTTCGCGAGCAATACATGTAATTAGCATCATGTGAGTATCAAACATACATCTCAAGAGCTACACGTATCATCATATAAACACCTTTGGGCAGAATACATAACATACAATTGTATACTCTTCACATAACAACGGTCCATGAAAATGTATTCTAACCTTTCGTGAATTCACCACCTTTGGGTGTATGAACCACTAGAGTTAGTCACTTTTCAACCATATGCTGTACATGTATCCCTCCACAAACTAACGCACAATTACCTCCTTTGGGAGTATAAACATGCATCATTATATAAGACACATCCCATTACAATATAAGACCGATATTTCTCAAATCCAATCAGTGCCACTTTGGCGGTCACAACTCAACTGAATCATCGAAATTCTCTCATATTAGGGATATAACTTTATGACTCACATTCACCTTTCATATGTGATTTTAGACTTGATGACGGGGTTTTTTGTCACTAAAATCACAAAACATGCTAATTGCATTGCTCCATCCATTAATACAAACTGATAATAAATCAACACTATATATTCCTCAAGTGATGATATAATCATAAGCATGCAATTGTATTTCCAAAATCATAGAGAAATACATGAAAATATGCCAAAATTACCCCCAAAATCACGTACTTTAAGGCTTTCACATGCATTTTCACATCCTTAAAGGCATCAAAAAATGCAAATAAGCACACTACAAGGTAGGAAATTCACATACGAGCACGGCGATATAAGTCATGCGCCAAACGGCCACCGCACGCGCCCTCACGCGCCGCTAGAGTGCGCGGCGCGTGAGCCACACGCGTCGGCGTCCAAAAACGGTCTGAAGCTGGTCCGACCGGTCAACGGTCGGACCGGGTCGGGTCAACGGTCAACGGGTCGGGTCAACCCGTCAACATGTCGGGTCAACCCGTCAACGGGTCCACCGGGTCGGTCCGCATGACGTCATCGATGAAGTCACTGCCACGTGGCGGTCACACGTGAGACGGCGAAGGTGATGTCATCGTGACGTCATCGAGACGCATGGCACCACGTGTCCGCGCGCATGCGCTCGTCACGCACGCGAGGCCGCGTGGCCGCCACGCGTCGGCGCGCATGCGCTTGGCGCGCGCGTGAGGCCGCATGGCGGTCCACGCGCCGGGCACGTGAGCGCGCATGCATGCGCGTGGGGCCGCGCGGCGGCGCGTGCCGTCGATGCCCAGCACCGCCTAGGCGCGTGGCGGCGCGTGCGGCCGATTCCGGCCTCTTCTGACGACAATCTACCCATCATTTTGCTCATATGGACGAGTAGAATCCATTTATGCAATAAAATTTCACTTTTATTGGACCAAAAATCACGAAGAAGCAAGCAAAGCAATCCGAGCTAGGGTCAAGACCGAAAAGGGCCGGAGGCGGCCGATTTAGCTCCGGCGACGGGCTTAACAGGGCATAAAAGGACTCGGCTCTAGTCTATGCAGGCTCTGATACCAAATGTAGGCCGTTGATACGGCTTCCCAAGATCTACATAGCTAGAAACTCAAACATCCATAAGGTTTGACAAGGATTTGTGTACCTGATTTTAAATCAATTGTTCTTAGAGCAAAACGACAACAATCCAGGCCTTCAATGCTGAAGATCTTCTCCTCTATGACCCTCGATTCCTGGCTCGATGAGACCGCCACTCACGACATGCCTTATGTGAGTTCAGAGAGAATTTTGGAAAAAGTGAGGGCTAGAGGAGGGACCTTAGCGCTATTTATAGAGTTTTGGACGGGCCCTCTCATCACGGGCCGGGCCCAACTCGGCCCACACAAGCCAGCCCATATTCAACCATTAAGAAAACCTTATGCCTTACCTTATTAGACCAACCCCGTAAAACGGTAATTACAATCTCAATTAATGTAGCCCACATAAGGAAAACTCTTACAGATTTCGCACGATTCCCAGGTTGAAGAGGAAGAAGAAGGGGGTCATGTCCCGTGGACATCACTCCAGTTTGGCATCGAAATTTGTGGACTGACTAAAGCCACGCTTTGATTTAGCTGTCGAATTACAATGAGTTTGAGATCAAAAATAAATAAATAAATAAATAAATAAATATATGGATTACAATATAAAAAAATATGTAAAAAGTTCACGCTTCCAGCAATTAATAAGTAGTTTGCCCAAAAAAAAAAGCAATTAATAAGCGCAATGAATACCACAAGTAACAAATTCAAAGATGCTTCAAATTAGTACATTTATAACAATTTTACTATTTATTAGTTTTCGTTAAATTGGATTAATACCGCAAAAAATCATAAATTGGTACATTCACAATAAAATTACCACGTGACATCCAGCTCAATATTTGAAAGTAAAATTTGATAAAAATTGATAAATGGCAAAATTTTTCACAAATATACCATATTGAGATTTTTTGTGGTTAAAAAATTAATTTTGAGAAATTTATCATAAGTGTATCCATTTTGGATTTTTTGTAGTATTAACCCTAATAAAAGCATTTCAATATTATCTTTTGTTCGATTGTGATAAACATAATTTAGGTTATTTTAATTTTATGATGTACTTTTATTATCTTGTATAATATTTTATGCAAAAAATTAGATTTTTTTTTTAATTTGAAGATAGTGATAAAAAAATGTGATAGAATGGAGAGACCCAACAGAATAAAAAGTTACAATCAATGCTAATAGGGTTTATGAAATCATATCTTAAGTCTCAAAAACTGATATTGCTCCATATGATTCTTATTCATTTGCACGCCAGTGGAAAGTGAAGTTACGCAGTTGAAGTATCACCCTTATGTTAACAACCAAATATGACCTTGATCGGCACCAAACTTGCTTGTAGATCACTGTTCATATTCATCTTCCTTTTTGTTTATTTGGATCAGTCTTCTACCCACGCACATGAGCACTTTCCTTCTTTCACTTTTTTTCTTAATTAACTTCCACGTCCCGTGCAAGCCCATAAAACAAAGGAACAAGTTTTCTTCCTTTTCAACTGTTCCCCCAACGTCTGACCAAAAAAAGAAAAAACTGTTCCCCGAACGGAGCTTTGAAATAGAGTGGGCTGGGTTGGATCAGCCCCATCATGGTCGGCCCAACTCAATCCAAAAAAACCAACATTTCGCACTCTCGCATATCGTGGGTTGGACGGAATTTCAAAGCCCACATAGATATTTATCAATAATTTGCAAGTAGTTTCTCAACGGATCAATTCACATAGGCATATTGGTAATATGACCGGTGAGTACACCTGCATTCAGCTTACTATGCACTGGTTAAGTAAATATAAAGTATGTTTGACTCAATCATGTATTCACAATTAGATCAAAACTACTCAAGGTAGACATATCAATATAAACACAAATTGGTCTTCCTTTTCTGCTTGAATTTCTTCATTTGAACTTATCTAGTCTCCTAACATCTCCTAAAGGCCACATCATTCTTGACTAGAGAAGACATGCTTCACTAGCAGTCACTAGATCAAGATTTCGAAATTTTGCCAAAAGTCTTGAGGGTTATATTCGTGCATTTGAGAGCTTTTGGAGAATGACTTTGCATCTAGACAAAGTGACTTTTGCCTCCAATGACTTTTACTTGATGCATATATTATATGGTAATACACTTTAGAAATCAACTTTGGCCTCACGAGCCCCACCATCCCAACTTCCTCTTGCTCCTCTCCACCATCCGCCACCTCCTTGACCGACAACCACCCCCCCCAAAAGGGGTCAAGCAACCCTTAGTGACCACGTGATCCTCGACGACCCCCGTGTGATCCTCGGCCCAAGGTGAGATAGATTTCACCTAGACGAAGCTTGCTGGCATCAAGCAAATCTTGACGAAGCTTGTCAAAGTCAAGCAATCCTCTACGAGCCAGATATGGAGCCATAAATGTCTGTGTGAGACAGACGACAAGCATTGTGACTAGAGTAACCGAAAGGGTAAAACAAGAACACGTGAGCATAAGTGAGGATAAGAATAGTAAAAAGGCAATTCACTAAACCCACGAAGTATCATTTCAAAATGCTAAAAGCCCGAAATTGATCCTAAGTAACCTTCACTTTTGAGCATATTCCAAACTCAACTTCGCATTAAAGGCCCCTGAGATTGTGTTACCAACCACATAACTTTGACTCTATTTGAAAATGTTGCGCTAAACACAAGTTGAGTGGTTTTTATAGCCTTCAGGGTTTCACACGGAGGAGTGGACGCATTAATTTCAATTATTACAATTTTCCCTTCCACTATCAAAATTGGTCAGCACGTAGTATGAATCATGTGTTATGGTACTTCATTCTCACCTTGGAGCGTATGTTAGTGCTAGTTGTAATGCATATATAAACACTGCAAAAACCTCAGCCCATTTGACAAACCCAAAATCTCATAGAGAGACATTCTCAAATTTTTTTCCTTAATATCGGGTGTATCTGATATTTCTTGTCTGGCCTGCTACAAGTTTCGTGGATTTTTAGGATATCCACGTTGATTATTATTAGTTAATATCACATCCATTTACCTTATCTCATTCTTACATCCAGGTGACTCATAATTATTGTTAAGCATGGTCTCTCCCTTAGATCTTACTGAGCTCAAGGATCTCATCTCTATGCATACCACCCCTAATACTAGAGGCAATTGCCCATGTGAGAAAGCGATCTCAAACCTGTTTGACATTCCTATTATTCACATTTCAAATGTCTATGCATGCCAAAATTCACTTCATATATAATTACAGTTCATCTTAAGAACATCAAGCACATTTCAAACAAAAGCAAACTCATGTCTTTCATTTACTCGAAAAGAGTATATTACATATGATGACGTCAAATAGAGCAACATTTACATTCTATGCAATCCCAATGCCTTCACGTGCCTATCTTGCACTTCTTTTTGGAAGAGGCTTTGTGATATGATCTGCCACTTGTAGATAATCAAGGGTAGGTTAATGGAAAAAACCCATGGATGTTGTTTGATAAGCTGCCTTTCCTATTAATGCTTTGATTAGTTGAAATAAAAAACCATAAAACATCAATTTGATACCCTTATATCAAGAATTGGATTCTTAAGAAGAAAAAAGGGTCAAGGACAGGTTTGGACATTAGCTTACCTTAAAACATTTTCGAGGGTTTGGACATTAGCTTACCCTTATATCAATAGTTTCTCTTTGCATCTTAGACCTCAACTTTCACAACTCATAGGTCATAACCACACCAATCTTCACTTCAACATTTTCTTAATTGCCAGCAAAAAATAGGAGGGCATTCAATTCCGCGGCAGAATCAAGATGAAATGCGAGGGTAATAAGGTCTACTTTTTTTCATCATTTTCTCCACCTTGATGTAATTATTTGGACACTTATCATACGAAGATATACTTTATACCCCAAATTCGTAATTGAGTTCACGTACAAGTTAAGCCCTTTTAATTTCTTTTTACGCATAAATAGTCTTTACCAAAAAAAAAAAAAAAAAAACTTAACTAAACTAAACTAAAATGGACGCCAATGTGTAGAGCTGACAAAATGGGTTAAAAACCCATATTATGACCCATTTTTAGTTAAATTGGTCATATATGGGTCAAATAAAAGTTAAATATGGATCAGAAATAAGTCAAGTGAAAGATTAAATATGAGTCAGAAATGGGTCAAATAAAAGTTAAATATGAATCAAAAATGGGTCTGAGAACGTAAAACATAAAAAGAAATAGTCTAAATGGGTTATAAGGAAACCTACTTTAAATTTTAAACCCTTGGCCTTTTTTAAATTTATAAAAATGTTTTTTAATAAAAAATCTAAATTATAATTATTTTTACATTTCAATTTTTTTTTTTTTTTTTTTTCCTTTTTCTTTCTTTTTCTTCCTTCCTTATTGGCGGCCGGCAAGGCGACGGTCGGTTGCCAACTAGCAATAGGCATCGCCGATCTGGCGAGATCGAGCCTCGCCAAACACCGGCAAGCTCCGGCCTTGCCAGATTCGGCGAAGCTTGGCCTCTTCGACAATTGGCGAGGCTTGAGCCTCGCTGGATCTAGCGAGGTTTGACCTTGCCAATGCCGGGCGGGGCCTTAGCCTCGCCGGATCGGCGAGATCGAGCCCCGCTCGACGCCGGCGAGCTCAATCTCACCTATGGTTGGTCGCCGACCGTCATCATGATCAACGGTCGACCAAAGAAGAAGAAAAAGAAAAAAGAGAAAGAGAAAAACAAAAACAAAATTTTAAAAAATTAAAAAAATTAAAAAATTAAAAGTTATTTTTAAAAAATTAAAAATTCAATTTTTTTAAAAAGAATTATAAAAATTTTCTATTAAATTTGTATTGCATAAGAATTGTTAAAAAATTTGTATTGCATAAAAGTGTTTTAACATTACTTTTTTTAATAAAAAATCATTAAAATAAGCTTTTTAGGTTTAGTTAAATTTTTTTCATTTTACGTTTTTAGTTATTCAATGGTATGTTCACTTCAAATAAGAGAAGCATGTGCATAGTCTAATTTTTTATAATTATTTCAATTTATAGGTTTTTTATTTTATTTACTATTTTTAATTTAATTTGAAGTTTTAATCCAATTAGCATATAGTAGAAGTATGGGTTACTATTTTATCCTAGAATAGTAATAGGTTTTAGTAATACGGGCAGTCGAATATGGATTACTAGATTTACACTATAAGAATATGGGTCAAAATGGGTTAAATGGATCAAATGTGGGTCGACCCATGCTCGACCCGACCCGCCCATTTTCCACCCCTATCAATGTGGAGGGCCTTGACTGTCGGGCGAGGTCTATATTTATTAATAGTATATACAATTATGTTTTTTAATAATTACATCCTAATATTTAAAATATATAAACACAAACACGACAAAAATAAGCTAAATTTCTAATATAGAAAAATAGTATAAAACTCAACAATAAATTGGTAAAACAAAATAATAAAAGAGATAAAATTCAATTTATTCGTTTATTCACATTTATCTTGTATTCTACTAAAAATTTTACATATTTTTTTTTTTAAAAAAAAGGTGGCTTGATTGGCGGGCCTAGCTAGCTTCTGTTTTCAGTGAATATGTACGGATATTATTACACTAACAACAAACCTAAAGATTATCTTTATATTTTTATACTGCCAAATAAACAAAAGATAGAGCATATACTCTTTGTGCAAAAGAAATTTTATACATGAGGCTTAACCATCACTCTTTCAAATTAATGTTGTATATTATATTCTGAAATTTAACACCTTTCGAAATATATGAAATGATTATTTCATCAATGCACAAGTTAATTTACTCAGAATTGATCACTCATGAGTTAACTAATCTATTGGGAGATGCCGTAAAGAATTAAAATACAGAAGACCAAAGAATTCAATTAAAAATAAATCGCTCAACCATAAAGATTGATAAGGGATAATACTGCGTTGTTATAAGTCAATTAGCAAACGGATATAAATCGATTTGACAGAGGTACGTAATCAGCTTATGAGTGATTTCGCACGATTACAATACCCACTGTGAATGATAGTAAATCGATTTTTTATTGATCTTGTATTCGGGGTTAGTAATTGTTTCCTCGCGATTACATAACAATCGAGGGTTACCTATGATTTGAAGAGGCACAAACGTGGATAAAAAATTATCGACCACAGATCAACCGCGTGAAAACCCTTAAAAGTCACCAGATAATTTAAGTTGTACAAAAGTTGCATTTGATTAATTTTAATCATGAATATTAATTCGATTTCAGGTATCGAACTTTCAAGGATTTCAAGATTAACCAATTGGGTGTTGCCTCAATTGTCCATTGATTTGTCGATAGGCTTAAAAGTTGCGGATAATGACTATTCAGTTGAGAATTGGAAGCCATAAAGAAGGAGCCAAGCCAAGCGTAGGGCAATGGGTCTCATGCCCTTCAAGTTCAGACATGAAGGCCTAATTAGGTTCGCCAAGCCAAGCCAAGCCCAATTCAAGCCCATTTCAAGAAAACAGGGCCAAGGGAAAAATTGAAATTTTTGCCGAAAGTTGTGAAATGTCTATTTTGCCCCTTATAGAAGATTTTTGGGCATTAATGGAGATGAGACAAAAAGGGAAATGCTTTGAGGATAGGAAAATGAGGAGGGTTAGTAGGATTTTGGAGGGAAAATATTTCTCTCTCTCTATCTCTCTTTCCCCCCTCCTCCCCCTCTTTGGCTGAGCACCTCTTCCTCCATTCTCTCTCACTTTTCTTCTTTTTCTTCTTCCTCTTCATTTTCCTCCATAGCCGCCCCACATTTGCCACCCATTCACCGCCATTCACCACCATTCACCACCACTGCTTGATACCGCCATCCACCCACTCCGTCATGCCATCTACAAGCCACCACCACCACCAAATCACCAAGCAAGCCAATCCCCCCTTAGCCATGCCGTGGTGTTGTCATTCAAACTGCAAATGTCACACCTTCATTGCTGTCGTGCTGCCATCACCGTCACGCCGTTGTTGCAATAAACCTTGAGTTAACCTCCTAATAATCAATTAGGGAGCTAATTATGTTTAGGGTAGGATTATATTATAGTTAACGGTGGTTAGTGTTGATTAATGACGGTTTAACGTTAATCGTGTTTAAGGATGGCTTAGATTAAGGCTAATTGTAGTTAGCTTTGATTAAAAACGCTTAGCTCTAATTAACTACGGTTTAGTGTTAATTGTGATTAAGATTGGTTTATATTAAAGCTAATTGTAGTTAGCTTAAGTAATCACAATTAATCTTAATTAAATGCAGGTAGTTTAATTAATCATAGTTAGTTTAATTAACCATAGTTAGTTTAATTAATCGTGGTTAGTATTAATTAATGTCAGTTAATCTTAATTAATGATGATTAATGCTAATTAATGACAATTATTGCAAAATAATTATGGATTAGTCAATAAGAGGAATTTTATACTTGAATTATTGGGATGAATTTATTCATAATTCATGTTGTTTGAGCTTGTTATGCCATAAAAATGTTTGTCTTGATTATGAACCTTAAGTACTATTTTTAAAGAAATGTTTAATTGGCATGTAAATGGCAATATTGACGTGTCGTGTTTAGATGCCCGATTTTACATGTTAAATGGGGCAAGGAGATTTTAAAATGAAAGTGTGCAAAATTTGATGGATTAGTTAAGTGCACGTGAACACATGAGATTATTTTACTACATTTTTACGCATGAAATTTGCGGTAGTTTGTTGTGTAAGTAAGAACCATGTCTGAATTGGTTAAGTAAAAAGATAAGAATTTACTTAAGTGATTGAGTGCTTGTGTGATCACATGATGGCCCATATGTGTATGATTATAAGGGGTAATGATTCCATTTTAATGCGTATGAATATGCGAGATTATGCTTGATTTTATCAGATGCTTGGCTGGGGTCCGGATGCTAAGTCACGGTTGAAGCCAGATCGATGTTCCTAGTGGAATACCATCCTGATGTGTATGAGTATGCAGGATGATACCGTGCTTGATAGAGCGAGACAATGCTCGGTTATACTAGAAAACTGTCAACTCTTGTGTTAGCCATAGCCCAATGAGTCATAGTAATTGGAATACATGTAGAAGCATTGTGCATGGAGAGTCATGTGATGTGTTTAGATTATGAGTTATATGTGCTGCATTGCTATTGGCCTGTGTTAATTGATATTATGTAGGAGTGTGCTAGGGTGAGATAAGAATGTGTAATGCTGCATGTTTAGGTCACTTCCGAGCAAATAACAAATGCAAGAAAGTCCAAGAAAGAAGAATGAAACATCATCACTCTCTTTATTCTCATTCATAAATTCTGATTTATTCACCATACGAACTTAAAATTCTCTGAACTAATGAAGTGTCCATTGTGAAGGATCAGTAGATCTTATTTGTTGGGCACTTCACTTTCTTTTTACTGGGGAAGAACCGGAATGCTCTGTTCATTTCTGAAGAAATTACCAGGATCGACTTTGGTCTTTATCTCCACCAACCTATTGAAATTCCCCTTGAAGTACTCGACCCCATACACTTTCCCTTCCTCATAGCTGTTGCCTCCATTGTGGTTAATTCCCAAATCAAGGTCCCTATAATTCAAGAACGCTTCTCTCGGGTTCTTCGACACGAAGGGCGTCATGTAACGATAGAGCTTCCTCGTCAGCTCGATGTAGTGTCGTGCCGCTTCGTCCCCGTCCTTATCCCAATTTGTCGCGTACTGTATCTTCCATAGGTTCCCGGCCCTATGTGGAAATGGGGTGTTGGTCGTGGGAATCTCGGCCATCTTGCCTCCATAAGGGTTGAAGGTCAACATCGGCCTTTCAAGCTTGATCATCCTCCTCCAAATGAGCTCCAATCCGTCCTTCGGTATGATTTGCTTCACGTAGTCGGACTTTCTCTTCAAATGTGTCAAGACTTGTGGTGTGCGAGAAAGCAAAGCATCGGCTGGAGTCCCGATCGGGAAATTGGTCCAGAAAAGAGTGGACTCGACCCAACTCATTTCGATGCAATCTGAGCTCCGCAAGCCTAGCTCGGGAAAACTATTGCTCATCAAGGAAAGAAGCCTTTGAGCATCTCCAAGGAAAAGCGCGATAAACGTGGCTCTTATTGTTTTCTCTCCGGCCTTTGTTCCATTGACCACGTCCATTGTCAGCCTTATGAAGAGATCCTCATGCAGTTTGGGCGCCACTTGTTCCCACTTGTACACGACCTCGGTCGCGTTTTGCTCCCACGTCCTTGGGACATTGAAGACGGTCACCGTCTCGGGGACTCGGACAAGGTTTATCTTGTAAGCGAGGACGACGCCAAAACTCGCACCACCTCCGCCTCTTATGGCCCAAAAGAGGTCTTCTCCCATGGATTCCCTATCCAGTATTTCCCCATTGACATTGATTATGCGCGCATCAACTATGTTGTCGACGGAGAGCCCGTACTTCCTCATCATGTTGCCATAGCCGCCACCACTGAAGTGGCCACCGACACCTAGGGTGGGGCAAACCCCGGCAGGAAAGCCATGGACCTTGCTCTTCGCACCTATACCATAGTAGACCTCACCAAGGGTGGCCCCCGCCTGGACCCATGCTGTCTCAGCCTCGATGTCGACATCGACCGATCGGAGATTGAACATGTCAAGGATGGAAAAAGGCGAGGAGATGGAGACGTAGGATATGCCCTCGTAGTCGTGGCCTCCGCTTCGGATCTTTATCTGGACCGAGAGCTTCTGGGCGCAAATGATGGCGGCTTGCACATGTGACTCATGGAGTGCGGTGAGGATGAGAGCGGGTTTCGGCGTATCCGAGGTGTTGAAGCGCAGGTTTCGTATGTAAGATTGAAGAATGGTCGAGTAAGAAGAGTTTGCAGTTGTGTATATGGCTGAGGTTATTGGATGCGAATGTTGGGAATGGTTTATGAGGCATTGGGTTAGGCTTTCATTTGCAAAGGCTTTAGAAGGTGAAGAAAATGAACCTATGAACAACACTAGGAGTGAGAAGAGGTAGAGGGTTTTGGAGTTTGGAAATGAAGTTCCCATTTTAGGGTTTGGTTCAAATGTGTTTGCTGGGTGAGATATTTAGTTTTGCATGTTGGTCTTTTATAGGAAATGCGGCCGGCTAGGAATTTATGAAAAACATAGAGAGTCAACGATAATCGAAATGAAGAGATCTTACAAGCCACCTACAATCTTGACAGGAAAACTCCCAATTACAAATCTTGAGAAAAACAAAAAACCAACTAAGAAATAATAGGAGGGTTGACAATTACTTGATGATTCTACCGATCTCATTAATGAAGAATCTGGCTTTTCTTAATTCGCTTTAGTTACTTCATAAATACTTGCGCGAGGACATGCACTCCTTACTTCATAAATACTTGTCCTTGCAATTTCGAGGTCAAAACTTGAAAAAGTCAACTTACGAAAGAGGTTCAACGTTCTTAGTTGATGATTATTGTGATCTCGTTAATGGAGAAATTGGCTTATTAATCCTTGCGAAAGGGGTCAATTTACGAAAGAGGGTCAGCAGCTTCGCAAGAGTACTTATTAATCCTTCTTTCAGAGTCGTGTTTGCAAGCATCTGTTAGCTTATAATAAAATGATGAGGGGATTATTATTTTATTTTTCATCATCTAGCGAAAAACAATTGTGGATACTTTCTTATCATTTTCTAAGCAACACTAGAATTTAATGCAGCATCTCCACTACAGCTCAGCTGAGCTCAAGCAGCAAGAAATTCGCAGTACCCATAGAAATTTAAAAAATTCATGACAAGATCAGTACAATGGATACAACATGATCTTTATAAATGGAAAAAAGATGTATTTTAGGCTCAGTTCATTTCGTGAAAAACATAACGTTTCTGGAAAATGTTTTTTAGGAAGTCATTTTCAAAAAAAAAAAAATCATCATATTTTTCGGTGGAAGTAGATTTAAAAAAATAATAAATAAAAAAATAAAACGATAAGGTATTTAATAAAAGAAAGTGAGGTGAAAGAAGGTGTAGAAAATGTTTCCCACTTCTCAAAAGTGCAAATCATTTTCCTCTATCTTAGAACGCTATTTTCCCTTCATGGAAAATGTTCTCCGCAGTCAATTCATTTTCTATGAAACGAATATTAGAAAATCCGGAAAATATTTTCTTGAAAGTTATTTTCCGTAAAATGAACAGAGTTTTAGGGCGCGCATGAGAAAATTTATACGTCTCTATTTCTCTACTTCTCTGTTCCCGAAACAGTTTGCAACCGAAATTCGTTTGGTCAAATAATTTGACTTTTCTATTTTTGGAATAGATTTTTACTACAGAAATATATTTGAAAAAGAAATCAGAAACTAAAATTTTTAACTTTTCAATTTCTAAAATAGAAATTGAGTTTTCTCAATTTCTAGTTAGAAATCAATTTCTGTTTCAGAAATTCTGTCATGGACATCCTTAATAGAGCCTGCTATAATATACAAGACACTGGCGTCCTCACCTTAGATCAGAAGGTACAGACATTATCTCTCTCCCTTTGAATTCACTCCCCCCCTTCCCTCCTTGTTCAAATTTGAAGTTCCAAATAACTTCTATCATCCTTTTCTTTTGTCGGTCGTGTGAATGTTATGACTAGCTCTATCGTCTTTTGTCTATTGAAGTCCCTGAAGTTCAGCGATAACATCTGGGGGTCCATGTTTGGAAATGGGGGAATAAAGTCTTGTGAAAATCCCAGTCCATGTCCATGAGTAGCCTCATCAACACTTCATCATATACTAAAAGGAAGAATTTGTGTTCCTTTGGGCGTAAAAGGGAAAAAGAAGATCACAAGGGTCCAACTTCACAAGCACGTTAAGAGACTCCTAAGTTTTATCCCAACATGCCTTCCTTTTTCTACTTCTAGCCACCATAAATTCCTTCCTCAAAGTGATAAACGAAATGACAGGATTATTTTAGGAGCCAAAAAGGTTATATTAATGATTAAGAAGAGCGATGGGAAATTAAAGAGAGACATAGAAAAGAAGTAAACTTACACGAGAGGCAACAAAATAGGCGATCATGTTGAGAGCAATCCCCGCCAAACAGTGCCAATGATGTAGCTGGACAAGTTTTGATGTTGCGAAGGCAAACAAAGTGGTAGGTCTTGGTGTTATTTGTTGAGATGTAAGTGTAAGTTATGTTAGAAAAAGTTCCACCTCAGAGGATTTGTGGTATGGAATAGTTAATATATCGTAGTTGGCCCAAAATCCGTTGACTTAAGCTTTTTGAGTGAATTTATGTTCAACTAAATATGACAATAGGATTAGTCTTAAGCTCCTTCTTGGCGATCTCTCCGTGAAGAAATCTGGCTTTTGTTCTGCCAATAGTTTATTTGTGACCAATGCCGTTTTTCAGGCAACTTTGATGATTTGGTCTGGAGCCTTCTTGGTTTATTCCTAAGAAATAGATTAGGGATGAAGGTAGGCAGTGTTATTGTCGTCATTGTTAGCATTTGCAACAAAGTGGAGATTCAATTGAGATATGTTAAGTTGAGACATATTGGTGCAGAAGGATACGTGAGTTCATGATAATAGACCTAACACTGAGCTAATATATGATGAAGAGGTTGTTGACATGCATTTATGTGTTGTGCTAGAAAAAATCTCACGTCAAAGAACTAATTGGTTTGAAGCATTTAATGTATCCTATTTGATCAATAACTCATTAGTTTAACTTTTGAGTAAAAATGAGTCTAATTTGATATGCTAATGGGCTCGTACCTTGGGCTCCCCTATTGGTGATATCCCAAATGAAGTTTTGCAGGTTTCTGCCATGTACTCTAAACATTATTTGTCTCTATTATTCTTTAAGTTTTTGTTTTTGTTTCTCATTAGACGTTACTTCTCAATGGTCCAACCACTTTAAAATGATCCCACACTTGGTAAATACGGCTTGTCTTTAGTGCATTTTTTGAACATCAACCTATAGATGCATATTTCGTGCCAATTTGAACAAATCTCATACTAAAAAAGAGATGGAGGAACAAGGACATAGGGAACCAATGACTAAGATCGAGTGAGTGAATGCTAATCCATCAGTGTTTCACATGGACGAGTATATTGCTTCTTTCTCCGTTAACCCATATGCATTGGCAAATTATTCCATAGATCTGGTGCATTACATTAGAATCAAATCTGGATAGTTCGATCTGGTAGGATTCACACAGAGAATACACACGCATCATTTTTTATGGCACTAATTCAGTTTACGTATATCAAGTCAGTTGAGTAATTTTTGTACAATTGACATTCCGTGTTTTTCGTTGTGTTGTTTTCTTCTCTTACTGTCCTTTTCTAAAGTACCTCTTATTAGTCACAGTTGAATAATTTTTGAATGAGCTGTCTTTTTGCCCAAGTTCCAATTGCCAATGTCGATGAATTTAAAAAGAAGAGATGAAACGCGATATTTCTACCGAAGCTTCTCTTGTATGCACAAATGAATGATAATAAAAAATCAATGTCTTATGCACACATGTTAATCTTTCGAACACAAGACGACAAGGAACCGGTCAACTCAATTTGTGCCCAAAATCAGGAAAGCCACATGGCACCATGTCCCGACCAAAAACTAAAAAAAAAAAAAAAAAAACGGCACTATGTGCAGATACCCCAAAAAGACCACAACACCCTCAGCTTTGGTGGAATTTACCCCAACCTAAACTCGAACCCTAGACGTTTGTTCAAAAAAAAAAAAAAAAAAAAAAAACTCGAACCCTAGACTGATCTCCTCTCTGTCTCCCACTGACCCCTCTGCTTCGCCACAACCACAGGCGCGTCGTTGTTGCCTTCGCCCGGCACCTCTGTCGTTGCTCTGTTCCCATCACCACGAGCCCCGTGACCGCCATGCGTTAACCGCGGGCTGGCCCACTTGAAAACCACCGAAAACCCTTTTTGTTTTTCTCGTATAAATATTCGACTTTCAAGATCGTATAGTTTTGTAAGTCAGGCTAAATAGTTAGTTGAGATGAAAAGTCTTGATGCTTCATTTGGGTATTGTTGGAAGGCTATCACAAAGCGCAATCCAATTATACCCTTCCATGGAGACCTTGATGAGGCTGGTTTCTGATCAAAATTCAGCCCAAATCTCGGTAGAAGATAAAAGTAGGCATCTGCACTTCTAATCGTGCAGTGTCTGGAATCTTCAATCAAAATCTTCTTCTAAAAGTTAAGGTATCTACCCAATTAACTAATTTGACAGCAAAAGTCAAATCATAAGGTTTCGAACACTGTAAAACTCAAATCAATCAAATTAATGTAGAAAATATCATAATATGTCGCCACGGTTAATCCTCCTGTCCAATTCTTGAAATCTACAATCTCGACATATTTAAGAACACCTAGGCCACGAGCTTTTGTAGGCACAATAATCGGATCAATTGAATGTGGAATGGAAAATTCAAACTAGGTAAAATATTAATAAAGCATTATTTTTTCAAATGTAAAAAAATATTACATGATTGGCGCTTTGAGGTACGTGCTCAAGTGTTGGCAGAGCCACGTCTCAAAGCTTGACTTAGCAATGAAGGACCCTTGCCGCAAAGTGTGGCCGGCCATCGTAGTGCAATGGTCCAATTAATTAACTATCACGACTTTTCCAAAGACGACCATCAAAGGAAAGCTAATAAATTACTAAATAAATACATGGCGTGAACTCTACCAAGCTCATATTAATCACAACTTTGAAGTTTTAATTTAATCATACATTTTAATTCAATTAGAAGTCTCTAGTAATATATTTATGAATTAATTGGAAATCCAAGCAAAATGCGAGAGAACATTTTACTTTTGTTGATAAGAGATTTCGTGGATAAGAGAACTTCATTGCACTAAATAATGAATACAAATGGATAATTGCTTGAATCTATATGATGACCTAAATTAAACTAGAAAATAATTTATATCAATTCCTAGTCTAAATTACATGATTTCCTAGGTTATTACATGATTTCCATTGCACCTAAGATATTTATTTCAAAAATTAGAAAATATATACGGTGCAATTTAAGTTAAATGCAATGCAATCTTTTTGCATTTTTTATGTGATGTAAAGTTCTACATGATTAATGTTAACAACCAGATATGACCTTGATCGACACAAAACTTGCTTGTAGATCACTGTTGATATTCCCCTTGCTTTTTGTTTATTCGGACCAGTCTTCTACCCACGCACACAAGCCCTTTTCTTCACTCACTTAAAAAAAAAAAAAAAAAAATCCAAGTCTCATGCAAGCCCATAAAGCAAGGAGGAGAAAATTTTCTCTTCCTTCTCAACTGTTCCACCCGGGGAGCTTTGAAGCAGAATGGGCTAGGTTGGATCAGCCCATCATGGTCGGCCCAACTCAATCCGAAAAACCTATCATTTCCCACTTTCATATTGTGTGTTGGACGGAATTTCATATCCTATATACATATTTATCCATCATTTACAAGTAGTTTCCCAATGGATCAATTCACACGGGCATATTGGTCATACAACCGATGAGTGCACCTGCATTCAGCTTATTATGCACTGGTTAGTCACAGTAAATTATCTTGTTATATCCTAAAAGTAATTTATTGCATCGGTTCAACACCTTTAAACCCTCTAAAAAAAGCGTGCTTCATTCAATCATGTACTGATTAACCGGTGCATATAGGTTCCAATGTAAACATAAATTGGTCTTCCTTTTCTACTCGAATCTCTCCATTTGAACTTAGCTTGTTTCCTAACATCTTCTAGAGGCCACATAATTCTTGACTAGAGAAAACATGCTTCGGTAGCAATCACTAGATCAATATTAGGAAATTTAGCCAAAATTTTTTAGGGTACTATGGGTGCGTTTGGTTCAGCCTTTGAGATAATGCAAAAACCTTTAGCCAAAAGAAGTTTGGTAAAATGCAAATACCATTTGGTAAACTGTAATTGAAAAATGCCTTGGAAAGTAACTTTGGGGAAATGTTGTTTGGTAAACATATATTTGAAAAGTCCTTTACTATGACCAATTTTATTTTTTTTCATTTTTTTAAAAAATTGAAGAAAAAACAATGATTGTAACTTTTATATTTGCGTGTTAAGAATAATGTATTAAAGACACTAACAAATTTACAAACCAAAAAATACATCAAGGTAGATTTTTCTCAATTAAAAAGAAAGTAATTTCATTATAATAAACATGGCCACATATATTTTGAGAAAAAAAAATGTTATCCTTAAATATTTCATGCACATTCCTGGACGATTCCAAGTGATAGCAACCGCCAACATTCTCATGTCATCATCTAATAGGAAATGGATGCTCAAAAAATCACATTTATCCATTAATCGATGTGCAACAACATAAGTATTTAACATACATCAACATATTAGTTTGAAAAATAAAAGCCACAATCTTTAGTACAATTGACATGCATCAACCCATATGTCTTAGGAGCAATCCCTCATAAAAAAAAAAAAACACCAACCAAGTAGAAACCCACATGTTTTAGTACAATCACATTTAATGTCTGTCTCTCACTTTTTCAGTTTCAAGACTTCAACTTGCATATTGGTGTTCATGTTCACCATATGCTCAATCCTTTCCACTTTCCAGCAACATACTGTGCAGAGACTTGAACTAGTGTTGAGTTGATACCTTGAAGAGCCATCCAGGCAATTTCCTTCTCCCATCTTTCTCTAATCCCACCAAGCAAAAGAATCTTTCCAAATAACATTAGATCCAGTTAGACTAGTACCGAATCTAAAAATACAGCCTTATCATCATTTTCATATTGTATCAGAGGCTCATAAATTTGATGTAGGATGACTGCCTAAAAGGTATAGGTTAATATTCTCGGTGATATCTTACAGCTTGATGTAATAGCATTTTGATTGTAATGCCAAGGAATGGGTCTCTAAACAACAACACTAGCATCATGAACGTAGGGAAGGGAACCAAATTTTGGTATTGAATGCATCTGCAGACCACTAGTTTTATCCCAAGAGATGTGTGAACCACACCGGTACTTCAAGCACCAGCGTAAACAGGCCAAGACCTCCACCCTAGATACTCCAGAAATCCTATTTAAAAATCAAACCATGGTCAGCAATGGAAAGAGAGCTGCACAAGAGAACATGTAACATTTGAAATAACAGAGGAACTATCTGTCCTTTCAACACTTTCCTCAACAAGTTCTCACTCGTGATCCTCCATGAGGACGTCCTGCATATTAATAATAACCCCAAAGGCTGATGGATGCTCAACTACAAAAGCAATATGAAGATTGGGAATGGGTGGAGATCCATGAAACATTGATTTCAATGAGGAAAATGTGAGGGCTTTGAGGATTTGGGAGTGAGTCAATTATGACGTAAAAAAAATGCACACATTGATGTTAGAAAAAGTTGCACAGGAATGCAACACGCAAAAATTGTAATACTTTAACGACCTCAAAGACCTTTTTCAACAAGCTTTCCAGCATCAATCTGAATAAAAGCTAATATAGATAAGCAATTAAATGAAATAAGATCAGGCAAATTGTAATACTCAATTTAGAGATTTCCTCACCATTCTGACTTTTCCCTTAGCATTGTAATACTTAATAACTGGAAGGCTAGACTCTGAGAACACCTTAAACATTTTCTTTATTGTTTCTATATTGTCATCTTCTCGTCCCTTCAAAACCAGTAAGAAATAGTGGAAAAGTATCAACAGCTCAATAGAAATGGTAGCACAGATCCCGTTTAACTTCGAGGAAATATCAAGATAACAACCTATTTATACAGACAACATAAAATTAATAATAAGCTCGTAAAGGGAAACTGAACTAATCGATTCAAATCGACGCACGCGAGCTGTGGGAAGCGATTTACAAGAAGCCACCCCCAGCTCTGAGCCAAACCATTCCACCATACTTTTCCTATATGGATCCCGCGAATGCTCCGACTCGAGTACGCTCTAATAGCAAGCTCAGTCCAGAATTTCCCCCAACTTTTTCAAGAATTTGATAGCATGCGAGCCTAATCGAAAAGGAAAATGGGAAAACTTGGAACTGTAGGTGGTGAGAGAGTCCAACCTGTGAGCGATCAAAGAGGGAACTTGTAACACCCCAAAACCCTCTTGAGGCTATTACAGTCCTCCTTGCGCAGTCCTTTGAGAGCTACCAATTCTCGGGCTCTCTGTTTTTTTTTTTTTTTTTTTTTTTATAAGATGGTCCCAGCGTAAAATGAATAGCGAAAGCGGAAGTTACGACTCTCCCAAACAACACGGGCCAATGCACACAATTTAAAAGATATAAGATAATAGGAGCCGGTTCTTTTATTTACATTATAAAAGGATGGATCTTCTTTGATCTTTTCGGGGTAAATGATACATCAAAAACTACCACGAAAAGCAACCCTCAAAATCATTACCCCTCATCAAAGAAAACCTATACACAAGCTATCCATCCCTCTAAACCGGTCCTGTCAAAAACCCACCAACCTCCCCAGTCTAAGCTCACACTCTAACTCCAGCCAGGCGCTCCAAGGGGTGACGGCGGCGGCATCATCCCCATCATCACTCCGTCTCGACAGGTGTAGACAGATACGAACTCCTGATATACTGGACCGCTCTCCAGGCCCACATCAAACTTGACCCGCACATTCACTCTAAAATAGGATAACCCGGGGATGGTAGGGCTATCCAGGTGTAGCACCCTCACATCCACGTCGGAAGGTATACCATAGAATATGCCAGGTGCAACCGGAGGCAGCGACATGATTAAGCTGAAATGTTAGTCCCCAAAAGGGGTGAGTACAATCACTCAGCAGAAATGTAATCTCTATGACTACCTATACAAGACAACCAAACACATCATATAATCACACAACAATCAAATAGCATTAAATCAGCATGTAATTATCACAAGTGAACAACTCAGCCATATGCTTTCAGTCATCCATGTTTTAACATTCTTGCTCGATCATGCATGCATCAAACAAGTACACTCACAAGACAAGCATTTCTCACGTTCACATAACTCATCATGTGCACACTCCACAATTCAGCCATTGTTCATGCGCATACATACTTATCTCATCGCATGTACTCTTTGCACATCGGCACCTTGCATACATATGAGCACATCATATAATTCAGTAAGTACAATTGCCAACTTCTCACATCATGTGGACCTCTTACATGATCAACTCAATTCATGCATACACATCTCAATAATATCGTGTATACCTTTCACATAATAACTATGCCCATGCAAACATATCAAATTCATGCAATTTCAATTTCAAATTCCGGTACACACCACCCGGCTTCCGGCCACCCCACATTCCGAGCATCTCACATACAAACCTGGCATCATGAGGGATTCACGGTACCCACCATCCGTGCTTCCGGCATTTACACTCCCTGGCCGGGCATCTCGCACCTCAACTAGCATCACGAGGTAACCAAGGCACACACCATCCGTGCTTCCGGCACCCCCAACGCTTCGGGCATCTCAACTCCGAGGCCATCCAGATTTACGCTCACAGGGCTACTGGGCATCCGGCATTTTCACTCCCTAGCCGGGCATCCCGACACTCCCGGGGCATAATCAGCACATATCACACAATTATCTCTTTCATATGCATGATTCATAATGTGTTATATGATGTTCACAAGCATAACAGCAAACAATACCATGTGTCTCCACTCATATGGCATAAATTTCACTCAACATGCTTCATCCAACTAATTCCCAGCAATTCACCATGCACAAGTTTGAAAAATTATCCCAATTGAGCCTCAATTGCTCTTTCCAAACATTTCAAGGCACACACACACAATGATTAAAGCAATACCTCATATGATTCATGAAGATAGCATGCTTTGAATATCATGGCACCAAGAAGTGCAATTGGCTATATCAATTCAACGAGTTTCAATACTAAACAGTTTGTATAGTGGTAGAATATGATCCCAATGTACCACTCCATTGACTCTCAAAGACAATGTCTATTCACCATATTGACAATAAGACCTAGAAATGTCACTTTCATGGAAAAACCAAACTCAAACAATGTTTACACAAGAACACATAGGCTCGGTCAAAGCAGGTTGAAGTATTGAAAATTCCAGTTTACACTACTCACAAGATCCACTAGTTTAGGGTATCAAATCACCTTCAAAAATTACCAAATTTTGGTATGTCTTAACCAAGAGTTTAAAAATCATTTCTCATGAAGAAATCATCGTCAAATTCGTCCCACAAAATGCAATACAAAAATTACAAACCTCTACTCTAGATTTCAAACTATACAGGATGCACTATCGACAAAACCACCTCAATTGAACAACTTAACCCCTTTCTTTTTCTCTCATTTTTGGATATGTTGTTGTTGAACATGTTTCCTACAACTTCTCTTTAGGAGTCAAAGTATAATTCTCAAGTAAAAGTCGTCTTACAAGCTTAACAACCTACTGACCTCACATCGATGCAACTCCAGAATCCAAGTCCGTAAAGAAACATACAATTCACTAGGTTGTACCGAATGAAATCAACTCAATTTTCAGTATGTTAGACATCAAGATGTCCTTTACAAATCACAAGAAGAAGTCGAGTACAAATTCCAAAACAAAACACATGATCAGAAGCTCACAAACACCAAAGGTCAACTAACGAGTTCAACATGCACCCGGTTCCAAAGAAATTAGGTTTCACCCCTCTAATCTCACTCAAATCCCCTCAAATTCGACTATGTTGTATCTCAAGGTGTGTTCTACAACTTCTATGAAGGGTTCAAAGTCAGATTTTAACCCTAAAGGCATCTATGGACGCATGCAAAACACTGGCGCACAAGAACACTCTTCCACCCGGTTGTACACACTTGAAGTTTTTCTCAAAATCTCCAATAACCAACCACCAAATCCACAAATCCAACCATCACACACCATCACAGCACACATAGGTAGATGAGAGACCATTTCTTGCCTTTTAATTTGGTAGAAACGGTGGAGAATTCTCACGGCACAGCTTGGATTTCTCTCCGACGAAGACTTCCTCTTCCTTTCTTCTTCTCCTTCGCTTTCTCTCTCTTTCTCTCTCTCTTTTGTCGACCAAAGGGGTTCAATGGACGGTAACTCCCCCTTTTATACCTCAATTAAGCCATCATCAAGCCTAATGCCTACTCCTTCATGCATGGTGACATGTGGCAGCAAAAGGGACAGCTCGGCGCCACCTCAGCCGGCTTCCTCTCCCCCCTTGCGTACGTGGACGATGCTTCATGGGCTGGCCTTGGCTGGATCACTTGGCCGGCCCAAAAATCTCTTCATTAAGCCCAATTAAGTCCAATTCCAATCATGCCTTAATCTCCCAAAGTTTAGTCCTTAGCCGTAGGTTATATGTACACTCATATACATTGAATTACAAACACCAACTTAGTCATATATCTATAGCTACCATGTCCATCAAGATAGTCCTATTGTAGCTCAATAGTCAAATATCTAAAATTCCACAAATTTGATCGGCCACAATCATTGCATCTTCATGGGTTGTCGAAAATTGAGGATGCCACAGAACTCTTGCTGCAATCTGTGTCTCCAACCTGATCGGCGACGCACCAGAGAGAGAGAGAGAGGGTTCGGCCAACTGATCATCTCATCACCCTTGGAGCCTAGGCGAGGCTTCCGAGGTCGTTAGACCCCAGGCGCGGTGATGCTGGGGTCCCGCGACCTTGATGATCCTCACAACAATAGATCTAGGTGATGATGCAACCGTCGACTAGGCGATCGGCGACGACCATCGATCAGGTGACCGGAGGTGACCAAGTGAGCAATGTCACTGGCTGATCAACGTTCGTGCGGCGAATAAGAGAGGCGAGAGAGTTGCGTTTCGTTAGACGAGTGGTCGAGTGAAGAGAGGCGAGGGAAGAGAGACGCGAGGCAAGGAGTGAAGAGAGGTGAGGGAAGAGAGACGCGAGGCAAGGGAAGAGAGAGGCAACGGATTAGGGTTTTTATGTTAAAAAGGGGTAAATGTGGAATTATGGTTAATGAGTGAGGGTAAGATTGGAAATTCAAAAAATTTATTAACTGAGGTATTGTTGCATGCCGAGAATGCCAGAAAGCCAAAGCAGGGGGGAGGGAGCCTTGAGCTAAGGGCCTTTAGAGGGCCTTACAAATGCTAACATTTCCCAAATGGGCTTTCAAAAATAATTGCCAAACACACTTGCATTTGCCCAAGGGGCTTTAGGGGTCTAAAGGGCTTTGCAAAGTTCTTCCCATACGCAGCCTATATCGGTGCATTTGAGAAAGCTTTTAGAGAATGGCATTGCATCTAGACAAAATGACTTTGCCTCCAGTGAGTTTTACTCAATGAAAATATATTTTGGTAATACACTTTAAAAAGCAACTTTGGCCTCGTGAAGCCCGCCCCACAACTTCCTCTTGTCCCTCACCGCCACCCTGTCATGTCCTCGACTCCCCTCTCACGCAACCCTCAGCGATTCTTATCATGCAGTCCTCGACAACCCTCATGTGATCCTCGGCCCAAGGTGAGATGGATTTTACCTGGGCAAAGCTTGTCGGCATCAAGTAAACCTTGACGAAGCTTGCCAACATCACGCAATCCTTGACAAGCTAGATATGGTGGCATAATCATATCTATTTGAGAGAGGCAATGAGCAATGTATCTAGAGTAACTGCAAGGGTAAAATAGGAACATAAAAACATTAGTGAGGATAAGAATGGAAAAAAGCAATTTACTAAATCCCCAAAGTAACACTTATGGAATGCTAACAACCCAAAACTATTCCCTAGTAATCATGACTTTTGAACATTTTCAAAACTCAACTTTGCACTAAAGGCGTCCAAGATTGTGTTACCAAACATTGAAACTTTGTCTCTAAGGCCTCCGGAGATCCAAATTTCTTTGAAAATGCTGCACTAAATGTAGCTTTTCCTATAGCCTTCAAGATTTCACACAGTGGAGTGTATGCATTAATTTCAATTATTTCAATTTTCCCTACCACTATCCAATTAACACATGATACGAATCACGTGCTATAGGATTTCATCCTATCCTAGGGACGTAAGTTTGTTCTAGTGTTAGTTGTAATGCATACATAAACACTACGAAAACCTCAACTAGTAATCATCATTTGACAAACCCAAATTCTAATAGAGAGACATTTTCAATTGTTGTTCCTTAAAATTTATATCACATCCATTCACCTCATCTCATTCTTATGTCTAAATGTCTCATAATTATTGTTAAGCATGATGTCTCCCTATGATCATTTTGAGCTCTTGAATCTCATCTCTATGCATGCCACCACTAGTTCTAAAGGAAAATAACCATGCAAGAAAGCAAATCTAAAACCAGTTTGACATTACTATTATTCACATTTTATATCTCTACGTGTATCAGCATTCACTTCATAGATGAACATAGCTCATCTTAAGAACATTAAGCACATTCAAAATAGAAGAGAACTCATGTCTTTCATTTACTCCAAAAGAGTATATTATGTATCACAATGTAAAATAGAACAACATTCACATTCTACGTAGTCCCAACACATTCACATGCCTATCTTGTCGAAAATTATTCACATAAGCAACTAATTAATCAAGAAAAATCGGATCCATATATGACTATAAAACACTAATATCAATAAGTACAGCGGAATTAAAACGTATCTATTTGAGTCATTGTATCACTTGAAGAAAAATAGATCACTCTGATAATTAAACATCTATCGGAATGCCAAATCTTCCTCTCTATGATCTATTTCGATATAGTAGCTTTCAATTGGATTAAAGCAATTGATAGGTATAACCCGTGGCATCCTCAATTTCATCTTAATAACCTATCATGGTGAGAGGATTGTGATCAATTGAATTACAATGAAATTCTCGGAGGTGTGGCAATTGTGACTAATTAGATTGTGAAATTCTAGACATTACTCTAATGAGATTACAATTAAATCATTTTAGTAGACATGATGGCTATGAGGTGTGATTTTATTAGTGAGGATGGTGATTATGTGGCAATGACATTTATCATGTGGCCATAGTAGCTATGGTATATGTGTGACTAATGTTGCTAATGGAATTTGTTGTACTTGAGTGTGTGTGATTATAAAATTTATGGCCAAGTGTCACATTGTTGGATTAAGACTTGATTTAGTCATATTAGTGGTTAAGTTAATGGGTTAATTAAACTTAAGTGGAAAAGAGATACACGGCCAAGGGGGGGTGCCGAATACTTTTGTGAGGTGTAAGTGAGGGGTGAGCTGTGAGGGAGAGTGCTGAGGTGGCGCTAGGTGTCATCAGCCGAGGAAATGTAAGAGAGAGAGAGAGAGCTGGTCGAAAATTTAAGGGGGTAAGTGGGCAGAGGAAAGAGAAAAAGCAAGAGAGAAAGAGAGAGGAAGGAGAGAGAGACGGGCGCGCGCGAAGGAGGAGTGGCCGACGAGTTTGCTGAGATTTCTGCTGTCCTTCACCAAATTCAGTACAATCAAAGGCAAGATTAATGTTTTCTAGCTTCCTCATGATCTTGTGTTGCATGTTAGAGGTAGAAATTGGGTGGTATTTCAGCTGGGTTGAAGGAAATTCGCTGAAGAACAAACTTGGACAGTTTCGGACCTCTTTGAACCAGTTAACCCGATTTGTTTGCATGACTTTGTAGAGGATGTTAGAGGTGGAATTGAGGCCCGAGCCCTTCATGAAAGTTGTTGTGCACACTCTGATTTATAACATAGTCGAAAATGAGCATTTTTGGAGTTGATTTGAGGGGTGAAATTCGAGTCCTACGGAGAGGAAGTGCTCTCGGACGGACCAGTGCTCTCGGGCGGACCAGTGCGTCGGTTTGAAATGTTGTTCATTAATCATGTGGTTACAGTGAGAATTTTAAGTGGACCTCTTCTAGGGAAATGTTGTAGACATCCTGGGTAGTAACATAGTAAAATTTGAGCTAAATTCATCTAGGATAGCTAGGTGGATTTCATGTTCTTTGCTGTCGTTGACATCTGAGTGCTACTGGATTGAGTGTCAGTGGACTGGTTGGCTTGAAGTGTGATTTTCACGTGGTTCTGTGAGGTAATTCAAGTTGATTCCTTATAATTAATTGTTAAAGACTTCATGAGGTATATTGTGGTAAAATTTGAGCTCATTTCAGTGTGTGTAACTAGAGATTTCGAATTTTCCTTTTGAGCTTGTGTGCTGGAAATGTTACCAAACAAAAGTCACTAACTTGTGAGCTTGTAAACCTTATTTTCCTTGGTGAATTGGATGTCGACCATTTAAGAGAAGTTGTAGAAAATTGACTTGGTTATAACATATCCAAAAATGAGGTTAAAAGAGTGAGTTTAGGTGGGTCATCTCGTGTGATTTTGTTAACCGTGTAAACTGTATATAACCGAGTGACAGTCAGAAGTCGTTAATTTTTAAACAACCATTTGTAGGTCGAATTTGAAGATGATTTCTTCTAATGAAATGTTTATCTACTTCTTGATTATGATGTGGTAATTTTTGAGAATCTTTGAGGTAGATTACTATTTCCATTTCGTGAAAAACCGAAGGTACTGAAAACTGGAAAATTTTGTGAGTATGCTGAATGTGGCCGAAGGTGTGTGGGGTGTGGTTTTATGTTTTAAACATGACTTTTAGTAATGCGATTGGCCATTCTACGTGCTGTATTGAATGTGAACTTAAGCTATGCTTGATGTTAATCTATATAAGATATTGGAGGCATTTTGACTTAATTTGATGTTGGATTTGTGGATATATACCTTGATTCTTTTATGACAATAGAAATGTGAGCTATGCTTGATGAATAATGCATGCTGAAACCTCAATGTGCATGCTAAATTGATGGAGTGTCCTCTTGAGGTGTATGTACACATGCTATGTAGGGTGAATAGATGGACATTCATCATGAAATTCACTTGATACATGTGATGTACATGCTGTTTTATGATGAGATCATTGGCTGAGCATGTAGACCTTTGGCATGTGAATGTGATTAAGTGTATGCATTGTTGTCATGCTTGTGTTCCATGGGCATGTTTGTGAATCATGCATGGAAAAAGAGATTGTTGCATGACATGCATTGATGTTGCCTCGGGAGTGTCGAGATGCCCGGCCAGGAGTGAAAATGCCGGGATGCCCAAGAGCCCCGTGTGCGTAACTGATGGCCTCGAGTTGAGATGCCCGGGTGTTGGGGGTACCGGAAGCACGGAGTGTGTGAGCCATGGATGCCTCGTGATGCCGCTTGGGGTGCGAGATGCCCGGCCGGGAGTGTAAATGCTGGAAGCACGGATGGTGTGTGCCGTGATACCTCACGATGCCGTGTTGGGTGTGAGATGCCCGAAATGTGGGGGCGGAAGCCGGTTGGTTCTTACCGGGATTTACATGTGAAATTGCATGAGCCTCGACATATTCACATATAAGTGCATGATGCATGGTGATTTGATGACATGAAGTATGGTGAAAATTGTGCATGACATTATTGATACACTTGTTTGCACGAAGCCGAGATGGGACAGTGAGTTTTGCATATGGCTCGGAGACATTGTTATGTGCATGTCATTGCTGCCACGTCAACTTGTCATGTACAGGATGATGCATCAAATAAGCGTCATGAATGAATTATGTCTTGATTTCCAGGTTGGACGTACATGAGCTATATTTGAGTGTGAGGCTTTTAAACATGTGGAATTCATAGCTTGGCGAGTGAATGTATGCTTATGATGTTGTGTGATGTGGTGGCTTAGTTGCAATGCCGGCATGAGTATTCTAGAAACTTTATCTTTGCTGAGTGGTTGTACTCACCCCTTTGGAGACTTATCTTTTCAGCTTAGAAGAATATGTCGGTACGCCAAAGGGCCCCGGGGATGTTTTATGGAATCCCTTGCGACTTTGAAGTTAGAGTTATCCAGGTTCCTAGTCCCGTGATACCCGGTCGTTCATACTTTCGCGTCACGCTAGGGTTCGTTATGATGTGGGCTTACTTGGTGGCCCGATCTTTCAAGAATATGTGTCGATCTTCCCCGCCAAGATGGGGAGATGGGGAGCATGCTTTGCCGCCGCCGCCTAGCCTCCAGGGGTGGCATTAGACCGTGAGGGCAACCTCGGGAGGATGGCGGGATTTTTGAGCCCGACCAAGGTCTTTACGCTACGATGGATAGCTTCTTTGTGTTCTTTTGACTAGTCTCTTGTATAGGCTGTCTTTTAATGATCGCATCGGGGTAATGTAGGGCTGTTATAGTGCTATCACGATGATGTTTCCTACCCCGGTGATAAGGAAACTATCCATTCTTCAAGAAATAATAGCAGGGGCTGTTTCATGGTATATGTCTATGTTATAGTATGTACATTGATCCCTCATATTCTGTGTTTGGGGTGGTTATGAGTTTTGCTTCCGCTATTTTCACATAATGCGCAGGGACCATTGTTTAAAAAAAAAAAAAAAAGATGGTTAATATGACTGTGGCAGCCTCAGTTAGTTCAGGGGTGCTACATAACCTACCTTTTTATAGGCTAAAGAGGGGATCTAGCATACCTTAACCAATAGTGTATCAACTAAGCCCTTCCCATTAGGAGCTTCAATTAAACATAATTACTTACACTTTGCTGTTCAACTAAGCTCGTTACTAATAGATGCCAATACCCGATTCAATAAGATCACTCTAAGATTTAACAAATATTAGAATATCCATTAACCCAATTATTTAATATAGAAAATTAATTAATCAATGTAAACCCATATTATAGGAAATTTCCAACATTCTCCTACTTGGGCTACATTAATTAACTTTTTTTTTTTTGAAAATGATTTTATATTAAAAACAACACTATCGGGTTAATAACTGAAAATTTTATTTTATGTGGCCACAGCTTAAATATATATATATATTCCAATAAGGACATCTTAAAACCAATCAAATCCTATATAACCTTAGTATAAGATTATGGAGATCAATGTGTTAAAAAAATACCACTACACATGACCTTCCATAATCACATATAATGAGCATTATATATTCATAGATCATGGGCCTAGTAATGTAGTAAGAAATAGTGCTAACATATGATCAAAATATACACTATTTCTTATCGGTCCTCAATGCAATTTCTCAATGACATGAAATTGCATTAGCGCAATTTTTAAACAACATGAAATTGCACGACTATGTTACAATTTAATATGAGATCTTACAATCAGTGACATCCAGTCATCTTTAAACTAAAAGTTATTTAAAGATATTGTTTTATACTTCCATGTCTCAGTCAACAGGAGAAAGGATAATAGTAGAATCAATAATAACAATAATTGAAAATAAATACTTTAATAGACATTATAAAAGCATTATCAGTCTATATATAACTATAATCTCTAGAAATACAAATTATAAAGCTCCCACTAACAAAAGAAATCAAAATAATCTAAAACATCTATATTTTTCACATGTTCTTTAAACAAAATGAGTCGTAAACTTTTTGTTAGAGGGTCAACCAACATTGACTCACTTATGATATTCTCGATCACAATATCTCCCCTTTTGACTAAGTCCTTAACACTATAATATTTGATCCAATTAACATTTCAACTGTGGCATTATTGTTATTTACAGTAAAAGTAACTGTTTGTCACATAAAATGCAATAAGATCAATTATGGGCAATAAGTAATTCAATAAAAATAATTAGTACATTATAAACTCCCATTTGGGTAGAGTGTATAATGTACCAGTACTTTCCACAGCATGAAGTTTATAAAGCAACAATGAGGAGAATTATATATAATTGTCAAGGATCAATTCCCTTTTGTCGTGACCAAATTTTCAGGTGAACTACCTAGGGTTTGGTTAATGGATTGTTAAGTCTAGACTTAACTTGGGCGCTCCCAAGCTCATACTAATTCACGACTTAAACATGTAATTATTTTCTAACTAAGAGTCGCCACTAATCTATTTTTGGTGGGTCGATTAGAAACTCAAGTAAAGTAATGAGAGATTTACTTTACTCCTATGAACTAGAGATTCTAGGTACGGGGACTTGGTTACACTATATTTCTCTAATGCCCTTTCGGTACCATTCTTTTATTTTCAAAAATGCTTTTGCAAGCAGCTTAAATTAATTTTAAATCTATTTACCTAACATGTGAGATGATTATGCGGTGCGCAATCCACCACTTTAACACTTAAGAAAGCAAATAAATAAATTGCAAGACTTACCTCATAGCGACGAAAGCATCTACAAGGTTAATTCAAAATTCGCATCAAAAGCCTTAGGATTTTTGTTAACAAACAATCACTCAATTTTACTACCCACCTGAGTGGCGTAGTTGGCTTTGGGCCTCCTCCCCCTCACGAAGGGGAGGGGTTCGAAACCCCAGCGCGTCGCAGGGTGACTTACCTGGTGGCACGTGTGTGGTGGCTAGCACGTGTCGCCCCCAGTGGTTTACTCCCGGCATCCGGCCGTGCGGAGCTCCCTGGGTTACCAAAAAAAAAAAAATCACTCAATTTTTTATTTAATAAAATTTAATCTATATACAATGCAACACAAGCAAATGACCTAATTCTAATGACGGACAATTTCTAATTAAACGAACCTAATTCTATATGACGTGCATTTAATATTTCTATTCTACTAAAAATGCAATCTATCCTAAAAATTGAAACTAGTTTATCGTAAGACCTTTTTTGCATTTGTCATGAAATTCGAAATTAAGAAAAATGTAAAAATCACCTAGCTAGACTAAGATTTTATCCAATTTAAACTAAGGATTAAGTCATACTAAATCCTAATTTAAACTGAGACGTTATCTTAACTTAGTGACCTCTAACCTAGGATGCAATCTAGCTAAAAATTGATCTAAATTTAAAATGAAACATGCAATTCTATTCTAATATGCATGATGATTTTTGTGTTTTTTTTCTTTTTTCTAAAATTCGAAATTAAAATTGCAATTTAATAAAACGAAAATTTAACATCCTAAATCTATGTTTTTGGTATTTTTTTTATTTCAAAAATTCAGGATAAATAAAATGCTTAGTCTAAATATGCAAATTACCAAAAGCATGCGAAATTCTAATATGGACCTAGTCTAGCTCAAACATATTTCAAAATAAATAAAGCAATCAAAATGAGATAAGCACCAAGCCATTCAAGGATCTCATATATCGTTCAGATCAGATCAATGGATAATATTTCGCTAATAAAATCGATAAATTGATCTTAAGCCTAAAAGATCAAAATATTAATTTTAATATCAATTTTATTCCCACTGATTAATTATTTCATCTACAGCCTTATAGATGGAATAAAAAAATCATGTGTGGTTATAGATTAGGAGACAAATCCTAATGGATATTGCTTGAAGTCTCAATGAAATCAAAATTAGTATCCAATCAAACAGCAGCAACTCGTTGGGGCCGGTGAACAGCGCCTGGTGGTCGTGGGTCAAGCTCGCTGGAGGAAAGGAGGCGGATCTCGTCGGATCGTCGTTGAGCAGCACGTCAAGAGTGAGATGGGGTCGAGTTCGGATTCGGTGGTGCGGTTGAGTCGAGCGGCCTGGGTCGTCGTAGGTCAACAGGCGGGCCGCTCTCAGGGCTAATTCGAATATTGGCTTACAAATTTGAATCCTTGAACAGCTACTCGAGACTTGATGTGGTCGTGCTTATTTCGACCACGGCCGACAACGCGGAGAAAGAGTGCTTGGTCTCGACTCGTTAAGATGGTACTCGAGAACAACTTAAGGTGATGGGAGGGAGATCACCAACAAATCCTTGGTTCGGTGGTCAATGGGCACACTTGGATGATCTGCAAAATTGAACTCGTCTTTGACCGAGAGGACGGATAAACCGCCGAAACTTGACCTCTTGGTATTGATAGACTGAAGACGTGTCGATGCTGGTCGATGGATGTCTTGAGTAGGCTGCCTTGTGATGATTCGACGGACTAGCTGGCCAAAAAGAAGTGCTGCTCATGGCTTGAGAAATCTTTTACTTGGACTACGCCATGATAATTCCCAAAAATCACCGTTTGTTATTTCTCCAATTATGGTCGCCTGGAGTGATGTTGCTCGTGGTGTAATGCATGGACACCAAAAAGGATTCCGGGGTGGTACGTTGCAAGTGAGAGATCAATGCAGTAGCGTCGTCAGAAGAAGAAGCAGCAGTGTTGCGATGAAGTGTGGGCGTCGTGGACGGCAGCTTCACCGTCGAGGTTGTAGTGATGGTGGCAGAGCACGATAATGCTTTGGCAGATGAAGAACTAAGGCCGCATGACACCAAAAAGATGGCTAGAACGCTATTTTGACTTTGCTCTATCGCCACTTTCGTGGAAAAAGGTGTCTTCCCCTCGTTATTGCCTCTCTCTCACACTTTTCTCTTCATCTCCCTCCTCTTGTAATGTCGCCGATCTCTCTTTACGGAGAGCTCGCTATATTCTGACCGTGTATTCAATGCGTGGCCCTCTCCAAAACCCTACACGTTTTATTCAATTTATAGGTCACGGATTAGGGTTTTTTAATTTTCCAAAATCATATCCACGAAGATTTCTTTTCCAAACGCAATATTTGATTTTTCCAAATGCAATATTTGCTTTCGAATTAAAATCTCACAAAGATGAATCCGTAAAATTTTCTCGAGGATACGGGCTTATGTCGATTTGCTCTCTTCGTGGGCTTATTCAAACCCATTTGTCACCGGCTCATTGTAAATGCAAATTAAAAATAAATGCACATAAAACTATATGCTATGCAATTAATTGTTTTTTTAGGGATAAAATTAACCCCTAATTTTTTAATGTGATAAATGACTAAACGGGTCATCAAAATTTAGGTGTCAACACCTTTGGGCAGATAAACCTTTTAAATTATACATCTCCATAATATCAATATCAATATAAAGGGGAATTACATATAATTTTCAAAATATTTATCCCTTTTGGACAGATAAATATTTTCAATCATACATCCTCGTATTTTAAATTTGGGAATTAATCTTCATGCTATTTTCCAAATTAACATACACAATAACCCCATTTGGGTGAGTATGAAGCACTTTACAGCTTGTGCTTCCCAAGATCATATTGCATTTATCAAGCAAAAATTTTTGCCACATTTTTTTTTAAATGGGGGGTCAAAAAAATGGTTTTAATCCAAATCGCTAAATTAACCCAACAAAAGAAATGATAGGTGCATCCAACACTTCAGTCAGCATATTTCGTAGGTGCATCTAGAACTTCAGTAAGCTTTTTTCGCATTAAGTTTAAATTACTCGTGCACCAAATACCAAACAAAGGCACCTAGGCAGGAACTACAATTTTTACAAGAAAAAAGAATGGCTCCCAAGCTGCATACATACATCAATCTTGACCTCAACTAAAATAGAATGACGGAAACTCTAAGCAAGCACTGTAACCAATTACTTTAGACAGGGAAAACAATCCACCATTCTGTCACCTTTAGTCAATAGGTCCTCATGTTTAAATTAACAAATAAAAGCCCCACCAGCAAATCTTAAGCACCCACATCATGTCCCAAGTACATATAGACAAGAGACCAAGACAAAACAACAAATAGAAAAGTGAACGTTGATTCCGTAGCAAGAATTGCAATATGTTATGAAAGAAAACATCACTTCCACAAATTTTGGGCCCGTGGGCTTTATAAAATCCTTGCTTTTTTTCAAGGCAAATCTACATCAGTAGGCTTTTTCTGCACTAACCTCTTATGAAGATTGAGAGGCTACAAAATTTATGGCAATTAGAAAGGATGAGAAAAAACTCTTTGTATGTGTAGAAATAGAGAATAACCAAGCATGTACAACTGAATCCCAAGCTTTTGTTTGGTTCATTTTAATTAGGTGTTTTTATTTACTACTTTATTTAATGTTGTTCTTGAACCTTGACTGCTAAAAAAAGAATTTCCTAGATTAGAAGCAGACCACAATAACACTTCCTTCTAAGTATGCCTAAAATTGGTTTTCCAATATATGCCCTCTAAATATAATAAACATAGACAAAAGTTTTGTACACAAATAGAGTGTGACAGGATTATCGATAATGCAAAAGCATTCTCCAGTACAGACATAAATGGACAGCTGGCAACACTCTGCAGTGGATTGCTAAAACCTAAGATCCACATTGGTTGGAAATGGGAACTTAGAACTCCTCGCATAGGGGCCACTGATGTTTGGTGGCAAGGAGGTTTTAAAAAGTGTGAACAGCCAATTTACAAAATGGACCTATAGCATCCAAACTTCCCATCACTAGACTTATGAGCACGAAGATAGGAAAAAAAAAAACATGCACTGTCCCTTAAATATATCAGCACATATATTCTCCTACTTTGTTACCACCCCTTCCTTGTGTGCATCAAAGTAAGGGCAAACATTTGGCCCGATATCAGTAGCAATAAACAAAACACGTTTGGCAAGATAACATAATGCTCTATCTTCTATATGTTTTTCCTTCTTTTTCTAATTCTAACAGGAAACAATCCAAATGATCTCCCATGTCAATTCCCCAGTTTAACAGTACAATCTAATCAGAACTATCGAACTCTAAAATCATATCTAAAGAAGTTTCAAGCAATGGTTCTCCAGGAGAGATGATTTGAGCCAAGTTGAGAGAAGTTAAAGGTTCGAGTAAAACCGCTCGAGATCTTGACTACTCGTACGCTAAGCTCTTCGACAATGGGTGACGAGAAGCAAGAACAATGTCATATATTTCTCAAATTAGTAACATATAAATAATCAAAACAAAGGCACGAAACTCAGCACTAAGGACAAAAGAGAGAGACATCAACAACCAACCAATGATACAAGAATCACTCCCACATATGATGATCCTGCACAACACGTACGCAGTGCAAGTTCAAGATCATTCTCTGACTTCCCACAGACAACACAGAATGGTGACACAGATGCCCTAGAGGAGGATGTAGGTGGTGCCAAGCAACTCCAAAGTGTAACAAATATATACTCCAAGGCATATGATTCTTTGAGTTGACCAAATACTGCAAACATATAATAAAGTCTTGCAAAGCACTTTAGATAATACTATTTACCAAAAAAGGGAAAAGAAAAAAGTTTCACCAAACAATATAGTTAGAAAAAGTGGAGCTAGATGACTTAGATTGCATGCTAAATTTTCCTCAAGATATGTGGATACCAATTGTATCGTGATTATATATGATGCTAGACCACACTTTTTCAATATTACTTGGAAGTGATGGTTTTGGCTTCTTAATGGCATATCTTTAAGCATGATTCACTGGAAGGCTTTTACAAATCTATATATTGAGGTCCTTGCTTGAATAATTTAGTTTTCTTCTCTCTTAGTTGGATGATTTTAGAAAGGAATAAGAGAGGAAGAAGAAAACCCTAGCCCCGACGGGGAGAATCAAGCAACAACCACAGCAAGAACTACACGCAATGCGTATGGACTAATCTACTAACATGAATTGCATTGAAACCCAGAGATCAAGTTAGCAAAATTGGCTGAAACTCTAATCGATCATCCAAAGGGGAACAAACAATCAGCTACAGTAATCTCCAAACTAACCGTAGCTACGATTTGATTGAAGAGAAAAACGAAGGTAACACTAGAATGTAACTTAAAATTCTAGAACTTTTTCTATGTATAAACCCTAGAATTTCAAATTTAAATTCTCCTTGAATTCTCAACAAAATTATGCAAATTATATAGGGTTGGAAAGATGTCGACATGTAGAACAAAAACCCAATGGTTTCAGGATCAATCAAGCAAAAAGATCCACACAAGAAAAAATAACGCCAAAATTTGGCTCAAAAAATGATCAAACAATAATTTTCATGTCAAATTTTGAAGTCCAATTGAAGCTGCACACCACACACAGCCTGCAATATGAAGCACCGCATATTCCACATAAGCAAGCAACAACACATATTACAGAACAAAAAAGCTGCAGTACAAAGAGTATTAATGACATCGTCACAGCTCAAACACATATTCACAACGAGTAGCAAAACCAAACTTGCTCCACAAAGCTATCTTACATGGAGAAATTGATGGTCAGAGGCCAAGTAAACCGAACACTTCCTCACTTAAAAAAAAAAAAAAAAAGTATCGAATTCCCAACGGAGTAGACATATAGAACAAAGCACACGCACTTTATGACCCCTAAATCCTTAGGAATTTAAAAAACAACTAATTTTCGACTCAGAGAGGAAAATTTCGAATTCGTTCATAAAAAAAAGGGGTTCTACAATCATATACATATAGCTCTGATACCACATGTCGAAAATTATTCACATAAGCAACTAAACAATCAAGAAAAATCGAATCCATATATGACTGTAAAACACCGATATCAATAACACAACGAAATTAAAACATATTTATTTGAGCCATTGTTTCACTTGAAGAAAAATAAATCACTCTAATAATCAGAGATCTATCGGAATGCCAGATCTTCCTCTCTATAATCTATTTCGATATAACATCTTTTAATGGGATTAAAACAACCGATAGGTACAATCTACCCTTTTATAGGCTAGAGAGAGGACCTAATAAACCCTAATCAATAGTGTGTCAACTGGGCTCTTCCCATTACGGGTTTCAGTTAAACACAATTACCTACACTTTAGTGCTCAACTAGGCCCGTTATTAATAGATACCAATACCCAATTCAATAAGATCACTCTAAGGTTTAATAAATATCAAAATATCCATTAACCCGATTATTTAAAATATAAAATCAATTAATTAATGTAAGCCCATATTATAGGAAATTTCTAATATATCTTGCACTTCTATTTGGAAGAGGCTTTGTCACATGATTTGCTACTTGTAGATAAGTAGGGATAGTTTAATCAAAACCCAAGGATGTTGTTTGATAAGCTACCTTTCCTATTTGTTGGAGATAATTATTGTTAAGCATGATGTCTCCCTATGATCTTTTTGAGCTCTTGAGTCTCATATCTATGCATGCCACCACTAGTTCTAAAGGAAAATATCCGTGCGAGAAAGCAAATCTAAAACTAGTCTGACATTTCTATTATTCACATTTTATATGTCTACGCATATCAGTATTCACTTAGTAGATGAATAAAGTTCATCTTAAGAACACTAAGCACATTCAAAATAGAAGCAAACCCATGTCTTTCATTTACTCCAAAAGAATATATTATGTATCACAACTTAAAATAGAACAACATTCACATTCTACGCAATCCCAATGCATTCACGTGCCTATCTTGCACTGCTATTTGGAAGAGGCTTTGTGACATGATCTGCAACTTGTAGATAAGTAGGGATAGTTCAATTCCCATGGATGTTGTTTGAAAAACTACCTTTCTATTTGTTAGAGATAATTATAATAAGGTCGTTAGGACTTATTGGAAAAGAAATGGCAATAAACAACATTAGCTTCAAAAACGCACTTGGGTGTGCAGTGTACCCGGTACACTTCAAGATTGACTAGCTCTCACACAAAGTTAGAAATCAAATGCGAAAGAGAGAATTGGGAGATTTCAATATATTTCAATGTAGTGGAATAAATACATTGAAAGCCTATTTATAAGTTTAGATAAAGAATATCAGAGGAAATCAACATAGGTATGCATAATCAAAATATATATTGAAATAAGGGGAAATATCCTAAATATCTCTAAGAGATATTTAAATATCCTAATATTGCTAACACTATTAATAATTTGATTAGTTGAAGACATAAGAAATTATCATAAAACATTAATTTGATACCCTTATATAAAGAATTGGACTTTAAGAAGAAAAAAGGGTGGATAAGTTTGGACATTTAGGGCGCGTTTTGTAATGATTTTGTTCCTAGGGATAGATTCTGACTAAAATTGATTTTTTTTTTTTTTATTTTGTTCTCGGGAACAGATTCCAAGCATTTTAAGCCGTTTAGTAACTATTCAAAATTTTTTATTCTAGAATAGAATTGCGTTTGGTACAATGCTCATTAATTCTGTTCCAAATCAATTTCTTTTAATTTTTAAATAATTTTATACTTTTTATTTTTTATTTTCATTTTTTCCTTTTTTTTTTCTTTTCTTTGTTTCTTTTTTTCTCCTACTCTTCATCTTCTTTAGGCCGGTCATTGGATCGGCGATCGGCCAGATGAGGGCCGGCAATCTCACTAGAGCTTCACCAGCCGTTGGCGAGGCCAGCCCTTGTCGGCCAAGCCTCGCCGGCAGCTGAATGAGGTTCGCCCAGCCTTACCGAGGCTCGGCCTCATTAGTGGCTAGGCCGGCCTCGCCGAGGTTGGGTGAGGCCTGCTTGGCCACCGACGGGGCAGGGCGAGCCTCACCTCGAGCCTCGCCCGGCCCCGGTGAAGCTCGCCCGGCCCCGCCAAGGCTCAACCTCGCTAGGCTCACCCGGCCACCGCGAGGCTCGCCCGGCCCCGTCGTGGCTCGCCCTTGCTAGATCTAGCGAGGCCGAGCCTCGTCGATGGCCAGTGAGCCTCACCGGGCTAGGCGAAGCTTGCCCGGCTACCAGTGGGGCTGGGCGAGCCTCGTCGGGGCTGGGCGAGGCCGCGATGAGGCTCGCCCCGCCCCACCGGTGGCCAGGCAGGCCTCAACCAACCCTGGCAAGACTCGCCTTGCCACCAATGGGGCTAGACGAGCCTCGCCGAGGCTAGGGGGGCCTCGCCCAGCGCCACCTGGCCACCGGCAAGGTTTGGCCTTGCCACTCCGGCAAGCTCACCAAAGGCTTGCCTGGCCAGGGTGAGGTCCGGTGACCTTGCTGGAGTCTCGCTAGTAGACCCACCAGTCGCCAGACCTCACCCTGGCCAACGGCGGCGACGGACGGCGGAAGAAGAAGAAGAGCAAATAGAAAAATAAGAGTTGTTTTGATTTTTAAATTTGTTCCCGGAATAAGAATGAACTCTTTTTTTTTTTTTTTTTTTAATTCTTGATTCTATTCCAAATCTACTTCTGGGAACAAAAAATTAAAAATTTGTTTCCAAGAACAAAAACTTTACCAAACGCGATTCTGTTTCTAAACTACTCCCAGAAACAAAGAATCGGGAATCCGCACCGTTTTGGCCGGTTACCAAATAGGCCCTTACTTTATCTTATTTTCAAGGGGTTACATTCTGTTTGTTTAACGAGTTGGGGAATTTTTTTTTTTTTTTTTTAAGGGTGAAGTTTGCATCTTAGACTTCAACTTTCACAACTCATAGTCATAACCACACCAATCTTCACTTCGAATCAACATTTTTTTAATTGCCAACAAAAATAGGACGGCATTCAATTCCATGACAGAATCACGATGAAATGCGAGGATAATAAGGTCTGCTTTTTCTTTTCCTTTTCATCATTTTCTCCACCTTGATTCAATTATTTGGACACATATCTTACGAAGATATACTTTATATGATAGCATTTCCAAATCTAATATTTGTTCAGAGGACAATAATTTTTTCATTCAAAGTTGTTTTCCTGAAAATTGGGTCTCATACCCCAAATTCATAATTGAGTTCGCGTACAACTTAATCACTTTCAATTTCTTTTTATGCATAAATAGTCTTTACAAAAGAAAAATTAAACTAAAATGGACGTCAATGGAAGATGCTACACAAATTGTGATCAAGTTTCCCAATTTATTGTACTACGAAAACAGACTCTCTTCTCCTCTACGGAAACCAAAATCAAAAGCTGTATTTATGCTAGTACTTTAACCCTGCTTGTCAAATTGTATTTTGGAACTTTATTAAGTCCATTGTAAGTAAACTTGATCGGCGAGCAGGTGGCGTTAAGCAGGCTTGGTTGGATTTTTTACACTCACTAGGCGGGCATGACAAGATATCCAGGCTCGACCAGTGAGTAGAAGGGTGCGTAGGGCCTTGACCGCCGGCCGGGCCCTATATTTATTAACATACAATTATGTCTTATTAATAATTCAATCTTAATATTTAAAGTTTCTAAACATAAACACGACAAAAATAAGCTCATATTTTTAATGTAGAGAAATATTATAAAAGACATAAGTTAAGTGATAACAAATAATAAAATAACCAAAAATTAATTTATTCACTTTTTTTCTCATTTATTTCAAATAATAAAAAATAAGAAAAGGTGGCTGGATGGGCGGGCCCAGCTAGCTCATGTTTCCGATTGGGCACTTGCCCAGATTCACAAGTTTGGGCGTTAATAGGACTCCTAATTGTTTGGGCCAGACGTGGACTCAGCCCAAGCCCGTCAAATAGCAGTTTACCGCCAGTGTGAAAAATAATTTGCACATGGATCGTTGATTTATGCAAGAAGAATTTTGTTACGAAACTGAAGAGAAGATAGAGAATACACTCTTTGTGCAAAATTTTTTTTAAAGAAGCAGCCTCATCCAACCTTGATTTAAGGAATATAACCGTACATTCTTTCGAATTAATGTTGTATGCGGCTGTTTGTGTAGAATTTGCTTTAAATTGATTGTATACATAACTACTAGCAAATAACAAATGCAAGAAAGTCCAAGAAAGAAGAATGAAACATCGTCACTCTCTTTATTCTCATTCACAAATTCTGATTTATTCACCATACAAACTTAAAATTCTCCGAACTAATGAAGTGTCCATTGTGAAGGATCAGTAGATCTTATTTGTTGGGCACTTCACTTTCTTTTTACTGGGGAAGAACCGGAATGCTCTGTTCATTTCTGAAGAAATTACCAGGATCGACTTTAGTCTTTATCTCCACCAACCTGTTGAAATTGCCCTTTAAGTACTTGACCCCATACACTCTCCCTTCCTCATAGCTCTCGTCTCCATTGTGGTTAATTCCCAAATCAAGGTCCCTATAATTCAAGAACGCTTCTCTCTGGTTCTTCGACACGAAGGGCGTCAAGTAATGATAGAGCTTCCTTGTCAGCTCAATGTAGTGTCGTGCCGCTTCGTCGCCGTCCTCATCCTAATTTGTCGCATACTGTACCTTCCATAGGTTCCCGGCACTATGTGGAAATGGGGTGTTGGTCGCGGGAATCTCCGCCATCTTGCCTCCATAAGGGTTGAAGGTCAACATCGGCCTTTCGAGCTCGATCATCCTCCTCCAAATGAGCTCCAATCCGTCCTTCGGTATGATTTGCTTCACGTAGTCGGACTTTCTCTTCAAATGTGTCAAGACTTGTGGTGTGCGCGAAAGCAAAGCATCGGCTGGAGTCCCGATCGGGAAATTGGTCCAGAAAAGCGTGGACTCGACCCGACTCATTTCGATGCAATCTGAGCTCCGCAAGCCTAGCTCGGGAAAACTATTGCTCATCAAGGAAAGAATGTAAGCGTAAAAACCGCGACCCAAGACCGACATAGCTAGGAATCAAGACTTTGTGCACCTGTTTTCGGGTCCAGGGCGTCGTTGGAGCGGAAATCACGACAAGCCGGGCCGTGGATGCTGAAGATCTTCTCCCCTATGCCCTCGGTAACCTTGGCTCGATGAGGCGGCCTTCTCTTTCCCCACTTGGTCCTTATGTGAGAGAGAGAGAGAGAGAATTTTGCTTGTGGGTTGCAAAAAATTGTGAGGGTAGGGGAGGGACCTTAGCCATTTATAGAATTGGACGGGCCCTCTCATCACGGGCCGGGCCCAATTTGGCCCACACAAGCCAGGCCCATATTGGACTACTAAGAAACCTTATACCTCACTTTATTAGATCAACTCCGTAAAACGGATAATTATAATATCAATTAATCCGGCCCACACCGGAAAATTCTTACATTCTCCCACTTGGGCCATATTAATTGAGATCATACCGTATGTGCACACTTTATGTTGATCTAGAGATAATTCTCGGCAGTCAATCCGATCCCATAAAGTTTCCAACACCGGATCATGGCGGTAACGCATATACATATACGAGCCTTCCATGGTCACAAATGCTATCAACTTTACGATATGGATTTAATATGGTTGTGTGGCAAATTGATAACACCTCATAAAGAGTTTTACCTTATGTGTTATCCCATTTGTCGATCACTATTCTCTTACCTTAAGTGTCACAGAAAATCGGATGTGGCACTAGAGAATATCTTTATGGTTCTAAAGAACCCACATATGTCTCATCTTTATGGTTAACCTTTCCTTATGTGTAACTGAGACATATATACAAGGCTAATAACCGCATGCCCCTAGCCTTTACTCAAGATTTACACAAGATCTTGAGATTTTCTTTAGATATATGTACACAACTCAATAACAACTTACACGTAAGGAGTTGACATATATCATAACGTTACAAAAGGTAACAAAATACCGACATGAACTTTATTAGAGCAAATCCGAAATAACTCCCACTAAACGATAGTATCCACTTTGATTCTCCCAAGCCCATGTTCATGACATGTCTCTCAAAAACACAAGGGCGTAAACCTTTAGTCAATGGATCCGCCAACATATCGTCTCGTGGGAATATGCTCTACTATAATGTCACCATTCTCGTACTATTTCCTTTATGGTCAAAAATTTGACCTCCATATGCTTAGACCCCTTTAGACTTCTTTGTTATTAACAAATAACACAGCAGAATTGTTATCGCAATATAACCGCATGGGTCTATCCACAAAATCAAATACCGTCAATTCTCGATGAGGTTCCGAGCCAAATTGCTTGAGTAGAAGTTGAAAAGCATGCTATAAACTCCGCTTGCATGGTAGAGGAAGAAATAGATTTCTGTTTCTTACTTTTCCACGACACTGCACCTCCTGCCAACATGAATATATATCCTGTTGTCGACTTTCTATCATCCTCACAACCAGCAAAGTCTGCATCTGAATATGCCAACAATCGCAAATCATCGACATATCTATACATCAGCATATAATCTCTTGTTCTTTTCAAATATCTCAAGACCTTTTTGGCAGCAACCCAATGATCGTGTCCTGGATTCGACTGATATCTGCCCAAAAGCCCCGTTACAAAAGCGAGGTCTGGTCTTGTGCAAACTTGAGCATACATGATACTTCCAAGTGCATTAGCATAAGGCACATCCTTCATTTGGTTTTTCTCAAAATCAACGAGGACACCGTGAGAGGTTCAGCTTGTCACCCTTAACTACGAGAATGGTTCCTAGTTTGTCTTGCATGTTGAATCTTTCCAAAATACGATCAACATATGCCTTTTGAGATAAACCTAATACACGACGAGAGCGATCCCCGTGGATTTCAATGCCAAGAACGAAAGATGCCTCACCTAGATCTTTCATGTCAAAATTCTTTGACAACATTTTCTTTGATTCACATAGCAATCCAATATCGCTACTTGCAAGCAAAATGTCATCCACATAAAGTATAAGGAAAATAAATTTCCTCCCACCGACCTTGCAAAAGATATATGCATTGATCCACTTTGTTCTCAACAAAACCAAAGGAAGTGACGACGTTGTGAAACTTCAAGTACCATTGTCTAGAAGCTTGTTTGAGACCATAGATAGCCTTCTTCAATTTACATACAAACTTATCTGAATTGTTTGTTGCAAAACCTTCAGGTTGTACCATATAAACCTCCTCATCAAGATCTCCATTTAGAAAAGCAGTCTTAACGTCCATCTGGTGCAATTCCATGTCAAAATGGGCTACCAATGCCATGAATACTCTAAAGGAGTCTTTAGAAGAAACTGGTGAAAATGTTGCTTCATAGTCTATCCCTTCCCTTTGAGTGAACCCTTTGGCTACAAGTCTGGCTTTAAATTTCTCAATCTTTCCTTTTGAATCTTTTTTAGTTTTATAAACCCACTTGCAACCTATGGGTTTATAACCTTCAGGTAATTCAATAAGTTCCCAAACACCATTATACTTCATAGATTGCATCTCATCTCTCATTGCATCCAACCACAAACTTGATTGAGGACAAGAAACAGCATCCATATAAGTTGCTGGATTTGTAATGCAACCTATATCGTAATCATGTTCTCCTAAAAAGACCATATAATCCGGTGGTATAGCTGAACGTCTTTCCTGGTAGACCTCCTAAGTGGAGCCACCGTAAGCTCATTTTGAGTTTGAGGAACTTCAAGGACTTCATCTCGTGATCGCTTCATCGGTAGGATCTTCGGTGTTAACAGGGTTCGGTTGCGGCACGGTAGGCTCCATGATCGTTTGCACGAGGCAATGAGAAAGACATAGCAGGTCTCGTTAAGTTGTCATGTTCATTGATTTGTGAGCAATCATGCTCTTCGGCTACATCAAATTCCAAAACTTGGCCGTTTCTGATTCCACAATCCTTGTTCCTTCACTTGGATTATAAAATCGATATCCCTTTGAATGTTCTGAGTAAGATACAAAGTAACATCGAGTGGTTTTAACTTCCAACTTACCCAATGTTGGATTATACAATCTTACTTCTGCAGGGCATCCCCAGACCTTGAAATGATTCAAACTTGGTTTGCGCCCGAGTCCATAACTCAAAAGGAGTTGATGCAACAGCTTTAGTAGGAACACGATTCAAGATATATAACGGCTATCTTTAAAGCTTCACCCCATAAAAAATCAGGTAAATTAGTCCTGCTCATCATACATCTTACCATGTCCATGAGAGTACGATTGCGTCTTTCAGCCACACCATTCTGTTCAGGACTCCCAGGCATAGTGAACTGAGTTACTATTCCGTAAATCCTCTAAGTATTTAGCAAATGGCCCTTTAATTTGCCCAAGCATTACCATGTCTACCATAATATTCTCCACCTCGATCAAATCGACCACCTTTATTACCTTTCCTAACTATTTCTCAACTTCGCCTTTGAAAAATTTTGAATTTGTCAAGAGATTCAGATTTCTCCTTAATCGGGAAGAGATAACCATACCGAGAATAATCATCAATAAATGTGATGAAATAAACATTTCTACACAAGGTTGCAGTATAGGGTCCACTGATATCGGTGTGAATGACTTCCAACAATCCAGAACTTCGAACTGCGGTTTTCTTCTTTATCTTGGTCATCTTTCCTCTACAAAGAATCTATGCAAGTTTCTAGGTCACCTTTAAGAGTAGGCAGGATGTGAGTCCTTATCAGCCTTTCTACTCTTTCTTTAGATATGTGACCTAGTCGTTTATGCTACAATACATAAGATTGTTCCTTAAGTAGATGTCTTTTGGGAACAACATTTTCAACTGTATTAGCGACGTATATATCATTGGGAGATAAACACAATCTGTACAATCCATTGAACATGTTGCAGTACCCAACCTTATTTGAGCCAAAGAACATAGAAACAAGATCTTGTTCTTTATTTCAAAAGAGTAACCACACATATCCAAACATGATGCGGGAACTAAGTTCCGTCTAAAGGAAGGTACATAGAAAGTGTTTCTTAATATCATATTAAAACCAGAGTCTAGATTCAAAAAGACATCTCCCACGAACTCAACGTCGATCTTATCGTTGTTTCCCACAGTGAGTGATGATTCATCCTTATTTGGCATCCTTTTGTTTGTGAATCCCTTTATGCTCATTTTGAGACAACCAAGCCTTATATTTATCACAGAATTTCTTCATGTGTCCCCTCTTTCCACAAAAGTAGCAAAGAACACCTTCCCTCTTAAAAGTTGTCTTTCTGGGAACCATAGAAGAGGAGGGACCAGCAAAAGGTGCCTTTCTAGAAGCCATAGAGTTGGAGGGACCAACAAAAGGTGCCTTTCTCGGAAGTCATAGAGTTGGAGAGACCAGCGGCGCTTCGGAATCTCCTCTCTTGGAAGCTGTATTGTTAAAAGTACCTACAACTTTAGGATTTCCTCTCTGATGTGCAACCCATTTGCCTTTTCTGTTGGCAGAACTAGAGACATACAAGGCAAGATGCCCTCTTTCTTTCTTTAATTTCTCTTCTTCTGCCACCACTCGAACTATAAGATCATTGATTGACCAAGTTTCATTCTGCGAACTATAGTTCGTCTTGATAATTCCAAAGTCGGGAGGAAGAGTGTTTAATGCCAAATGCACAATGCAAGCCTCGGGGATATCAACATGAAGAACTCGAAGTTTTGACTGATAATCCACCATTCTCGGCACATAATCTCGACCCCGTCGAACCATCATATTTCATATTAAACAAGTAATTGCATGAGTGTACCAATCTCGCATTGGGAGAGACACGATACCTGGCCTCCAAGGCTTCCATCATATCCCTAATAGTACAATCGATGGCAAGCCACTCAACGGATGTTCCTGAATTGATCTTTTCATTATAAGCGAGCAAATTCTGTTACTCTTCTCCCATGCAGCAAAACGTACTTTCGAACTTCGTATGTCATCGCAAGGTCCGCCGGCCTATCCTCGGTGAGAGCAACATGAACATCTCGCCAACTCCATACCAAACTGAAAATCCTCTTTCCATCTCTTGAAATTTGATCCAAGAAGAACCTCAATGGCTATGGAATTGCCATTCACGAGAGAATGTGACTGATTTTGCGAGCAATACATGTAATTAGCATCATGTGAGTATCATACATCTCAAGAGCTACACGTATCATCATATAAACACCTTTGGGCAGAATACATGACATACAATTGTATACTCTTTACATGACAGCGGTTCCATGAAAAATATGCTCTAACCTTTCGCGAATTCATCACCTTTGGGTGTACAAATTACTAGGGTTAGCTACTTTTCAACCATATGCTGTACATGTAGCCCTCCATCAACTAATGCACAATCACCTCCTTTGGGAGTATAATCATGCATAAGAATAGGAGACATCCCATTTCACTGTGAGATAGATATTTTTCAAATCCAATCAAGTGTGCCACTTTGGCGGTCACAACCCAACTGAATCATCAAAATTTCTCTCATATCAGGGATATAGCTTTATAACTCACATACGCCCTCCACAAGTGATTTTAGACTTGATGACGGGGCCTTTTGTCACTAAAATCACAAAACATGCTAATTGCATTGCTCCATCCATTAATACAAACTGATGATAAATCAACACCATTTATATTCCTTAAGTGATGATATAATCATAAGCATGAAAATTTGCATTTCATAAACCATGCATAAATATTCCAGAAATGCATCAAAAACACATCTTTAGGGTTTCATGCACAATTTCACATCCTTAATGGCATCAAAAAAATATAAATAAATACATCACAAGGTAGGAAATTTCAATACGAGCATGTCCATATAAAATACGCCCCAAACGGAGCTCATACGCGCCCTCACGCGCCGCTGGAAGGTGCGGCGCGTGAGCCACACGCACGGCCCCTTAAAACCGGTCAACGGTCGGACCGGTCAACGGTTCGACCGGTCAACCCGGGTCAGGTCGGGTCAACCCGGTCAACACGGGTCGGGTCGAGTCAACCCGGTCAACCCGGGTCGGGTTAACCGGTGACGTCATCGGTGACGTCACCCCCCACGTGGCGGCCGCTCGTTAAGGCGGTTTACGTGACGTCAGCATGACGTCACCACCGACACGTGTCCTTGCGTGTCGAAGGTGGTGGCTGACGTCATGCTGACGTCATCGACGTGCTGGCTCGCACATGCGCGCGCGCGAGCGTGAAGCCAGGCGGCGGCGCGTGGCACCGACGCTCAGCACCGCCTTCGGCGTGTGCGGCTGATTCCGGCCTCTTCCGACGACGTTTGACCCCTCATTTTGCTCGTATGGACGAGTAGAACCCATATATGCAATAAAATCTCACTTTTATTGGACCAAAAATCACTAAGAAGCAAGCAAAGTTTTCGGAGCTAGGGCCAAGACCGAGAAGGGCCGGAGGCGGCCGATTTTGGTTCGGCCGAAGGCTCAACAGCATAAAAGGACTCGCTCTAGTCTATGCGGGCTCGATACCAAGTGTAAGTGTAAAAACCGCGATCGAAGACCGACATAACTAGGAATCAAGACTTTGTGCACTGCGTTTTCGGGTCCATGGCGTCGTTGGAGCGGAAATCACGACAAGCCGGCCGTGGATGCTGAAGATCTTCTCCCCTATGCCCTCGGTAACCCTGGCTCGATGAGGCGGCCTTCTCTTTCCCCACTTGGTCCTTATGTGAGAGAGAGAGAGAGAATTTTGCTTGTGGGTTGCAAAAAATTGTGAGGGTAAGGGAGGGACCTTAGCCATTTATAGAATTGGACGGGCCCTCTCATCACGGGCCGGGCCCAATTTGGCCCACACAAGCCAGGCCCATATTGGACTACTAAGAAACCTTATCCCTCACTTTATTAGATCAACTCCGTAAAACGGATAATTATAATCTCAATTAATCTGGCCCACACCGGGAAAATTCTTACAAAGAAGCCTTTGAGCATCTCCAAGGAAAAGCGCGATAAACGTGGCTCTTATTGTTTTCTCTCCGGCCTTTGTTCCATTGACCACGTCCATTGTCAGTCTTATGAAGAGATCCTCATGTAGTTTGGGCGCCACTTGTTCCCACTTGTACACGACCTCGGTCGCGTTTTGCTCCCACGTCCTAGGGACACTGAAGACGGTCACTGTCTGGGGGACTCGGACAAGGTTGATCTTGTAAGCGAGGACGACGCCAAAGCTCGCACCACCTCCACCTCTTATGGCCCAAAAGAGGTCTTCTCCCATGGATTCCCTATTCAGTATTTCCCCATTGACGTTGATTATGCGCGCATCAACTATGTTGTCGACGGAGAGCCCATACTTCCTCATCATGTTGCCATAGCCGCCACCACTGAAGTGGCCACCAACACCCACTGTGGGGCAAACCCCGGCCGGAAAGCCATGGACCTTACTCTTTGCAGCTATCCCATAGTAGACCTCACCGAGGGTGGCCCCTGCCTGGACCCATGCCGTCTCAGCCTCAATGTCGACATCAACAGAGCGGAGATTGAACATGTCAAGGATGAAGAAAGGCGAGGAGATGGAGACGTAGGATATGCCCTCATAGTCGTGACCTCCGCTTCGGATCTTCATCTGGACCGAGAGCTTCTGGGCGCAAACGATGGCGGCTTGCACATGGGATTCGTGGAGTGCGGTGAGGATGAGAGTGGGTTTCGGTGTGTCGGAGGTGTTGAAGCGCAGGTTTCGTATGTAAGATTGAAGAACGTTTGAGTAAGAAGATTTGTTGGGTGTGTATATGGCTGAGGTTGTCGGGTGCGAAGGTTGGGAATGGTTTGTGAGGCATTGGGTTAGGCTTTCGTTTGCGAAGGCTTTAGAAGGTGAAGAAAATGAACCTATGAACAACACTATGAGGAAGAAGAGATAGAGAGTCTTGGAGTTTGGAAATGACGTTCCCATTTTAGGTTTTAGTTCCACTGTGTTTGCTGGGTGAGATATTGAGTTGTGCATGTTGGTCTTTTATAGGAAATGGGGCCGGATAAGAATTTAGAAAAAAAAAGAGAAAGTCAATGATAATCGAAATGAGAAGATCTCACAAGCCACCTCCAATCTCGACTGGAAAATTTCCAAGTACAAATCTTGAAAGAAGAAAAAAAACAACCAACTTAGAATAAATAAGAGGGGACATTCTTAGTTAACTATTCCAGTGATCTCAATAATGGAGAAGACTGGCTTTTCTTAATTCGTTTCAGTATTTTATAAATATACTAGCGCATGGACATGCACTTCTGGGGCTCTTATCCTTACAATTTCGAGGTCAAAATGTGAAAATGTCAACTTACGAAAAGTAGGAGGGTCAACGTTCTTTGTTGATGATTATTGTGATCTCGTTCGTGGAGAAACTGGCTTTGCTTAATCAATTTCAGTCATTAAATAAGAACTTGCGCGATGACATACGCTTCTGGAGCTCTTATCCTTACAACTTTTGAGGTCAAAACCTTGAAGGTATATTTTGCACCAGCATTCAAAACTTGCATGAGATATTGGCTCATCTCTCTTAGTTTTATATGAGTTTCAACGCTCTCTCGAGGATCAGTTCCCTATCTTATCCCAATTCATTTTGTCGAAGTGTCTTAAGCGACGTAACACATAAATAAATATTTATTTGGAAATTCTCGAAGTATTTTTGGTAAGATAGCCTATAGGAACTATGACCAAACAAATTTGGATATGATAAGATACAATAGAGAATCAATCTCTAGAGAGTTCATAGTGAAAGTGCTAGTATTACCACCTAGAGAAGGGATGAATAGGTGTTCAAAAGAAATCTTGGCAAATAAATATTGAATGAAATAAGTTGTGAGCAAGGTCTGAATAAGGATCAAAGTTTGATAAATGAGCCACCAGACTTTTGGTAGATATTCAGAATCTGTTACATAATGAAATAGATTTCTGAAATAACCTATAAGTATGGAACAGACTTAAATAAGAAGAGTTAAGGAAAGAAAATGTTGCACACGAAATTTATAGTGGTTCGACTTAAATCAAGCTTACGCCTATTCTCCCATGCTAACAGCCTTCTAGCTGGATTCCACCATGTGATTATTAACAAGAGATTACAATTTTGAGTACAAACACTCAGTAATAAATCACACTATCTCACTAAGTCACTCTTTTGGTATTTCTCTAACAATTACAAACATTTAAGCTCACTAAAGGCAAGTGTATTATCGAAGGTTGCTCATACTTTGGAACTATAAATTTTACGCTCCATCTCTTACTTGCTCATCGACCCTTGGTCTCCTTAAATACTCCTCCACTTCCAAACTAATTGTTGGACAATATCTAGAGGATTGTCTTTCAATCTACCTATTAGACAGATCTGTATCTAGAAAATTTAGTAGCCGTTAAGTGACAAAAGTAGAATCCCAAATTAATTTTGATCGCCTATAAAAATAGAATCTTAGTTTCCATAAGTAGAGTGTCTCCATTTCGAAAGTTCTTGTCTTTAAGATCTAATTGTTAATCAATTAGATTGAGTCAATCAAATCTATCTTGATATAGAATCCAAACCAGAGCATTAGCCGTTATATGTTTGGGGCTTATGTTACGTTCTGTCAAGTTGTCTCGTTTTGAACATACTTCATTCTGAATCTGTTATGTTATGAACTTATGTCTCGTTTTAAACATTGTCACGTTCTGGACTTATGTCTCGTTCTAGATGTAAAGTCTGAGAATATTCTGTCCGGAGTAAAGTATGAGTGTCTTCCATTTGAAATAAACTTTACAATCTGTAAGTAAGTCTAAACATATTCTACTTCTGAACATATTTAGCCATAAGGTTTGGACACAGTTTGAAAAAGTTCAATTTCAGCATAGAGTCTATCTTATGATTCTTCCAAATATAGACTTTGATAATATTATTTACATGTTTTATCATCTGCATAGTCTATTACTTAATCATTAATTATGTTAGTATCTTTTGATTTATTTTGTGATCTTCAAAATATCATAAGGGATTTCCTTAACACAAAGATGGGCCGTAATTTATACTGCGATGCGGTTCTTCTTCATCTTTTTCCTATTATTCATAAAACATTGTGGCTTGGTTCATAGTTCCTTCTTAAACATGATAAGTATGTTCCCATTATTTTGTAAATCAATCATAAGATCACGTAATAAATCAATAATTGTGGGGATTTTTATCACATTCACCACGGTGATTAACCAATTTTTACATTGATCACATTTGAAGGAGGTACCACATCCATAGTATGGCGGCAACAAGCAGTGTAGAGCACTTCCTGTTTTAGGATTAAAACTCAAAGTCGGAACTTGGAAAAAGTAGGTACTAAAGAGATATATAGGAGCAACTTTTTCTTTAAACTACTTATACTTTATCTCCTCAAATGTAATTCGTCTCATACTTTTTTTTTTTTAATAATCCATATGCACGGGTATTGAATCTCATAAAATACCCTGCAAGCCCTATGAATTGGTTAAATTTAGATTGTGGCTCGTGCAAGTTGCTCTGCTATTGAGCTGTTTGTGTTAAGATGTGATTTATACTCCCATCAACATGATAGCATAGGTGCTCCCTAGTAAGCAGGGAGGGGTTCAAGAGCTGCCCAAGCGAGGGTTGTAGGGGACAACGTCTTTATGATACTAGAGGACTTTTATAATTTGAATCGATACTTTATTGGTAGTTTTGACTTGGGTCAATAAATAGTTACTGGATAATATATATACATATATTCTCTTTTTCTTATAATAAATGGATGTAATAGGGAAGTGTAATGTGATAATTATAGTGAAATTTTCAGTTGGACGTAACTCTAATTTAAGGGTAAATCAAAATAAAATCCTACGTCTCAAATTATTTTTCTCGCTTTTACTCTTTAATTTCTCTGTGATTGTGCGGCAAGTCCTAATAGTTTTCATGCACTGGATCAAATTTGAATATACAATCAAATTCTCCTAACACTCCAATCAATTACATCAATGTAAAGGATTGTTCATCTCATATTATCCTTGAAGTTCTAGTTTCTGTTTCTCATATAACCTCACTTCACAATGGCCGATCCACTGTGGGAGGAACAATTGTGGATGTCCTAAAGATATATCTTATTCCTTGAAGTATATATGGATAGAACTTATAGGGGGGTTATAATACCTTCGCAAGAGTACTTATTAATCTTTATCTTCGAGTCGTGTTTACAAGCCTCCGTTAGTTAATAATAATAAAATGATGAGGGGATTAATTTTTTCTTATCATCTAGCGGAAAACAATTGTGGATACTTTCTTATCATTTACTGAGCAACGCTAGAATTTAACGCAGCATCTCTGCTGCATCTAAGCTCAGCTCAGGCAGCAAGAAATTTGCAGTATCCATCGAAAATTGACAACCTTCATGACAAGATCAGAACAATGATGACAACATGATTTCGGTAAATGGAAAAAAAAAAAGATGTATTTTAGTGGGGCCGGCTATTGTGGACAAGACACTGATGTCCTTTCTCCTTAGATCAGAAGGTACAGACATTATCTGATTTCCCTTTGAATTCATGCCCAGCAAAGACCATTTAGATGGATGCCGCTTTGTGACAAGTTCCCGGAGTTTTCGCCCCGACCTTGTTCAAATTTGAAGTTTCAAATAACTTATATCATCCTTTTCTTTTGTCGGTCGTGTGAATGTTATGATAAGCTCTATCATCTTTTGTCTATTGAAGTCCCTGAAGTTCAACGATAACATCTGGGGGTCCATGGGGAAAGGGGGGAATAAAGTCTCGTGAAATTCCCAGTCCATGTCCATGAATAGCCTCAACAACACTTCATCATATGCTAAAAGGAATAATTTGAGATCTTTGTGTTCCTTTGGGCGTAAAAGGGAAAAACTTTGTGATCCAACTTCCCAAGCACGATAGGAGATACCTAAGTTTTATCCCAACAGTCCTTCCTTTTCTATTATTAGCCACCATACATTCCTTCCTCAAAGTGATAAACGAAACGACAGGATTATACTAGGAGCCAAGAGGATTATAGCTTTCAAGTACAATTTTTTCCTAATAAATCTATAAATGATTAAGAAGAGCGATGGGAAATTAAAGAGAGACATAAAAAAGAAGTAAACTTACATGAGAGGCAACAAAATAGGCGATCATTTTGAGAGCAATTCCTCGCCAAACAGTGCCAATGATGTAGCTGGACAAGCTTTGATGCTGCAAAGGCAAACAAAGTGGTAGGTCTTGGTGTTATTTGTTGAGATGTAAGTGTAAGTTACCTTAGACAAAGTTCCATCTCAGAGAATTTATGGTATGAAGTAGTTAATATATCGTAATTGATCAAAAATCTATTGACTTAAGTTTTTTGAGTTAATGTACGTTCAACTAGATATATTAATAGGATTGGACTTAAGTTCCATTTTGGCGATCTCTTGGTGAAGATGTTAGGCTTTTGTTGTGCCAATGGTTGATTTCTGACCAATGCCGTTTTTCAGGCAACTTGATGATGTGGTCTAGAGCCTTCGTGGTTCAATTCGGAGAAAGAGATTAGGGATGAAGGTAGGCATTGTTATTGTTGTTATTGTCAACATGTGCAACAAAGTTGAGATTCAATCGAAATATGTTAAGTCGAGACATGTAGGTGTAGAGGGATATATGAATTAATGAATAGTAGACCTAATACTGAGGTCGCATATGATGAGGAGATTGTTGACTTGCACTTATGTGTTGTGTTAGAAAAAATCTCATGTCGAAGAACTAATTGATTTAAAGTATATAATATATCATAATTGATCCAAAATTTATTAATTTAAATTGTTGAGTGAAAGTGAGTCTAATTTAATATGTTGATGGGCTCAGACCTTGGACTCCTCCTCTTGGTGATCTCCTGAATGAACTTTTTTGGATTTCTGCCGTGTGCTCTAAACATTATTCGTCTCCTATTATTCGTTAAGTTCTAGTTTTCGTTTCTCATTTGATATCACTTCTCAGCGATCCATCCCCTTTGAAACGATCCCATGCTAGGTAAATATGGCTTGTCTTTAGTGCAATTTTTAGACATCAACCTAGAGATCCATACTCCACGCCAAATTGAACAAATCTCATACCGAAAAAGAGACAGAGGAACGAGGACACAGAGAACCAACAACACTAAGATCGGTTTGAGTGAATGCTAATCCGTTAGTTTTTCACATGGACCAGTGTATTGCTTCTTTCTCCGTTGACCCGTATGAATTAGCTATCATTCCAACTATATGGTGGTTTGCACTAAAACTGAATCTAGATAGTTTGATCTGGAAATGCATGCATCATTCATTACGACATCAATTCAATTTTTTATGTGTATCAAGTCAGTTGAATAATTTTTGTACGGATGACATTCCGTGTTTTTTGTTGTTTTGTTTTCTCTTATTGTCCTTTTCGAAAGTACCTCTTATTAGGTACAGTTGAATAAGTTTTGTATGATTGCTGTCTTTTTGCCCAGATTCTGATTGCCAGTGTCTACGAATTTAAAAAGGAGATGAAACGCGATATTTCTATGATCGGTAATGGGGATTTGAGGTGGTACCTTTTGTAGACAATACGTGTATTTGCTATACAACTTTAAAATGTCCTATCTAGGCTTCTCTTCTATGCACGAATTAATGATAATAAAAAATTAATTTCTAGCACACATGTTAAATCTTTCGAACGCAAGACGACCAGGAACCGGTCAACTCAGTTTGTACCCAAAATCATGGAAGCTACATTGCACCATGTGCAGATACCCGAAGAAGGCAGGAACACCCTCAGCTTCGCGTGGAATTAAGCCCAACCTAAACTCGAGCCCTAGACTGATCTCCTCTCTGTCTCCCCCTGACCCCTCTGTTTCGCCTCAGCCACGGGCGCGTCTTCGTTACCTTCGCCCGGCACCTCTGTTGCTATGCGTTAACCGCAGGCCGGCCCACTTGGAAACTGCCAAAAGCCCTTTTTGTTTTTCTCACACGCGCGCGCGCGCACACAACTTTTAACTTTTGGTCTAGTTCTAACCACCCACTAGTGTCTTAAGCTTTTTCGATGAGAAAATCATGATTCCTTCCCCATCGATATTAGACGAACATGGTTTAAAATCGTGATAGCTAGTTTTCAAGTAAATTGGGTATCGTTGGAAGGATATCATAAAGAGCGACCCAATTACACCCTTCCACGGAGACTTTAATGAAGCTAGCTTTTGGTCAAAATTTGTCTCGAATCTCAGTAGAAAAAATTAGGTATTTGCACTTCTAATCATACGGGGTCTAGAATTTTCACCCAAAATCTCCTTCTAAAAATTTAGGTATCTACCCAATCAACTAATTTGATCTTAAAGTTCAAATCATAGGCTTTAGACACTATGAAAGTCATGTTAATTGAGTTAACAAAGAAAATATTATAATATGTCGTCATAGTCAACTGTTCGGCTCAGTTCTTGAAATCTATGATCCCGACAATTTTTTAAAACATATAGGTCATGAGTGTCTTCAATGGAACGTCGAATTGAAAATTTAAGCTAGATAAAATATTTTAAAAAATTATTTTTTGGAAATTTTAAAAACTTACATGTTGCGCTTTAGCACTGACAGAGCCTCGTAGTGCCCTCTTAGACTTTGGCAATGCGCCCAATGGTTGGCTGCCACCTAGTAAGTTCCAACGTCAACAGGGCGCTACGACCTTGTAAGGGTGTCTCTTTGGTAACGGGTTAATTTTTGGCTATTTCTATTCTTTTGTTTCTAAAACAAAAAAAGAATAAAAATCCATTTAGTAACATCAACTACTTTTATTTATTTTGAGAATAGATTTTTCTCGAAAAAAGATTTGGAATCTAATAAAAACATAAAAAAAAAAGTTACTTTTTTGTCTCAGGGAGACAATTCTAAATTAATTCATTTTCTTCTCTTCCTCCTTTTTTTCTTCTTCTTCCTTCTCTAATTGGTCATTGGGCTTGGCAAGGGCCGACGACTGCCCAAAGACAAACCTCATTGGCCCTTTAGGAGGCTTGACCTTGCGATAGTTGGGCGAGGTCAAGCCTCGTTGATGGTTGGGCAAGGCCCAGCTTGCCTAGCTGCAGTGAAGCTTCCTCAAGGCCAATAAGGTCGTTGGCTCTTATCTAGTTGGTCGCTAGCCATATCTGACGTCAACGACTAGTTAGAGAAGAAAAAAAAAAGCAAAAAAAGAAAAATCTCTTAAAATTTTTACAAAAACAAAAGAAATTTTACATCACAAAAAATGAGGGTTCTACTAAATATATTTCTATTCTAGGAGTAAAAATTTTATGCAATCACTAAATGCTTCCAAATGCTCTCAAATGCTCATAAACTCATTTAAGGAACAAAATTAAAAAGAATTATTTTTGAGCAAAAATTATTCTCGAGAATAAAAGGGTTACCAAAAGGCCCTAGAAAGCCCGATTCCGTTGTCCATTTGAGTAGCACATGTGAGACGGAAGGAGGTGGGCTTGAAAAAGCGCCTGATTGCATGGCCTAGGACGCCCATCCATCAGCTTAGCGCATTTCCATGCGGGGCCAACATGCTGCATCTTGAAGCCCAATGCACAACTTCCATGTAGCCAACATATGTGAGTCCATGGCCCAACCCATCTCGAAGCTTGACCGAGCAACCAAGGACCCTTGGCGCAACGTTAAGCGAAGTGTAGCCTACCGACTCGAAGCGGCAGTCCAGTGGTCCAATCGACTGGCCGTCGTGACTTTCCCAAAGATGACCACTAAGGGAAAGCTGATTAATTACTAAACAAATACTTAGCACAGACTGTATCAAGTTCATATCAATCACCACTTTAAAGTTTCAATTTTTTTTTTGGTCAATATCATAGGAAACCCTAAATTGATATATCTGTGATAAAATTACCCAAAATTAATTTTTTGATCATGAAAACCCCAAAACTGATATATTTATGACAAATATATCTCAAACTAATTTTTTGACTATCAAAAATCTCAAATTGGTACATTTGCCGTTAAATTTGAATAATACCACAAAAAACCAAAAAATTGATATAATTATGATAAACCCAAAGTAAAATCCTAAGTTGGTAAACTAATCAATTGTCACATATCATCTAACTTAGTAATCTAACATTAAAATTTAATAAAAAGTAATAAACGGTAAATTTGTCATAAGTGTGCCAGTTGTTGGTAGTCAAAAAATTGATTTGAGTTAAATGTATTGGTTTGAAATTTTTCATGATATTAACCCTAATATTTTTGTTTGAGAAGTTTTAATTTAATCATGCATTTTAGTTCAATTAGGAGTTACCATAACCTATTATGGAACAATTAGAAACCCAGGCAAAATGCGAAAGAACATTTTACTTATAGGAATAAGAGATTTCATAAATAAGGGGACTTCATTATGCTAGATAAATTATCATTCTTTCGGTACATTTTCTCTTATTTCAAAATTTTTTGTAACCAGGTTGTAAGTAGTCTCGGTTAATTTTAATCATAAACTATTATAATGTGAGAAGTGATCATGGAGATGCTAACACAATAAAGTAATACTCAATAAATCAAAACAGTAAATCAATTGCTAGAAATAGGGCAAAAACCTTGATGCATTAAGCGAAGCAAAAGTGAGGTTTTATTATCGTCCAACACGCCAAGTACTCTGCAAGGTGTTATCTAAAAATCAAACCATGTAGGCATGACTTAAGCACAATTTCTAAATGTAATGATGATTAATTCTTTTTGGGTTTTTCTTTCAAATATAATGCTATGACTTTATGAATTCTAACCTAACATGCACCGATGAACTAACATGAAATCTAAGTGACATGTATGCTATGATATAATTTAAATGCAATGCAACCTTTATGCAATATTAGTGACATGAATTACGATTAACTATGAACTAACCCCATTATTCAACTACATGAGATAACTATTTTTTGTGTGTTTTCTTTAAAAAAAAACTAAACTATATGTAATGCATGAGATGTAATTATTAATTTACATGACATGAAACTAAACATGTGATTACTAAATGACGTGGATATTATGAAACTAATTGATCCTATACGAGATTTGCATGTTAGAAATGATCAAACTGCTTCTCTATGCCTCTCACCATTCCTTCAGTAAATCACCAGATTAATCCCATCAATTCTACAGTTATTCCAATGAATGTGAATTGGTGATTCTTCCAGGCACGGTGAAATCATCATGGCCTACGCTTGCTCACCATGCATTGCCCAAACATAGATTTCCTCCTTTCCTCCTCAGTAACAACTCGAGAAGCTGAGCCTTATCAGTATCTGAGGTGCAAGAACACCGAATCGAAACGAGCTTCGACATCGAAGAAAACAGCTATCCATCCTCAAACAAGAAAACAGCGCTTATCTTGAATGGCATGTAGAATAAGAGAACTCCATGAAAATCGAAAAACAGCGCCATCTACATCTTAACCCACTCGAGATCTACTTCTGGTAACATAACCATAATCTTACAATAGTCAAATTCCCATGCTTGAATGCCATGTAACTTGTAACTAGAATCGTGCGCCTAACGAGAATGGCAAACACTGAGAGCCTCGGTATAAATGCCGGCGTATCTCATCAGAAAGTTAAATTTAGGAAAAACAAAAGAAATAAAAGTGACAAATACGATGAAAGTTGTCCAAAAAGTCCTAAACTTATGTATTTTTGTCAATTCAATCTCAAACCTTTCAATTTTACCAATTCAATCCTAGACATTTTCATCTTTTGTTAATTCAATCCTAAATATTTTCACTTATTGCGTATTGAGTCTCTCCGACTAATTTTGGCAAAATATATTGATGTGGATGGCCAGCGCTAACGTGGCAATTTTTTATGACTCTCTCTCTCTCTCTCTCTCTCAAATATATTTTTGACCCTTTTTTTTTATGGTTTTTGAGCTAGGGCTGGCCAGGTTGTTGGCCGACCATTGGCCTTGGGTGAGAGTGTTGGGCTTCTCATTGGCCCTAGAAGAGGGCCGCGACACCCTCATCGACCAAAGCGAGGGCGCACAAGTTCATGCCTAGAATCGGCGAGGGCTACAACACCCTCACTTTGGTTGGCGAGGGCATCGCGGCCCTCGCCAGGGCCGACGAAGGTTAGCCGGCCCTTGCTTGCGGATGGTGAGGGTCGTTGTCCCTCACTTGTGGCCGGTCAGGGTTGGTCGGTTACCCTCACCGGCCAAACTCCAACCCCACCCCCAAAAAAAAGAAGAAAAAAATCAAAGAAAAAAATCAAAAATTATTAAAATATTATTAAAAATGCGCCATGTCAGCACTGGCTGTCCACGTTAGCAAATTTCAGTCAAAATTGGCCGAATCGATTCAATTGGTAAGAAGTAAAAAATATTTATAATTGAATTGATAAAATTGAAAGATTTAATATTGAATTGGTAAAAGTGTAATAAATTTGAGATTTTTTAGATAATTTTTCCAAAAATGGATGGTTGTCTCAAGGGTTGTTCGCAATTCTGCCACAAGCTACCTCTCTGTCAGACGAATGGAAGACGCCAAACGATGAGATCGAGACTCTCGAGACGAGATAGAAGTCCCTCCGAGCGCGAGTCAACAAGAGGAATCGATACTTCAAGCCTTAATTTCCCCAATTTTCATGTCAAAGAGAACAGCGTCCTTTTGTGCATTTTGGGTATCTTTTTTCCATGTCACCTTACTAACTTGGAAATGGCTCATCGGCATTTTTTAGACGGAGGGTTAACCATGGCAAATTTGAAATTCAAATAAAAATTGATGATTTTTTTAGATAAAAATAATTTGAAATACAATTAAAACTGGACTTAAAGTTGGGGAGATTTTTTAGGAAACTAGGCTTAAATATTTAGATGGTTATATAGAAATTTGCAATCAGATCACAAGAGAGATAATGGGTTTGTTTAACTATTTACACAAGCCGAACAAAGTATAACAAACTACTTAAATTTTTCTTGCCATTTGCACCTAGAATCATTCTTTTTGTAAAGAGCAACCTTGATGACGTCTACAATGCAAAAAGGCACATAGCGGTTGTCGACTTGTTCTGCCGAATGGTTAAACAAGAAGCTCACCATTAGATATGCTAAACTTGATAAAGCACAAAATTTCTTATTTACGTATTTGATAATACCTAGGCAAGTCTACACAACAACTCGGAAACTCCTATGAACTTAACGGCCAACTTTTCTTAATAGAGAGGTCTACATTCTAATGAAGCATGTAATGAAAGAAAAAGGAGTAACTGAATACATGTTTACTTCGCAGAAATTCAGACTTACGCTCGTTGTGCTGTCTATTTGCTTTAGTTTTTTGAGGTTTTCCGTTTCCGGAGACCACCCCCGAAGACTTATATGCAATGACGGTACCTTCGGAGACTACGATCCTTTCTATCTTGGAATGGAGGCAGTTCTTTTGTCTCCAATCAAGAACAATGCCGGGAATATCTACGACTACTATGTGCAATCGCCTTTCTCTGACGTGGTCTACTACGGCCATGGGGCTTGCAACGGGACGCTTTCCGAAGATGAATGCAGCATATGCCTGACGTCTGCAAAAAAACAAATAGAAAACGACCGCCCAATGAGAATTGAGGCTCAGCTCCAGCTTCACGATTGCAGAATGAGGTATCAGCAGTATCCGTTTATTGAGCAAGAATTGTATACATCAGCCAAGGATCTGCCACTTAGAATCTGGAGCAATAAATCAAGGAACTATTTGAATGTTATCATACCTCAAATCCCAAGAATTGTGATTACTTAACGTGCTACTTGTGTTATCTATGCCAGTAGGAAGTTGAGTCACCCACTCGAATCAACACCCGCATATCGACAACCGAATATGACCCTCGATCTGATCTGATGACAACTTTTTTTCTTGCTTGAAATTTCTGGAGATTTTTCGCTCTTCTCTCGGTCTCACCATACACATACGCGAGCGCTTTACTTTCTCTTTTGTTATTCGTCTATTTGTTACTTGCACGTTCTCTCAACATGCTGTACGTGTGTTTGGGTCGAAGAGAAGTTTCATAACTTTCATTACCTGTTCCCGCCTAGGGAGCTAAGAAAGTTGTGGGCAAGCCCATGACGGTCAAGTCTGGAAACCAACATTCCCACTCGCACACGATGGGCTTTACCCAATCTCCACAGTCATGTATCGCTCATAGATATGATACTTATCATTTGCAAGCAAAATTTTTAACGGATCAATCATACAAGCGTATTGGTCGTGCGACCAACGAGTACACTTACAGATCTACAATAAATAATCTCGATGCACCCTAAACTCAATTCATTAATAAATTCAAGCATCTTCTGGCTGCGTTTGGAATCAACATTTCCAAGTATCTTTAGGCCTTCAAAGCCCTTTGGGCTAAAAATGAGTGTTTGGCAACCCATTTTCTAAAGACACTTGGCTGAAAGCTGGCCTTGTGAAGGCTGAAAGCCCAAGGCAGGGTGGGGGCTGCCTTGGGCTTTCAGCATGCCGAAAATGCTGAGGTGAGGGGGAGAAAAAGAAATTTTTCTTCCCAAATTATCCTTGTTGTTTTTTCGTTTTTTCGGTTTTGTCCTCCCATCGTCGTCCCCTTCTGCCGCGAGTGGGTACTGTTCATCTTCTTCGCGCATTCAACCTGCCCGCGCCAGCGCCGTGCCCGCATTGGCCATTTTGCTAGCAGCCCTCAACCGCGCCAGCACCACCCGCGCCGGTGACGCGCGAGCCCTCTCTGCTCCACCGCCGTTTCGCCGGCCTCGCCAGCCACCGTCGCTGCACCTCCACCAGATCTGAACCCAAGCGGACCGTTGCCCCTTTCGAATCGAAGCCCCTACAGCAGATCGTGAAGCTCGCCGCGCCAATCTCGCTCGACGACCGCGTCACCGCTGACTGCTGCTCGCCTCCGCCCGACGTCGTCGTCGTCCAGCAGCTCGCGACCTAGCGCTTGAGGCCCTCACCGCTCGACTGCTACTGTCCCGATCTTGCTGCTTGAGTGCCCCAAAACCTACAGATCTGAGCTCGCCTTCGCCCGACGCCGTCGCCGCCCAGTAGCCCGCGACCCAACACCTGACTCCGCCGCGTCGGCCGACGCTTCCACTCGCTGTTCGCGGAGGTCGCGACGCAGATCTGGTAGTGACCAGATCTACGTCGGCAGCCGTGCTTCAGGCAACGGTGGCGAAGGTCGCGACCTTTGCGCGACCCATCTGGTCGCAGATCTGGTCGCGACCAGATGTGGTCATCGGCCTTCGACCTCCGCGTGCGAACAGATGGGTCACCGACAACCTCCGTGGCGCGGTGGGTCACGCAATGGCGCAGCAAGCTTTGCCGCGACCCTTGCCGGATCACCTACCCTTGGCCGGCGGTGACTGGTGAAGCCCTTGGCCGGTGGTAACCGGCGAAGCTTTGGCCGGCCAACGTTCCTTTCATTTTTCAATAATAAAAAGTCTTATGCAAATTTCACTCATCCAAACATTATTTTGCACAAGGATATTTCACAATAGACTTTCACAAATAAATTTACCAAACACACTTTGCATTTTGAAAAACATCATTTCCTCAAAGGCCTTTACATTTTCTCAAAGACTTTTCCCAAAAGTCTTTCCAAACACACTCTCTATCCCTCATAAAATCATGCTTGACTTTATCATGTATTCATGATTAGTTAACAAGGTTTTCACGATCTTCTCAAAGGTGAATCACCAAGGAAAAGCTTATGAATTACTAAGTAAACAAATATTTAGTGTGTACTCTCCCAAACTCATACCAATCACAACTTTGCACTTTTAATTTAATCATGTAAAAATACAATTCAATTTACTTGAGTCGTCAATAATTTATTATGGATCGATGAGAAACCCGAGTAAAGTGTGGGAGACCAAAGTGTGAAAGACCAATTTACCTCTATAAACCAAAGTTCGTAGATGCAAGAACCTGATTACGCTAAATTAATTTAACGGTCTTTCCATATCTTTTTTTCTTCATTTCGAAAATACTTTTACAAGTAGTCTTGGTTAATTTTAATTCTACTCCCACTAATATGTGATGGGTGATTATTTGGGTATGCAAGGAAGAATTTAATACTCAATAAATAAATAAATTGCTAGATGAGATGTCAAAACTTCGCGAAACTTTTATTAGGTTTTAAGTGCATTAGAAAGCTTAGCTTTTGTGATAGAAGTTAAATTGAATCCTAAAACATACAAAAAATGTAATTAAGTTCTAAAACTTGTCAAATTCGTGTAATCAAGTCATTCCCTTTAGTTTATCAAACTCGGCTAATGAAAAATGCCAACATGGATTTTTCTTATTTTCTCTCTCATGTGGCGTTGATGTGGCCAAAACAACGTCATTTTGGTCCAAATTTGATTTTTTTTTTCAATAATATTATAAGAATAAATGAACTTTCAACAAACAATAAAAGGGAAAACTAGGTGAGGGTGCCGCCACCGTCATACCATTGTTAGAAAGGGCTAGCGATGGTGGGGCATGGCCAACTAAGGGTTAGCGAGGGTCACTAGGCCTCAGCTAATGGTCGGCAACACTTGTTGACCTTATGAAAGGGCCTATAGGCCCTTGCCTAAATTTGAGCGAGGGCCACTAGTGGCAGGGGTTAGCCACCATTGGCACCCTTTAGCCAAATCTAGGTGAGGCCTTGCTAGCCCTTGCCACTCATTGGTCGTTGATCCCCATCATTGAAACCAACAGTACCAACCCTTTCTAACAACAATGGGGTAGCATTGACGAGGGCCCTATAAGCCCTTGTAGTTTTGCATCATCCCTTCCTCTTCTCTTTTTCTTTTTCTTTTTTTTTTTTACTTTTGTTTTTTTGTTTTAATTTAAATAATATTTAGTTAAAAAGACAACATCATTTTAGCCTTATCTTTCATATTCTAATCATGTCAAGGCCACACGGGAGAGAAAAAATAATTTTTGAAAAAGGTGACATCAATAGTTTTCATTAGCCAATCCCCCAAGTTCTCTATTTCCCCAAATGGGGAACTCCATGGATTCTTTTCAAGTAGCGGGGGCATTCGACAATGTGACCTAATGTCTCCTTACATCTTCACGCTTGTTATGGAAGTCTTTACCGGTTTATTGGACATACAAACCAGACAACCGGCTTTTGGGTTTTTCTGGCGATGTAAGTCCACTAGGCTCTCTCATCTATTTTTTGCGAATAACGTACTTCTCTTCGTTGAAGCTAGCTTTGCTTCTATTGAGGTACTAAAGGAAGGGATTGATAATTTCTCCAGTTGGAGTGGGCTCACACCGAACTTAAGGAAAAGTGAAGTCTTCCTCTCTGGAGGCTCTCTTGCTCTTCGTGATGATATTTTGAATAGGTTGGGCTACTAGTTGGGCTCCCTTCCTTTCCGTTACCTTGGAGTACCTATCATCTCTTCAAGATTGGGAAAGGCGAATCGCGTCTCTCTTGTGAATGCAATTACTGCTCAAATTCAATCATGGACCCACAGATTCCTCTCCTCTACGGGACAGTTGCAACTCATAAGGTCGGTGCTTCACTTTATCCAAGCTTTTTGGGCTCATCTCTTCTTTTTACCTTGCTCGGTCCTTAATCGCATTGAACAATTTTTTCGGCAATTCTTATGGAAAGGCCCGATGATGGGACCAGGTGGTGCTAAAGTTTCCTGGAGTGATATTTGTCTTCCGAAAAAAGAAGGCCTTGGTATTTGTACCTTACGTGAGAGTAATATAGCTTCAATGTTCAAGCACATTTGGATTCTCTTTTCTGATAAGGAATCCTTTTGGTGCAAATGGATTCATTCCACCTTCTTAAAGCAAAAGAATTTTTGGGTTGTCCCTAATCCTACGCTTTGTTCGTGGGCTTGGAAAAAGATTTTGAACCTTCGCGAGCATTTCCAACAACACTTCAAGTGGACTATTGGGAATGGATGTTCGGTCTCTTTTTGGTTCGATCCGTGGCATCCTAAGGGTTCGTTGTATAGTGTGTTCTCTAACCAAGACATTTACCGTTCGGGTATCTCGAGGCTAGCTTCGGTTGCGGATGGCTTTGCTACTCCAATGGGATGGTATGTTATCAATATTTTGGCCAACTGGTGGGATCCCCTCCCGGTGGTCAATAAGGAAGAAGATTGTTTTTAGTGGCTTCGTCACCCATCCAATCGTTTCTCTACTGCCTCTGCGTGGGAGTGAATTCGGCCTAAGGATGAAATGGTCTCTTGGTCCTCCTTTATTTGGAGCTCCTCTATGCCTCCTCAATATCAAACACATCTTTGGCTCATTACTCGAAACCGGTTGCTGACTCAGGTCTTCCTTATCTTTTATGGTAGAATTATGGCTACAAATTGCCCTTTTTGCTCGTATAGAATCCTATAGATCACTTGTTTTTTTGCCTGCCATGTTATGGGTAATCTTGCTTCTTTTTGGGCGGCCAAATTCAATCATGCTTGGTGTAACAAACCCTGGATGGAGAATCTTGCTTGGGCTTCCAAGCGCTTTGCGAATAGTAGCTTTTATCAGACTTTGGCTTGCTTTAGCTTTGGAGCCCTATGTTACATCATTTGGAAAGAGCAGAATAATATTCTATTTCGCAACCAGACCCTCTTCCTTCTGGCGATGAAGATGCACATCTAGAAGGCTATTAAAGATAAAGCGATGACTCTTAAGCATGTCCTGGACATTCTCAAGAATAGAAGACTTCAACGAGCTGGGATTTACATCTGTCTATCTTTGATTGATCGAGGTTCTCTAGCATTTGTTTGTTAGTCTTTTTGTTCTTGCTTTTCGCCTTTTGTTGGTTTCTCTTTTGGGAACCATGGCACCCCTACACTCGCATTAGACTTTTGTCTTCTCGAGTGTCTATCTTTTGATGGTGCCAGGCCTCCATCTTGTATTCTTCACAAGCAAAATCTATACATCTCTTATCTTCACCCAAAAAAAAAAAAATAATAAAAAGTTTTAATTAGCCAAATCGAATAGAGTTAAAAGAAAGACTTAATTACATCAATCTGATAAATTTTTAGATTTGATTGTACTTTTCATAAGTTTGAGAACTTAATTGTTCATTCGTTACAAATTTTAGAACTTCTGGTGTAGTATCTCCTTTTATTATCATCCAATGGAAATATCTTGCAAAAAAATTGATTAATGACCATGCATACCCTAAACAAAATTTCCAGTGCAATGTCTATTACTTCTTTTGTGTTTTTTTTTTTAATGAAAACTAAACCATATATAATGCATGAGATGAGATTATTAATCAAATCTATTTATTTGATGTGATTTCTATCATGACACTAATAATGCATTAAGTGACTCACTAAATAACATGCAATAGGTGACATGCATATTATAGAACTGACTAATTCTACACGCAATACGTATGTAATTTTTTACCACAACACGGCTTGGTACATTCTCTTCGGCCATTCTTGCTCTTGCTTTTGAATGAGTCTGGATCGGTGAACGTTGACATTCCGTGATTACCTGGTCATGAATTAACAAGCATGTGTAAATACATGGCATAAATAGGGAGTCAACCCATGATGATGACCTAATCCTACCCTTTCGTTTATTTATGAAAAGTTTGTACATGTAGAGGATTTCCTAAACAAGGACTGAAAGACATGCGACATATTACCATGGACTTAAAAGATATTTAATTTAAAAGGCGAAGAAAGCATGTATTGCAAAAATTTTTGAAAAAGACTACTATCCTTTTCAGAGCAAATGAAAATTCTTGTGGAAAGAATTTTGTAACATACTTGAGGAAAAATAAAGACACCAACTGAAAGTAATTTCCTTCGCCAAAGTTTTTTTTTTTTTTTAAAAACTTTATGGTAATTACTTCCAAATTTAAATGACTATGGTATTAAATCCTAGACTAATTATGGATTGCTCAATATATACAGGAAGGTAAGTAAATTACAAAGTGCATGGATAAAAAACTTACTTTGTGCGAGAAAATAGATGACAATCACATAGACATGCACATGATATGTGCAGTTTGATTTCTAACTAAGAAGGCTTGTTGTAATTAAAAGGGTGTACGCTCGTCACGCCTCGCGCTAGCATCATACCCTTTAACCTAGGCTCTACCTAAAGAAATTCGGGGAAAAGAGAGGCAACCTCTACATCGCAGTCTCGCATTCAAGAACGTATCTTTCTTAACATTATCCTAAATGTCCTATGGCAGCCTAGGTCTAACGGCCGAGTTGTATGTGCCATGTGTAGTACTAAAACAGTAAAGCATGCACAACAGTTTATAATCACAAAACATTCTATTCTAACCAAAATTAAAATAAACCTCTAAGCTACTGACATGCATAAAGAAAAAGACGAAAACAAGTCAGTAAAGTGCTTAAACAAGATAAAACAGCCTATGTCCTCAAGTGTCCCCAGCGGAGTCACCAAGCTATCGCAACCACTTTTTTTTTTTTTTTCCACGCCTAATTAGGGCGCGCGCTTACGAAGGCTAATGCTTTGGCTATGTCTATTTGGCTTAGCTCGGACTCTCCCAAGTTTATCAATTTACGAGTTAATAGTCCAAGTTTTTAACTCATAAGTTAATTGTAAAACAGAGTCGCCACTAATCAACTTGGGGTGAGTCGATTAAAAATCCAAGTGAAATATTGAGAGAAATATTCGCTCCTACGCAACCAGAGAAAGTAGGTTCAGGGACTTGATTACACTAGTTAGTCACTAATACCCTTTTGGTACCTAACCTTTTTTAAACCCTAAGGCTTTTTGGATTTTTGAGGGGTTTTCCATGCATTTATGGAGAAAAACATATGGAGAAAAACATTTTTGGACCTTTTTCTATTTTTGAACATAAAAGGAATTTTTGGATTTTTTTGGTATTTTTGGAAAATATAAGTAATTTTGGGCTTTTTATGACTTTTTTGGTTTTTTTGGAAAATACGGGATATTTTTATTTTTATTTTTTGGAAAATAAATTATTTTTATTTAAAATATTATTATTATAACATATTAAAATGACCTGAGTCGTGAGCTCAGTTCGAGCCTCCTTCCTTTTTTGTAAAGAAAAACAGCCCTCAAGCTTGCGTTCTAAATTAGCCCTAACCCAACCCTAATATACCCGGCCCGGAGAGCAACCTAAGCTCAACCCGCACAAGAGAACCCTAGGGTGACTGGGTCATGCACCCAACTCGGCCGACTCACTTTTTGGGAACACTAGAGCTTGACGATATGCGGCGCCAAGAGGGGGCCATTAGCCGTGATGTCACTCAGCGATGACTCGAAGTAGTGACGTGGGTGGATGGTGGCTAGGGTTTTAGGGGTAGAACGACGGTGATGACACGGTGGGGGAACGACAGAGGCGTCGAAGAGGGGGCAGCGTCAGGGGACGATGCTGAGGCAAATGGGATCAGGCGGTGTTGGGGACAACGCTGAGGTGGACGGGGTCAAGCGGCATAAGGGAATGATGCTAAGGTGGATGGGGTCAAGCAGTGGTGGCCTTGGGGTGAACGATGAGGACAACTGACTTGGTGTTGAAGCGGATGATGGTAGCGTGATTCGAGGCGGCTAGCCTACAGTGACGGCTTCAAGGCGAGGAACAATAGCAGCGTCGGCGACAACTGTTGGGTGACTGACATACAAGGCTAGATGGCTGCATCTAGAGCTGCGATCGTGTCATCAGCCACCGAATAGCAACGACGCAACCTCCCTTCTCTAGATCTAGAGCCTTCTCTCCTGGATCAGGAGCCCTCTCTCGCAGATCCGAACCCTCATGCTCAAATCTGCCCCCTCACTCTAGCCAACCTCAGATCTTGGCCTACTTGTCCTCGAGCATCCCCTGAAGTCTCTCAAGGGGAAGTCGTCGAAGTTGGCAGCCCCTGATCCTTCTCGGTGTGCTTTTTGGCCTTCCCTCGATGCCCTATTTATATGCGCAGGAGGGCCGGTCGGTGGAGGCTAGGCCGGTGGTCCTTGGTGTGCCAACTAGCCTCCCTCCACCAACCGAATTGGTGTCAACTCAGTCACCTACTTGCGCCCCCTATTTTACATTGAAGGCCTGTCTCCCTCACTTCTGGTTTACCCTCGCCTCAGTCCGTAGTTCATCCTCTGGCACGTCGCCGGCCTCTGCGCGTGCTTCTCCTCCACTCGGGGAAGAAGACAACCTAAGAAAGAGGACAAACAGGAGAAGGGGCTAGGCTAGGAGGAAAAAAGAACTGAGCTGGACCTTAGGGCCCGCACGGTTGGAAAAGGGGGCTAGGCACAAAAGGCCTAGCCCTAATGGATTGCTGTGCTTTTTCATTTTTGGTTTGTTTTGCTGTTTTTTCATTTTTGTTGTTTTTTTATTATCTATTATTTATTATTCGAAAAAAGGAAAATAAAAGAAAAGAAACTAAGGCCTAATTAAAACCTAATCAAAATTTAGGTGTCAACACCCCACATGTGCAGTATCCCTTCTTTCCTTTGGTCATTTAATTGCGAAGTCTCAGGAGGCATCACCAACCCATTGATTTTATCTTTCGATTAAATGCAAACGAAAGCATAAGCAACTCCACCCAATCATACATACCAATAGGAATAGTAAGGAAAACATATCAACAAACGTTTTCATAAATGTATACATATATACATCAACTTAGTACATAGAAATTTTAATAATTACATGTCCATAATACAGATTCTTTTCGATTTACCAAAAGGGGTTGAGGGTTAGCCTAGCGCCTTTATTCTACAAGGGCAACCTCAAAAGTGATATTTTCCCTTAGTGCTGAGTACACGTCCATGTCGTAGTATCATGACTCGGGCTTTGGATCGGACTCCATGTCAATGATGAAGCTATTGGAGATGTCCACTACCATGGGGTTCCAGATGGCACCCTCGGTTCCCTCGCTAGGCGGCCCATAAAAACCCTAGATAGGACCGAAGAGCTCCCTGAACCATAGGTACCATGCCATGAATTAGGGGGGCACCGAGTTCGTTAGCCCTTCGTCCACCCAAATGGTGGTCACGAACTTCTCGTGTATAATGTCGATCCTCTCAATTAGGAAGGGGGTCACCTAGGTGTCCTAATCTACAAGTACCCCATACGCTCATGGCGGAATGGACTAGCCATTGTTGTGGCCTGAAAAATTTAAACCGCAAAAGGTGGGAAAACTCATTAAATAAACTCCCTAAACCTTGCATAAGAGAGTATTTCGCCTCGAAGATACCATATATGTGTGGCTTTATTATCAATAGCAGATCAATAGGAAAGCATTTGCTTTGCATCATCTATAAACACGAAATGAGCAACTCACCATACAATGCCCTAACAACGTATCCAATAATTACATAAATAATTCTCCACTTGAGTCCACAATTCCAGTAGGCACATGACAAATGTGAATAATAATACAGAAACAACCATCATCACTTCCATGTACAATGGATTCACACGAGTCCAAATTATTATGACCGCTCTCGACCACGATCGACAATTGCATCCGTGATCTTCCAGCGTAATCGAGCATCCTCCCACCCCATCAGATACGACAATGTCTTGACCTCACTCGAAGATGGCATTCAGTTAAGAGTATTGTTCCAAAACATCCATGAACGGCATCCAAACCTTTGCCGGGCATTCGGAATCCGTCAAGCGTAGTCCTTCGTAGTCATACGAGTACGGAACCATTTAAGTGATCATACAAGCACACCAACCACTCAAGCCAATTTTTATCTTCCAATTTAGCCAATGTAAGAGTGTTTAGTGCTCACACATCATACACTAACAATTCTTACACACAAAAATGCCTTACAATTATTTATCCACTATAATAATTATACGATAACCTTATTCCCCTATTATCAATGCAAACATATAAAACTTGATATCTCACAGCGGTATTTCAAGAATCAACCCTATCATGCCTTTCTAAGTTTTCTTTTCAAAAAATACTTTAGAAGAAAGGTTACTAAATTTTATTCTCATGGCAATCACCCTTCAAGTCCATACAATATCACACCATGGGTTTACTTTTCAACATAACTTATCACTTTTCAAAATAAAATATCATAAGTACTTATCAATTTTCAAGATAGGCCATCACAAGCACTTATCACTTTTCAAGATGAGCTATCACAAATACTTCACTTCTCAAGATAAGCTGTCGCAAGTACTTATCAATTTTCAAGATAAGCTACCACAAGTACCTATCACTTTTCAAGATAAGCTATTACAATCACTTATCACTTTTCAAGATAAACTATCACTTAATCATCTATCACTTAGTCTAATTATCACTAATATTAATCCTAACCCTAAACCTAAGTGCAACTACCATCTTAAGCAAGGTTTAAGAAGTCACTCCCGAGATCAGCTTTTAAGCTTTGACGGTGAACGACCACCGCATGGTGGTGGACAGTGGCAGTGGTGTGCAGCGCGGCAAAGAGGTGACGTGAGAAGGCAGTGAAGCGCATGGCAATGAGAAGGCTTGTCCTTGGGTGGCGACAGTAGCATTATAGCGTGGTGGCAAACACACAGAGAGAGAGAGAGAGAGAGAGAGAGAGAGAGAGAGAGAGAGAGAGAGAGAGAGAGAGAGAGAGCACCGAGAGTGAGAGAGAGAAAGGAGCTTCTCTTCCAAGTTTTCCTCAAAGCCTTACTAAGCTTAGTACAAAATCCCCTAAATTACTCTTGGCCAAGTCCTTTGAATGACCACCAAAAGCTCTTGAAATCTTCCTATCACTCTTCATTTAATGCTAGATTTCAAGCATTTGTTTTTTTTTTTGTTTTTTTTGTTTTTTTTGGTTGGAAATGAACTAAGGAAGCTAACTAAGTTGATCTCTTCTTTTTCCCTTCTTCAAATGGGCACCTACCCCTCCCTTGGAAGATAACAATCCTTGTCTCATTAAGCCAACAAGATTCTAGAAGGGGTAATATAGGGATATAATCAAACTATAGTATAAAACACTATTCATGCATATGGGTAATTAATGTACAAGCTTCCATAAGACCAAGTGTGGGTTTAGTTGGCCTTGATGGGCCCACTTGGGCTGTCCATGATGGGCGTGAGGCCCATTGGAGTCGTTCACAACTTGGGCCCTCGTGACTCCTCGTTCGTGGCCCATTTCCACTTTTCCGAAAATTCATGGTCCGATGGTAAAAAATTGAATTTTTATCCTAAGGTGACTATTGCTTGTTTTTCAATGATTTTTCGATTACCATCGTAATTTTATTCCTTATATAGGGGTTGAATTGAGGATATCACATGCTAGGTCACATACTTTGGAACAAAGTATTGCTAGGTCACATACTTTGGAACCTCATCACTTATCCATTCTCTTCCCTATGGAATAGTTGGGTTGATAGCACTAAAGGTAGAGGCACTCCAATTATGCAACTCTACCTCTTTCTTAGCATAAATATATTGCATTTTGATAGAGCGTAACAATAGGCGTCTTCAAAATAAATCAATTAATATCCACTTTATTTTTATTATGATGCATAAAGTCATAAGAGGTAGAGTTTCACTCTACCAACCATCCTACGTAAATGTTGTATTTGTTACCGTGTGAAGACTTCCAATCTCAATTTCCTCGCTTTATTAGTTCTGTTTGTAAAGCGGGAGGATGGCCCTAAGCTTTTGCATTTGATCTGAGTAATGAAACTTTCTTTTCATCCAAAAATAGAAAGTAAAAATAATTTTGTTCAATATATGTTGCATGTGTCTTATAACAAGTGGCTTGGCATATTCATCAGGTGAACATGCCACATGGTAATGATGTAGATATACTATCGATTGGACTATTGATAAGTGCATGCCATTCATAGCCATCATCGTGTAGAAATCAATCATATATTTGGATATAGAGACCAAAATATCCCAGATTCACTTATTACACGGGCATATACTTATCGATTGGACCATTGATAAGTCCATGCCATTCATAGCCCTTATGGTGTAAAAATCAATCATATATTTGGATATAGAGACCAAAATCTCCCAAAGTCACTTATTACACCGGCGCATCATTTTTATTACAAACACATGGATGCGATTTCTTCCATTTGATGCATCGAGAAAATCATCCTGTGAATGGGCATTCCGCTGGTTAGGCGGTGACTAGATCGGTCCGGCACTAGGGAAAACAAGAAGCAATAACCATACCAGTATTCAAATTTATGAACAAAAATGCAAAGCCTCTAAAAGGAAGGACCTTCAAAGAGCAATGACATGGTGTGGTGCTCAAGGAGAGGGAGTGAATGGTTGTCATCATAATTGTACATCAGTGGGACCATCCGGGCCGTGTTGAGGGAGGCTTTGGTGAAGGCCTTGGTGAATGGGTGAGGATAGAGGCATGCCTTGTTGAGTCTCTTCCATGCCTCTGAGATCATCTTCTTCACATAGTTTCTTGCCACTTCATCTGAAGAACCTTTGAATTCTTGCTTGTAGCATTCTCCATAAGACCCATCTCGGCCATCTTGGAACTCGTCCTGTCAAGGATGTCATCGCTCCTATATTAGTGGAATAATCCTCGAAAATGGGGGAAAAAGAAAGTTGAAGAACAAGAAAAAGAAAGAAGAGAAAGCATTTACAACGATCGTGCCTTTACTCGGTTGCACGATCATAGCGCATCAATTGCAAAAACATGAGAGTGCAGTCATATACGGAGACATGGCAACCGGAAATCAATAATCCAATTGCAAATACCATCAGCCGGAGTACAGTTACAGTTAATGAATTCCCTCCAACAGAGAGAAGCTTTGTTAAAAAAGGACAATTCGAGAAATGTTCAGTTAACGCGTGAACGAACCAACAAGACAAAATCGTCAAAACATGTCTCATAGACTTGAAAAAAAAAAAAAAAAAAAAAAAAAAAAAAACTTAGAAAAGGGTAATTGCTCACTAGCCCCTACAAGTTTGTATCCTTTAAATAAGTCCCAAAGGTCTAAAATATTAAATTAAAAAGAAAAAAAAAAAAAAAAGAAATAAGGCCGTGTGCCACCGACACACCAGCGAGACATTATAAACTTCCATAGAAAGAATTGATGTGCTTTGTCTTATTCACAACTCGAATCGTCGATTTTTATATAGAATTAACCACTATTTCCGAAAAATTAAACCCAAAAGTAAAAAGAGACTTTTTTTTTTTTTTTTTTGTGTTTGTGTGTGTGTGTGTGTGTGTCTTGTGATGAACATTATCACTCAACTCGGCACTTCCCAAGTCGTCCCAAAGACGAAGAATAGAAGCTGTGGAAGATACAATTTCAGGTATATTTTCCAAATGTTCGACACTTTGGGGATTGATTCCCTCACCCAAGAGGAAGAATAGGTGGACCAACGCGGCGGGCACTCCGGAGCTGACCATTGCGTTGTCCAAGTAGTCTTGTGTTGCTGGGTAGTGACCACCCGCGAGCCATCTCGCCTCCACGAAGAAGGCATTTATCAGACTCGCCCACTGGCCACGAATTGGAGACAAGCAAAAAATGAGGACACGCCAATTTATAATACGTGCCGGTATTTGTACGTTGTAAAAGTTTATCATTTAAATTTTAGTATTTATTAAAAATCGATCCGTGTCAATATTTGTATGTTGTAAAAGTTTGAGTTTTTTTTTTATAAATATATCAACAAAAGCAAAGTTTATGGATTATGGGGTTGTACCGTTTTCCTTAAGGAGTATAATGGGTTCCACCTATGATTTTTGTACACCACAAAACTGACTTCATTGGTAACATCATCGACAGCATGAAAGCACATCCTCATGTAGTCTGGTATATTATCCTTTTCAGTACATTTCCGTCTGAGTGATCAAGAGTATCAAATCAGCAAAAGAACAACAGAAATAGAACTATTTAATGCATGATAACATGGATTTATCTAGTAGACCTGGGAAGTGAAAATATTGTTACTTTTGTACAAATGGGGTTTTGAATTTCATGGATGTGTCCACACGATTTGGGACCACTTACGTAAGAAAAAGTCCGTACCCCACAGTATACCGTATCCCAAAATCATATGAGATATATTCTTTTTACATATAGGTTCGAGACCATGATATGTGAACTTTTGATTAGTCAGCTATTGTGAACATAAACAGGCGTCTAGGAACACTATTGCGTATGTGCAAAATAAAAAGACTTTCTGGATGCTTTATGTTGTAAAAGTCCAAATTACGTACCTGTTGACCACATCCAGGAACGAGTTGAGTTCATCGATCGTGCCATAAACATCAAAAATATCGTCGATGATGTAGATGAATGAGATGACTTTGGTGGTAAGCACTCTCTCCTGGGACAAGCCTGTATCGGTGACGATGGCCGATGACCACATGTACCATTTCAAGGGCTGGTCCCTTGCGTATTTCAACTTCTTTGCCAAGCCCAGGTCTTTCCACCAGCTGATTAACACATGAGAAGTATAAATCAAGCTAGTCACCGAGGAATCTAAGGGAGATGTGATGGGGGGCCACCTGATATTTCAAACTAGTTATAGCCAATACTCTGACAGGATAATTTGAAGGTGAAAATCAAACAAAAGAAAAAATCTATTATTCTCCTTCTCTTCCTTGAGTAGTGTGAGTTGGAAGCATAGGAGAATTTGAAGGGTTAATAGCCTGATAAAACCCAAATTAGTACATGCGTGACAAATTTATCTCAAACTATTTTTTTTAACTATAAAGAACCCCAAACTAGTACATCGGTGACAAATTTATCTCAATTGACTATAGAAAATCTTGAACTGGTACACTTGTGATAAATTTATCCAAAAATAATTTATTCGACTGCCAAAACCCCAAATTGGAACATTCGTGACAAATATACCCTTTGTTAAATTAAATTAATATCACAAAAAATCACAAAAATTGTATAATTGTGACAAATAGAGAGTCAAATCCCAAACTAATGCACTAGCCAATTGTCACATATTATTCAATTTAATAATTTCACGGTAAAATTTAACAAAAACTAACAAAAGATAAATTTATCACAAGTGTACCAATTTGGGGCGAATTTGTTAAAGGTATACTAGTTTGAGTATTTGGTGATAAAAAAAATTAGTTTTTGTTAAATTTGTCACAAGTGTACCAATTTGGAATTTTTCAAAGTATTAACCCGAATTTAAAGGTGAATTAAAAATAAAAGAAAAGGCATGCTGATCTCTTCTCTTCCTTAAGTAGCGAGTGTTGAGTGTTTTCACCTTCAAATTCTCTTAACAAACTCTAGATAGAAAATTTGGATCATGTGCACTTACTTTGAGATTTGGAGGACTTCAGCTTTATGCACGGATCTTACAATGTCCATGTCCAGATGGGCAAGTTCCCCTAAATTCTTGGTCCAGCTATAAGAATGACCCAAAAAATTCGTCAAGAAATTATTAGCCATGAACGTGGCCAAGCTCTTTTTTTTTTTTTTTTTGGTCGGAAAAAGTAGAGGATCGCATTACGAAACTAAAGAGGAATTACATATCAGTGCGTCATTACATAAAAGAGAGAACATAAAAGGAGGGGGCGAGGCAGGCCAATTTGAGGGGAGAATGTTGAGCCCATGCGCGTGGGTGGCCCAGTCCGCTACTATGTTTTCCTCTCTTCGGCAGAAGCAGATCTTTAGGGTTTTAAAACAACGCCACAAAGCAGACGCCTCCAGGAACAACGAGCAAGAAGACCAAGGGACGCGAAGAGGATCGTCGATCACTTCAACCATCTAAAGACAATCAGATTTGACAATAAGGTGAGTTGTAGAAAGCCCTTTTTGAATAAGAAATCTGAGAGCCACAATCAGCGCCTGAATCTCCGTATGGAATGCAGAGGAGGCCCCGACGGTCTGGGAGAAACCATCTATCAATCGCCCCGTGAAGTCTCTACAAATCCCAACCACCGATCCTTCTAGGGAGCCAGTATGGTAAGCACCATCAGTATTCACCTTCAGATGCCCTTTTTCCGGCGGATGCCAACCTACGTGCGTAATGAAAGGCCATTGGGAACGCCGTCGATCCGAAACAACTGAAGGGGTTTCCGCTCTGTCTGACGCCAAAGAAGATTGCGAAAAGGAAGGATTTTCTGGGGTTGTAAGATTTGAAAGTTGATACCGATGTTTCTGGGTGTGCAGGCTCTCCACAGAACAAGATTTATAGCAACGGGCGTAAGCAACAGCATTAAAAACAACCTAATGGGGATTGGGACTCCGGTGTTTGAAAACAAAATCGTTCCTGGCTTTCCATACAAACCAGAAAACCGCAGCTATAGTGGCCAAGTCAGGTACTTCACTTTTCCTTTCCATTGTCTCATAAAGCCAAGCATCAAATCTATTTGACTGCATATCTTGCGTATCCAGGTGAAGCTGAGGATGGGACCAAACTGCCATAGTCCAGGGACAATGAAGAAACAGGTGCTCAGTAGATCCGATCTTAGGGCTGCCATCACAGGTAAGGCATAATTTACAAATTGGATCGGGTAAGATATGACGATTATACAAATTTTCCCCCGTTGCAATGGCATTATGGCATAGAGACCACAGAAAAATTCGTAGTTTAGGGCTCGTTTGCACTTTCCATAGCTCATTTCAAAAATGCCTGGGAAACGTGAAGGAAGTGGACGCCTGCTGTTCATCTATAATATGATCCCAAGCACGAATACAATTGTACCCACTTTTCACTGAATATATGCCATTCTGTCTCCCTTTCCATATTATAAAATCAGTTGCGAATTGAGGGCATACCTGGATTTGTAAAATCTCATTGACAACCTGGTCATCAAAGTATCTTTTAAGAAGGGGAATATTCCAAGATTGCTGTTCAGGATCAATGAAATCTGCTACCATAGTGGGTTCATTTTGTTGCGCAGGTCCACCTATAATACCCATAGATAGCCAATTGTCTTGTCTGATGTGAATCTATTTTCCATTTCCTACAAACCAGCATAAATTGGGAGAAATGGAGTCCCGGCCACAAAGTATGCTCTGCCATCCCCAAGAGGGATTGGCTCCTCGTTCAGCATGCCAGAATTCTTTTGCAGGATAATAAATCCCTTGAAAAACTCGAGTCCATAAGGAGTCGTCGTTGAGTCAAACGCCACGCCCGTTTAGCAAGAAGAGCTTTATTAAAGGTAAGTAGATCTCGAAATCCCGGTCCCCCGCATCTTTACGCCTCTTTAAGAAATCCCAGCTCTTCCAATGCATGCCCTTTTTATCGCTATGAGTCTCGCCACCGAATTTCGATATTTTTTCTCAATAGCTATGCAAATAGACTTTGGAATTTTAAAAATAGACATTGCAAATTGAGGCACAGCTTGAACTACCGCTTTAATTAAGATTTCCTTACCCCCTTTTGAAAAAAGTTTTTCCTTCCAACCATCCAATTTTGCATGTACTTTTGCTAAGATCCAGGAAAATAGCTCTTTCTTAGACCTGCCCCAATCTGAAGGAATCCCCAGGTATTTCCCTAATCTTGGCAACACCGGAACTCTGAATTCTCTGGCTAGATACTCCTGAAGAGGTGCTGGACAGCCAGAACTGAGAAGAATGCCTGATTTATTCCGATTAATTTCCTGTCCTGAGAACTGGCAATACTGATTTAAAATGTTTGACAGGTTCTAGCATTCAAGGATCTTCCCTTCGAAGAAAAAAATTGCATCATCAGCGAAAAAAAGATGAGAAAGCTTTGGACAACTCCTAGTAAGTTGGATTCCTTTAATATTGCCCATCTCCACAGCATGATGAATTAGAGTCGATAACGCATTTGCCACTAAAATGAATAAATAGGGAGAAAGAGGGTCGCCCTGTCTTAGACCTCTCGACATGGAGAAAGGCTGGAGAGGTTGGCCATTAAACTTGACGCAAAGGGTTGCAGTCTTAACACACTGCATAACTCTTGAAATCCAAACTGAGTGAAACCCAAGTTGATGAAGGTAAGCCTGAAGAAAATCCCACTCAACTCAATCATACGCCTTTTTCATATCTAGTTTAAGTAACCCCTGAAACTTTCTCCTCCTTTTTCGAGTTCTCAGATAATGTAAAACTTCCTGCATCACTAGCACATTATCCTAGATTTGCCGGCCAGCAACAAAAGCGCTTTGCTCCTCAGATATGAGATCAGGTAATAGGGGCTTCAGTCTGTTTGCTAGTATTTTGGATATAATTTTGTAATGAAAGTTACACAGACTAATCGGTCGGAATTGATCCAACCTTTCAGGATGGGAAATCTTCGGAATAAGCGTAAGATACGTTCTGTTAATAGAAGGATCCAACTCCCCTGAGTCGAAGAAAGCTTTCACTGAGGTAAAAACTTCATCCTTTAAGATATCCCAATTGTACTGGTAAAATTGGCCATTCAAACCATCCGGGCCTGGTGCTTTTAAAGGCCCCAACTGAAAAATAGCATTCCGTACTTCTTCAGGAGTAACCTCAGCCATAAGATGTTGATTCATTGCAGCAGTGACAACGGTCGGACATTGGTTTAAGAAAGGATAAAAATTTCGCTGGCCAGCCGAGGTATAAAGGTTTTGAAAATAATTCTGAGTCATCTGCTGAAGAACTGTTTCATCTCTAATCCACTGGTTGTTTTCATCTATCAGCATGGATATTCTATTCCGAAGACGTCGTTGGATTGTAGACGCGTGGAAAAACTTGGAGTTTTTATCTCCCCACTTCAGCCACTGAATGCGAGATTGCATAGCCCAGTATTGTTCCTCTTGAGCCCATAATTTATGAATCTGATTTCTTATATCTGCCATACAGTTTTTATCAGATTGACTGATCCTTCTATTCATCAGGTTCTGGAGTTGCAGCTGAAGGTCAGAAATTTTGCGTTTAGCATTGAAGAATTTTGTTTTGCTCCACCGAGAAAGGGCTATTGAGATAAGGTATAATTTTTGAGTAAAGGTAAAAGGCTGCGATTTGGATTTTGCTAGCTCATCTGAGATAATTGATCTCCATTCAGGGTCTTACAGCCAAAAGGATTCAAAAATAAAAGGCTTAGGGCATCTGTGGCGGGGAGGAGAGCTATGAAGCACCAGAGGACTGTGATCTAATCCAACCGCTGGAAAAGCAAAGACCTCTGCTGTGGCACCCCTCGACGGCCCCCGATTCGTTGGGGCTGCCACAGTTCGCTTACTTTTCTCTTTCTTGACCTGAAGGTCTATCAATCCTAGGGGCTTATATCTTTTAGGTTGGTCCCTGCGCAATTTATATGGCGGAAGCGTATCCAACAACTCCCTTCCCTACATTCAAAAAACAATGCACACCAACTAAACATTTTATCTAAGTTCAAGACGTACACTTTTATTTACATAACTTGATGGACATCATTAGTCGGTACATCAAATCCAAGGTCTTCTACACTTGGCTACACTTCAAAAGATGACCGACATCTTTTCCCCCAGTAGTATACTTAAGGTCCACCGACCAGTGTTAGCGTCCAAAAGTTCCCTTCTTTGCTATCCTCCTCCTCGCAGTCATATCCAACCACTCAATCCATCTACTAATCTGAAATGTTAATCCCCAAAAGGGGTGAGTATAATAACTCAGCAAATACATGATCCCTTTAGCTACTCACGCATCACACCAAACAATCAAATATGTCATTGCATCACATAACATCATCAAATATGTCACCTCATCATATAATATCAACAGGTATATCTTTGCATCATATAACATTATCAAATGCTCATGCATATGCCAATATCATGCCATCACGCCATACGTATTCTTTCATCCAAGCATTCATTTCCAATGCTCATGCATATATCATGCATACATATCTCTGAATACCCATGCACACATACCATGCACACATTTCATCCCATGCATGACTCAACCTCAAATTCACAACTTTTAATTTGCTTTTATTGCTCGCACCCAGTCCTGGTGATGCAAAAGAAAAACAAACAACCCCCTGGGCATGTATTCGAAAATACAATCGGGCTTCCGGCATCTCCTACGCTCCGGGCATCTCGCACCCCAACTGGCATCACGAGGCATCCTCGGGCATGTATTCAAAATACAACCGGGCTTCCGGCATTTACACTCCCTGGCCGGGCATCTCACACCCCAACTGGCATCACGAGGAATCCCCTGGCACACACCATACGGGCTTCCCGCATCCCCTACGCTTCGAGCATCTCAACTCCGAGGCCATCCAGAATTACGCCCCCAGGGCCACTGGGCATTCGGCATTTTCACTCCCTGGCCGGGCATCTCGACACTCCCGGGGCATCATCGGCTCACACCATCCGGTGGCTTTCTCATTCATCATGATTTACATACACATGTGTAACACCCCACAACCCCTTTGAGGCTATTACAGTCATATTTGCCTGTTCTTTGAGAGCTATAAACACTTAGTGTGACGACCCAGACCCGGGACAGTATGGAGGGACGGACTAAGATCGCCTCGGCAGTATGCGGGCGAGGCTAAGGGCATTTCTCCTGTCCCACATCGCTTAGGGAGGGAGCCTCGGGAGCCTTTATAAGGCTTGGGTTCCTAAGTATGTATGACGCGTTTTAAAACCGTGAGGGAAAAGACCGTGGCTAGGATGGCGGTTCGTCCGCGCCAGGGCGGGTGACCCAAAGCGGACAATATCAGACAATGGGGGCCCGAGTCCTTACAAATGGTATCAGAGCCGACTCCCGACCGCGTGTGGGGCCCTAGTACAGTGTGACAGCCCGAGCGGCGGTGCGCGAGGAGGAGGGATGGCGGTGCGTCCGCGCCTCAGTCCCCAGACGTACGCAAGGAAGGAGACCTTATCCCACATCGCCTAGGGAGGAAGTCTTGGACCAGTATATAATGACTTGGGCCCCTCTTAACCTGTATGACGCATTTTAAAGCCGTGAGGGAGGGAAATGGCTTCGTGCAATCTCATCCAAAGCGGACAATATTATACAGTGGGGCCCGGGTCGTTACAAATGGTATCAGAGCCGACTCCGCGGCGTGTGGGGCCACGGCGGGGCGCCTTAAGAGGGGGAGAATGTGACGACCCGGACCCGGGACAATACGGAGGGATGGACTAAGATCGCCTCGGCGTGCGCGGGCGAGGCTAAGGGCATTTCTCCCGTCCCACATCGCTTAGGGAGGGAGCCTTGGGAGCCTTTATAAGGCTTGGGTTCCTAAGTATGTATGACGCGTTTTAAAACCGTGAGGGAAAAGACCGTGGCTGGGATGGCGGTTTGTCCGCGCCAGGCCGGGTGACCCAAAGCGGACAATATCACACAGTGGGGGCCCGGGTCCTTACAAATGGTATCAGAGCCGACTCCCGACCGCGTGTGGGGCCACGCGGGCGCTGTGCTCCCAAGGAGGGGAGAGTGTGACGGCCCGAGCGGCGGTGCGCGGGGAAGAGGGATGGCGGTGCGTCCGCGCCTCGCCTCTAGACGTGCGCAAGGAAGGAGTCCCCGTCCCACATCGCCTAGGGAGGAAGTCTTGGGCCGATATATAATGGCTTGGGCCCCTCTTAACTTTGTATGACGCGTTTTAAAGCCGTGAGGGAGGGAAATGGCTTCGTGCAATCCCGTCCAAAGCGGACAATATTATACAGTGGGGCCCGGGTCGTTACACTTAGGCTCTCTTTTATCTTTCTTTTCTTTTTTTTTTTAACCAACGAATGAACGGTCCCAGCGCACATCAAATAGCGGAAGCGAAATCATGACTCTCCCAAACAACCAGGGCCAACGCACACAATTAAATAATATAAGATACTGGAAGACCGGTTCTCTTATTCATATAGCCAAAGGATGGATGTTTCTTGCTCTTTTCAGGGTAGAATGTACATCAAAAGACTACATCAAAAAGAAACCTCAAAAAGTCTACCCGTCCTCAAAGAAGCTCTATACAAGCACTATCCATCCACCAAGATCCGATCGAATCAAAATCCCTCCAACCTCTCCAGCTTCAGCTCACGGTCTAACTCCAGCCAGGTGCACCAGGGGGTGATGGCGGCGGCATCATGCCCATCATAACTCCGTCTCGACAGGTGTAGACAGAGACAAACTCCTGGTATACTGGGCCGCTCTCCAAGCCCACATCAAATCTGACCCGCACGTTCACCCGGAAATAAGACAATCCGGGGACAAGTAGGGCTGTCCGATGCAGCACCCTCACATCCACGTCAGAGGGTATGCCATAGAACGCGCCAGGAGCAACCGAAGGCAGCGACATGACTAAGCTGAAATGTTAGTCCCCAAAGGGGGTGAGTACAACCACTCAGCAGAAATGTAATCTCTATGACTACCCATACAACACAACAAAGCATATCATAGCATCACATAACAATAATTAAACATCATCTGGATATTCACTAAGCAATTCAGCCATAGGCTCTCACATTATTCTCAAATCATGCATCCACCACACATGTGCATTTACAAGTCACGCATTACACATGTTCACATGTCTCACCATATGCACCTCCCGTAAATCAGCCATTTCTCATGTATGTACATATAAATCTCATCACGCATACTCTTTGCACATAAGCACCTCTTATGCATATGAGCATAGCATATAATTCAGCAGATATAAATGTCAATGTTTCACATCACGTGCACATTTTACATGATCAACCCGATTCATGCACACTTATCTCCATAATATCGTGTGCATCTTTCACATAATAACAATGCTCATGCAGGCATATCAAATTCATGCAATTTCAAATGCAAATTATGGTACACACCACCCAGCTTCCGGCCACCCCACATTCCGGGCATCTCACATCCAAACCTGGCATCATGAGGAATTCACGGCACGCACCATCCGTGCTTCCGGCATTTACACTCCCTGGCCGGGCATCTCGCACCTCATCTAGCGCCACGAGGTATCCACGGCACACACCATCCGTGCTTCCAGCACCCCCAACGCTCCGGGCATCTCAACTCCGAGGCCATCCAGATTTACGCTCACAGGGCTACTGGGCATCCGGCATTTTCACTCCCTAGCCGGGCATCCCAACACTCCCGGGGAATCATCGGCACACATCATACAAAAATCTCTTTCATATGCATGATTTATGACATGTTACATGATGTTCACATACGCCACAGCAAACAATATCATGTGTCTCTACTTCTATGACATGAAATTCACCTAACATGCTTCATCCAACTAGTTCCCAACCATTCAGCATGCACAAGTTTGAGAAATCATCTCAATTGAACATCAATTGCCCTTTTTAAACCTTGTGATACACACACACATAATGATCAAGGCAACATAACACATGTTTCATGAAGAAAAACATGCCTTGGATGTCATTACACAAAGAAATATGTTCGGCCATAACAATTCAACAAGTTCCAAACCAAACAGTTTACATGGTTATGGAAAAGATCACAATGTACCACTCAATTGGCTTTTTAAAGATGATAACTCTTCACTACATTGACAATAAGACATGGAAGTGTCATTCTCATGAAGACACTATGTTTAAACAATGTTTACACACAAAGACATATGTTCGGCCAAGACAGATTTAAGTTTAGGAAATTCCAGTTTACACTGCTCACGAAACTCACTAATTTAATTTACCAAATCACCTTCAAAAATTACCAAATTTCAGTATGTCTTAGCCAAGGGTCTAAAGATCATTTCTCATGAAGACATCATCGCTCAATTTGTGGCATCCTCAATTTCATCTTAATAACCTATCATGGTGAGAGGATTGTGATCAATTGAATTGCAATGAAATTCTCGGAGGTGTGGCAATTGTGACTAATTAGATTGTGAAATTCTAGACATTACTCTAATGAGATTACAATTAAATCATTTTAGTAGACATGATGGCTATGAGGTGTGATTTTATTAGTGAGGATGGTGATTATGTGGCAATGACATTTATCATGTGGCCATAGTAGCTATGGTATATGTGTGACTAATGTTGCTAATGGAATTTGTTGTACTTGAGTGTGTGTGATTATAAAATTTATGGCCAAGTGTCACATTGTTGGATTAAGACTTGATTTAGTCATATTAGTGGTTAAGTTAAATGGGTTAATTAAACTTAAGTGGAAAAGAGATACACGGCCAAGGGGGGTGCCGAATACTTTTGTGAGGTGTAAGTGAGGGGTGAGCTGTGAGGGAGAGTGCTGAGGTGGCGCTAGGTGTCATCAGCCGAGGAAATGTAAGAGAGAGAGAGAGAGCTGGTCGAAAATTTAAGGGGGTAAGTCGGCAGAGGAAAGAGAAAAAGCAAGAGAGAAAGAGAGAGGAAGGAGAGAGAGACGGGCGCGCGCGAAGGAGGAGAGGCCGACGAGTTTGCTGAGATTTCTGCTGTCCTTCACCAAATTCAGTACAATCAAAGGCAAGATTAATGTTTTCTAGCTTCCTCATGATCTTGTGTTGCATGTTAGAGGTAGAAATTGGGTGGTGTTTCGGCTGGGTTGAAGGAAATTCGCTGAAGAACAAACTTGGACAGTTTCGGACCTCTTTGAACCAGTTAACCCGATTTGTTTGCATCACTTTGTAGAGGATGTTAGAGGTGGAATTGAGGCCCGAGCCCTTCATGAAAGTTGTTGTGCAAACTCTGAGTTATAACATAGTCGAAAATGAGCATTTTTGGAGTTGATTTGAGGGGTGAAATTCGAGTCCTACGGAGAGGAAGTGCTCTCGGGCGGACCAGTGCGTCGGTTTGAAATGTTGTTCATTAATCATGTGGTTACAGTGAGAATTTTAAGTCGACCTCTTCTAGGGAAATGTTGTAGACATCCTGGGTAGTAACATAGTAAAATTTGAGCTGAATTCATCTAGTATAGCTAGGTGGATTTCATGTTCTTTGCTGTCGTTGAAATCTGAGTGCTACTGGATTGAGTGTCAGTGGACTGGTTGGCTTGAAGTGTGATTTTCACGTGGTTCTGTGAGGTAATTCAAGTTGATTCCTTCTAATGAATTGTTAAAGACTTCATGAGGTATATTGTGGTAAAATTCGAGCTCATTTCAGTGTGTATAACTAGAGATTTCGAATTTTCCTTATGAGCTTGTGTGCTGGAAATGTTACCAAACAAAAGTCAGTAACTTGTGAGCTTGTAAACCTTATTTTCCTTGGTGAATTGGATGTCGACCATTTAAGAGAAGTTGTAGAAAATTGACTTGGTTATAACATATCCAAAAATGAGGTTAAAATATTGAGTTTAGGTGGGTCATCTCGTGTGATTTTGTTAACCGTGTAAACTGTATATAACCGAGTGACAGTCAGAAGTCGTTGATTTTTAAACAACCATTTGTAGGTCGAATTTGAAGATGATTTCTTCTAATGAAATGTTTATCTACTTCTTGATTATGATGTGGTAATTTTGAGAATCTTTGGAGGTAGATTACTATTTCCATTTCGTGAGAAACCGAAGGTACTGAAAACTGGAAAATTTTGTGAGTATGCTGAATGTGGCCGAAGGTGTGTGGGGTGTGGTTTTATGTTTTAAACATGACTTTTAGTAATGCGATTGGCCATTCTACGTGCTGTATTGAATGTGAACTTAAGCTATGCTTGATGTTAATCTATATAAGATATTGGAGGCATTTTGACTTAATTTGATGTTGGATTTGTGGATATATACCTTGATTCTTTTATGACAATAGAAATGTGAGCTATGCTTGATGAATAATGCATGCTGAAACCTCAATGTGCATGCTGAATTGATGGAGTGTCCTCTTGAGGTGTATGTACACATGCTATGTAGGGTGAATAGATGGACATTCATCATGAAATTCACTTGATACATGTGATGTACATGCTGTTTTATGATGAGATCATTGGCTGAGCATGTAGACCTTTGGCATGTGAATGTGATTAAGTGTATGCATTGTTGTCATGCTTGTGTTCCATGGGCATGTTTGTGAATCATGCATGGAAAAAGAGATTGTTGCATGACATGCATTGATGTTGCCTCGGGAGTGTCGAGATGTCTGGCCAGGGAGTGAAAATGCCGGATGCCCAGTAGCCCTGTGTGCGTAAATCTGGATGGCCTCGGAGTTGAGATGCCCGGGTGTTGGGGGTGCCGGAAGCACGGAGTGTGTGAGCCGTGGATGCCTCGTGATGCCAGTTGGGGTGCGAGATGCCCGGCCAGGGAGTGTAAATGCCGGAAGCACGGATAGTGTGTGCCGTGATACCTCACGATGCCAGTGTTGGGTGTGAGATGCCCGGAATGTGGGGGGGGCCGGAAGCCGGTTGGTTCTTACCGGGATTTACATGTGAAATTGCATGAGCCTGACATATTCACATATAAGTGCATGATGCATGGTGATTTGATGACATGAAGTATGGTGAAAATTGTGCATGATGCATGGTGATTTGATGACATGAAGTATGGTGAAAATTGTGCATGATGCATGGTGATTTGATGACATGAAGTATGGTGAAAATTGTGCACGACATTATTGATACACTTGTTTGCACCGAAGCCGAGATGGGACAGTGAGTTTTGCATATGGCTGGAGACATTGTTATGTGCATGTCATTGCTGCCACGTCAACTTGTCATGTACAGGGATGATGCATCAAATAAGCGTCATGAATGAATTATGTCTTGATTTCCAGGTTGGACGTACATGAGCTATATTTGAGTGTGAGGCTTTTAAACATGTGGAATTCATAGCTTGGCGAATGAATGTATGCTTATGATGTTGTGTGATGTGGTGGCTTAGTTGCAATGCCAGGCATGAGTATTCTAGAAACTTTATCTTTGCTGAGTGGTTGTACTCACCCCTTTGGGGACTTATCTTTTCAGCTTAGAAGAATATGTCGGTACCGCCAGTGGCCCCGGGGATGTTTTATGGAATCCCTTGCGACTTTGAAGTTAGAGTTATCCAGTTTTCTAGTCCCGTGATACCTGGTCGTTCATACTTTCGCGTCACAATCAGGGTTCGTTATGATGTGGGCTTACTTGGTGGCCCGATCTTTCAAGAATATGTGTCGATCTTCCCCTGCCAAGATGGGGAGATGGGGAGCATGCTGCCGCCGCCGCCTAGCCCTCCAGGGTGGCATTAGACCATGAGGGCAACCTGGGGAGGATGGCGGGATTTTTGGAGCCCGACCAGTGCTGCTACAGATGGATAGCTTCTTTGTGTTCTTTTGACTAGTCTCTTGTATAGGCTGTCTTTTGATGATCGCATCAGGGGTAATGTAGGGCTGTTATAGTGCTATCACGATGATGTTTCCTACCCTGGTGATAAGGAAACTATCCATTCTTCAGTAAATAATAGCAGGGCTGTTTCATGGTATATGTCTATGTTATAGTATGTGCATTGATCCCTCATATTCTGTGTTTGGGGTGGTTATGAGTTTTGCTTCCGCTATTTTCACATAATGCGCAGGGACCGTTGTTTTTAAAAAAAAAAAAAAAAAATGATGTGATCTTAAAAGTTATAACTCTTTTGGAAATTAAAAAAAAAAAAGATGGTTAATATGACTGTGGCAGCCTCAGTTAGTTCAGGGGTGCTACACAATTCGTCCTCCATTAATTGGTATAAAAATCATAAGTCCCCTATTTACTATTCACAAACTATCCAGCGACTTTCCTCAGCAAAACGTTTTAAATTGAGCTACTTATCCTCCTTCGATTGATCCAAATTTTGGATATGTTCTAGTTTAACCTGTGTTCTTCAACTTTCATTAAGGGGTCGAAGTAAGAAAATCAAGGGAAAGACACTTTAAATGCAACGCAAGCCACTGTCGTTCCACCAAGAAAGTCCAGAATTCCATTTCTGCGAGAGACAAAGAATTCACCAAGCTACACCGAATGAAATCAGCTCAATTTTTAATATGTTATTCATCAAGATGTCCTTTACATTTCACAAGAAGAAGTCGAGCAAAAATTCCAAAGAAAAAGGCACGATCAGAAGCTAACAAACATCAAAGGTCAGCAAGCAACCCCGGTAGACACCCGGTTCTAAAGAAATTCCATTTCACCCCTCTAATCTCACTCAAATCACTTCAAATTCGACTATGTCATAGCTCAAGATGTGTTCTACAACTTCCATGAGGGATTCAAGGTCAGATTTTAATCCTAAAGGCATCTACGGACACATGCAAGCCACTGGCGCACAAGAACACTTCTCCACCCGATTGTACCCACTTGAAGTTCTTCTCAAAATCTCCACAATCCGACCACCAAATCCACAAATTCAACCATCACACATCACCACAACATGCATAGGTAGGAAAGATACTCATTCTTGCCTTTTGTTTGAGCAAATTTGATGGAGGAACCGTGGCAAGAAGACTTGGAATTCTTGGCTCTCCTCCTTCCTCTTCTTCTTCTCTCCTTCTTCGACTTCTCTCTCTCTCTCTCTCTCTCTCTCTCTCTCTCTCTCTATCTGAACCGGCGGAAAAACCCACAAACCGGTTGCTTGCCCCCTAATGTCTCGCTGGCGTTCCAGTGGCACACGGTCTTACTTTTTTTTTTTTTTTAATATTTTAGACCTTTGGGACTTATTTAAAGGATACACACCTCTAGGGGGCTAGTGAGCAATTACCCTTTTCTAAGTTTTTTTTCAAGTTTATGAGACATGTTTTGACGATCTTGTCTTGTTGGTTCGTTCACGAGTTAACTGAACATTTCTCGAATTGTCCTTTCTTAACAAAGCTTCTGTCTTTTGGGGGAAATTCATTAATTGTAACTGTACTCCGGCCGATGGTATTTGCAATTGGATTATTGATTTCCCGTTGCCATTTCTCCGTTTATGACTGCACTCTCCTGTTTTTGCAATTGATGCGCTATGATCGCGCAACCGAGTAAAGGCACGATCGTTGTAAATGCTTTCTCTTCTTTTGTTTTCTTGTTCTTCAATTTTCTTTTTCCCCCATTTTTGAGGATTATTCCACTAATATAGGAGCAATGACATCCTCGACAGGACGAGTTCCAAGATGGTCGAGATGGGTCTTATGTGGAATGCTACAAGCTAGAATTCAAAGGTTCTTCAGATGAAGTGGCGAGAAACCATGTGAAGAAGATGATCTCAAAGGCATGGAAGAGACTCAACAAGGCATGCCTCTATCCTCACCCATTCACCAAGGCCTTCACCAAAGTCTCCCTCAACACGGCCCGGATAGTCCCGCTGATGTACAATTATGATGACAACCATTCACTCCCTCTCCTTGAGCACCACACCATGTCATTGCTCTTTGGAGGTCCTTCCTTTTAGAGGCTTTGCGTTTTTGTTCGCAGATTTGAATACTGGTATGGCTATTGCTTCTTGTTTCCCCTAGTGCCAGACCGATCTAGTCACCGCCTAACCAGCAGAATGCCCATTCACAGGATGATTTTCTCATGCATCAAATGCAAGAAATCGTATGCAGGTGTTTGTAATGAAAATGATGCACTGGTGTAATGAGTGACTCTGGGAGATTTCGGTCTCTTTATCCAAATATATGATTGATTTTTACACGATAAGGGCTATGAATGGTATGGACTTATCAACGGTCCAATTGACAAGTATATGCCCGTGTAATAAGTGAATCTGGGAGATTTTGGTCTCTATATCCAAATATATGATTGATTTCTACACGATGATGATGGCTATGAATGGCATGCACTTATCAATAGTCCAATCGATAAGTATATCTACATCATTACCATGTGGCATATTCACCTGATGAATATGCCAAGCAACTTATTATACACATGCAACATATATTGAACAAAATTATTTTTATTTTTTATTTTTGGATAAAAAGAAAGTTTCATTACTCAGATCAAATGCGAAAGCTTAGGGCCATCCTCCCGCTTTACAAATAGAACTAATAAAGCGAGGAAATTGAGATTGGAAGTCTTCACATGGTAACAAATACAACATTTACCTAGGATGGTTGCTAGAGTGAAACTCTACCTCTTATGACTTTATGCATCATAATAAAAATAATGTGGATATTAATTGATTTATTTTCAAGACGCCTATTGTTGCGCTCTATCAAAATGCAATATATTGATGCTAAGAAAGAGGTAGAGTTGCATAATTGGAGTGCCTCTACCTTTAGTGCAATCAACCCAACTATGCCATAGGGAAGAGAACGGATAAGTGATAAGTTTCCAAAGTACTGACCTAGCAATACTTTGTTTCTTAAATTTAAATTGAGCATGTGATATCCTCAATTCAACCCCTATCTAAGGAATAGAATTATGATGGTAATCGACAAATCATTGAAAAGCAAGCGATAGTCACCTTAGGATAAAAATTCAGTTTTTCACTGCCGGACCATGAATTTTTAAAAAAGTGGAAATGGGCCACGAACGAGGAGTCACAAGGGCCCAAGTCGCGAACGACTCCAATGGGCCTCACGCCCATCATGGACAGCCCAAGTGGGCCCATCAAGGCCAACTAAACCCACACTTGGTCTTATGGAAGTTTGTACATTAATTACCCATATGCATGAATAGTGTTTTATACTATAGTTTGATTAAATCCCTAAATTACCCCTTCTAGAATCTTGTTGGCTTAATGAGACAAGGATTGTTATCTTCCAAGGGAGGGGTAGGCGCCGATTTGAAGAAGGGAAAGAGAAGAGATCAACTTAGTTAGCATCCTTAGTTCATTTCCATAAAAAAAAAACACACATGCTTGAAATCTAGCATTAAATGAAGAGTGGTAGGAAGATTTCAAGAGCTTTTGGTGGCCATTCAAAAGACTTGGCTTTGTGGAAAACTTGGAAGAGAAGCTCCTTTCTCTCCCTCATTCTCTCACTCTCGGTGCTCTCTCTCTCTCACACCCTCGCCATCGCCTTCTCTCTCTCTCTCTCTCTCTCTCTCTCTCTCTCTCTATTTGCCACCACCCTGTAATGCTGTTGTTGCCACCCAAGGACGAGCCCTCTCATTGACATGCGCTTCACTGCCTTCTCATGTCACCTCTTTGCCGTGCTGCACACCACTAACACCGTCCACCACCATGAGCCGCCGTTCACCGTCAATTAAGATGGTAGTTGCACTTAGGTTTAGGATTAGGATTAATATTAATGATAGTTAGATTAAGAGAGAGATGATTAAGTGATAGCTTATCTTGAAAAGTGATAAGTAATTGTAATAGCCTATCTTGAAAAGTGATAGGTACTTGTGATAGCTTATCTTGAAAATTGATAAGTACTTGCGATGGCTTATCTTGAGAAGTGAAGTATTTGTGATAGCTCATCTTGAATACCATCCCCTCTGACTTATTCACTTCATGTCTCATAATATCATCCCCTCTCACTTATTCACTCCATGTCTCATAATACCATCCCCTCTGACATGGTATGATAGGGGGCATTTGAAAATGGCATGCTATGCCAAATTCCAAAACACTTTTTCAAGAAGGCAGGGGCAAATAGAAAAGATCATCCTGTTTCAAAAGAAAAATTCCACAAAAGGAATGCGTTGAAGATGAATTAACAACCATCAATCATGCATACATGGCCACGAATGAGAAGGCCAATCGAAAAAAGTGTCGAACTATGTCAAGACGAAGAGGCTGTCATCAACATACAGAGATCCTTAAGAGTCAGCAAATACAAACTCTGAGGAAGGTTAATTTGGTATTATTTCCAATACTCTCTCTCTCTCTCTCTCTCTCTCTCTCTCTCTCTCTCTCTCTGAACTTGCTTTTAACGTATCTCCTATTGACAAAAAGCATCGTGATTCAAGAGCCGAACTAAATGGTTGATTTGGGCAAAACAATCTTGGCCAAGTAAGTTCATGGAAGTGACCTATGTCGAATTCACCTAACTTGGTGAGAAGGGAAGTGTCATTTAGAAGGTGGTTCGGTTAAACGAGTGCTCTACGGACATTGTCACGTCCCGATCCTCTGAGCACGTTGATGCATGATGGGGCGAGTAATTCCATAACGGAAATTTTTCTTATGGGATTTTTATGATTAAGTGTATGGAGTAGTGTATACGGGGAAGAAACAAAGGGGAATAAGAAAAGATAGAACAATCTCCTTTTCTCTTTCCCCCTCTCTCGGCCGAACCCCCATTCTTCTCTTCTTCTTCTTCTTCTTCTTCTCCTCCTCCTCCTTCCTTCCTTCCTTCCTTCGTTCCTCTTGTTGGCTGCTGCTTCACCCACCACCACACCCCCACCCCACGCCCTACTCACCACCACCTCTTGGCCACCGAACCACGACCACCCACTGCTTGTTCGACAAGCTGTCTCACCGTTGAGCCCGACGAGCTGTCGCGTCGTCCACGCCGCCATGAGCCGTCGCCGCCATCCCCAAACCACCATCACCACCTCTTGCCGTCGCTCACTCAGCCGTCCGAGCCGTCGTTGCTCCGAACTGCCACCACCTCCTCCCGAACCGAGCTTTTCCCCCTTTGTTGCGGGTTGAGCCGCGATCGCCGCCATCTTCGCTGTGCCGTTGGTGCCGCCATTGGTGCCATGAGAATTGTCGCCGTCGTTGCGTGCTTGCCATTGTTGGACCTCCCTCAACACAGTCGTCGGACATCGTCACCCGTTGCCCGCCTCGCCGCTCAACCACTTGCCGTCGACGCTACAGTTAGACGTCGCTCCTCCCCCCGGTGGAGGTTGCTCGCTTGCCCAACCGCCCCGACGCCACTCACCGCTCGCCTAGCCGCCCCGACGCTGCTCGTTGCTCACTTAATCGCCTTGATGCTGCTCGCTACTCGCCTAGTCGCCTTGAAGCCGCTCGCCGCTCGCCCAGTCACCTTGACGCTGTTCGCCGCTTGCCCAGCTGCCCAATTAGCCTTACCTCCACTCTTTCGCCTCCACCTCCAGCTCAGTTGCACCCCCACTCTCTCTCTCCTTTCGCCTGTCTGGTCGGGGCCACGCGAGACGCCCTTGGAGACTCTGGCGGGGGCCTACTGGTTTATCGATGACAAGACGGTACGGTTGGATTTATCTCAGTTTATTTGGATTCTTAGCTTGCAAAATGTTTTTTAAGGATGTATTACAATTGAATTTAACTTAAGTCATTTAACTCGACCATGTTATGTTCATGTTAATGACAAGTGGACCATATTTTGCTCATTGAGCCTTCTGTATGTAGACCTGGGATTTGTAAAAAAAGCATGCTATTTAAGTGAGAGAAACTGAGTCCAAGTTGTTCTTGTCTAGTTTATGCAATTTCCAGGGAGTATGGCATTAATATTTCATTTCACAGATCCCAACAAATGAAGTTGGTTTGATTGAGTATATATGCCATCATTTCTAGTCCCACACCGTCCCAGAAGTACTGTCCATCTAATGAGCATGACAACACAGCTCGATGTTGTAGTGGCAAGCGTTTGGAGGTAGTGGTCTAGGCTAGCACAAGTAAATGCAATGCCATGCTTTGTTCCCACAATCTTCTGAATTGTATATTTTAAATGTGGCATCCTCAATTTTGACAATTCTTGAACATGTGACGATTGTGGCCAATCTAATTTGTGGAATTCTAGCCATTGGACTATTGAGCTACAATTGGACTATTTTGATGGATATGGTAGCTATGGTGTATGACTAAGTTGGTATTCGCAATTGAATGAATATGAGCGTACACATGTGACCTACGGCCAAGGACTAAACTTCGGGAGATTAATGCATGATTTAATTGGATTTAATTGGGCTTAATGGAGTAATTTTAGGGCCGGCCAAGCTGTCCACCTAGCCAGCCACGTCAGCCATGCCACGCACGCCAAGTGGACGGGTGAGGTGGCGCCGAGGTGTCCACCAAGGCGCCACGTGTCACCATGCATGGAGGCCTAGTATTAGACCTAATGATTACTTGATGGGGGGTATAAAAGAGAGGTTGGCCGGCCATTTGAGCTGGTTAGTTGACCAAAGAGAGAGAAAAGAGAGAAAAACAAAGTAGAAGAAGATAAGAAGAGGGGGGCTGCGTCAGAGAGAGAGAGAGCAAGCTGTCCGTGGAGTTCTTCGCCGATTTCAGCCGAATTAAAAGGCAAGAATGATCTCTTTAACTACCTATGCATGTGTGGTAGTGTGTGATGGCCGGAAATTGTGAAATGAATGATTGGATCTTGGTATTTTTGGAGAAAACTCAAGGCGGGTACAATCGGGTCTTGAGAAACCATGTTGCGCCAGAATCTTGCATGAGCTGGAAAGTGCATTTAGAGTTGAAATCTGATCTTGATGTCTTCATGGAAGTTGTTGTACACATCTTGAGCTATAACATAGTCGAATTTGAGAGGATTTGAGTGATATTTGAGGGGTGAAACCTAATTTCTTTGGAACCGGGTGCATATTGAACTCGTTAGATGACCTTTGGTGCTTTTGAGCTTCTGATCATGCATTTTTATTTGGAATTTGTGCTCTACTTCTTCTTGTGATTTGTAAAGGACATCTTGATGTATAACATACTGAAAATTGAGTTGATTTCATTGGGTACAACCTAGTGAATTGTGTGTTTCTTTACGGGTTTGGATCCTGGAATTGTGCCGATGTAAGGTCAGTAGGTTGTTAAGCTTGTAAGTCGACTTTTACTTGAGAATTTTACCTCGACTCCTAAAGAGAAGTTGAAGGAAACATGTTCAACAATAACATATCCAAAAATGAGAGAAAAAGAAGGGGTCTTCGTTGCTCAATTGAGGAGGTTTTGTCGATGGAATATCCTGTATGGTTTGGAATCTAGAATAGAAGATTGTGATTTTTGTATTGCATTTTGTGGGTTGAATTTGATGATGATTTCTTCATGAGAAATGATCTTTGAACTCTTGGCTAAGACATACTGAAATTTGGTAATTTTTGAAGGTGATTTGATACTTTAAACTAGTGGATTTAGTGAACGGTGTAAACTGGAATTTTAAATACTCAAACCTGTTTTGGCCGAACCTATGTATTCTTGTGTAAACATTGTTTGAGCATGATTTCTTAGTAAAGGTAGTACTTCTATGTTCTATTGTCAATGGGGTGAAACTCATTGTCTTTAAAAACCAATGAAATGGTGCGTTGTTGTAACACCCCAAACACCCTTGGGGCTATTACAGTCATGCTAACCATCACTTTCACTCCTGAGAGAGCTATGTCTTTTAAGCTCTCAAATTTTTTTTTTTTTTAACGGTCCCTACGCATCACATATAGCGGAAGCAAATATTGAAGACTCTCCCTTACAACATATGAGGGGCAATGCACACATACTACACACAATCGTATACCAAGAAACCGGCTCTGATATTATTTACTATTGAATGGACAGTACCTTTATCTTTTAGGGGTAGAGTACAACAAGATATACATCAAAAGGAGCTCTAACCACTACCCTTTATCAAGATAAACCAAAATAGCCTATACACACGGCTAACCCAAAAACCATCCATTAAATCGCCTCCGGCCTGGCTCAAAAATCCCACCAACCTCCCCAGCTACAAGTCTCGTCTATCGCCAGCCAGGAGGGCTAGGTGGCGGAGGTAGCATGCTGCCTATCTCCCCGTCCTCACAAAGAAAGATGGAGACGTACTCCTGGAAGACCGGGCCACTACTCAGGCCCACCTCGAATCGTACTAGGACAGAAACTCGAAGGTATGTGCCTCTGGGGATCGCCGGACTAGGAAACTGCACCACCCGCACCTCGAGATCAGACGGGATCCCATAGAATCTACCGGGTGCAAGTGGAGGAACCGACATCGTCTAAGCTGAAAATGTTAATCCCCAAAGGGGTGAGTACAACCACTCAGCAATAAAGCAATTCTTAAAGCTACCCATACAGCATGCATAAATACAATTTATTTCACATCAAAGTCACTCAGCAATCAAGTGTGGTCAAGTCACCTCAATAAGCATCATCAGCCATCAATTAAATATATACACATGTTAGACATATCCAGCATGCATAATGGCATAGTCTCATGTATGAACATTGCTTACCAGGCCACTCAAATGTACACATATGCATTAATAGAATCACATGCCTTTCTTTCTATCACAATGCATACGTCATGAGCACACATCGATGCTAGTAATTTCATATACATGATCCGGTACACACCACCCGGCTTCCGGCAACCCCACTTTCCGGGCATCTCACATCCCACCTGGCATCGTGAGGAATTCACGGCACACACCATCCGTACTTCCGGCATTTACACTCCCTGGCCGGGCATCTCGCACCCCAACTGGCATCACAAGGCATTCACGGCACACACACTCCGTACTTCCGGCACCCCCAACACCCGGGCATCTCAACTCCGAGGCCATCCAGATTTAAGATGAAATTGAGGATGCCACATCTACGCTCACAGGGCTACTGGGCATCCGGCATTTTCACTCCCTGGCCGGGCATCTCGACACTCCCGAGGTAAAATCAATGCATGTCACGCAACAATCTCTTTTTCCATGCATGATTCATAAACATGTCCATGGAACACAAGCATGACAGCAATGCATTCACTTATTCACATTCACATGACATGAGTCTACATGCTCAGCCAATTGTTCCATCACAAATACGGCATGCACAGCATGTGAATCAAATGAATTTAAAAATAAATGTCCATCTCTCAATCACACATGGCATGTATACATACACATCAAGAAGGTATTCCATCAATTCAGCATGCACATTGTGAACTCAGCATGCACACACATCCAAAATGACCAACACTACAATCGGCTTAAGACTTTTACAATGAATCCCATGAAACCAACATACAATTCAATTAAAGTACCCTTAATGTACCATGAGAATTACTATTAGGCATGTCAATCTATGTTCACACTTAAAACAGAAGGTAAATTTTTCGTTTACACCTAAGAAAAACAAATTTAGAACATATAATAACATAGCACTTGTTCTCGGCTATATTCATCACATGCCCAGAAATTTCCAGTTTACACTATCTTCGGAATTCACGAAATTGAGGCACTAAATTGCCTTAAAAAATTCCCAGAAATTAACATGTCATAGCCAAGAGGTAAATGAACATTTCATTAGAAGAAGTCACCTTCAAATTCGACCCACAAGTCATAGTTTAAAAATCAGCAACTTCCAACTTTTATTCAAATACGTACAGATTACACGGCTATCAAAACAATTCAAAATAACCCACTTAAACCCACTCTTTTCTCCCATTTTTGGATATGTTGTAGCCAAGTGCATTCGCTGCAACTTCTCTTTTGAAGTCGACATCAAATTCACAAGAGAAGATTGGGTTTTAAAGTCCACAAGCTACTGGCTCTTTCTCGGGTAAATTCCAGAATATAGATAGATAAAGAAAAACTCAAAACACTAGGCTACACATACAGGAATTAGCTCAAATTTTACCACAAGATGCATCAAGATGTCCCTAACAATTCATCAGAAGAAGTCGAATCAAAATTCCCACTCAAAGTGCACAAACAAGGGCAAACAATCCTCTGGGGTCCCTCGGTTTATCCTAAATCTTACCCGGTTTCAAATTAAATTCTATTCGACCCCCAAATCTCCATCAAATCTGCTCATTTTCGACTATGTTAATGTTGAAGATGTGTAGAATAAGTTCACGGAAGACACCAAGTCCTGATTCTACCTCTAACCTCACGAAAATGGTCAAACTATACTCGGGCATCACCCTGTTTTTCCACCCGATTTACACTACCTCCACATTCAGCCAAATCCAACCACTTTAATCACCAATTCTTGCCAAATTAAGATCCTAAACAGGTACAGGAAGAGTTAAGAATGCTCTTGCCTTTTAAATTTGATGAAAAACAGCAAGGAATCCCTTGGATGAAGCTGTAAACTCTCCTCGGCAAAGCTCTCTTGTTCTTCTCCCTTCTTCCTCTTCCGTTCGTTTCTTCTCTCTCTTTCTCTCTCACTCTCGCCGACTTAACCCCCCTCACTCGACGGTAAATCTCTCTCTCTCTTCCAGCTCACATGCTCACTCACCAAGCCTACATTCCTAGACTCTCAAGCAAGAAGACAAGTGGCAAGAGGACAAGGCCTCATGGTGCCACATACTCGGCCAGCTCCTCCCCACCAAACCGTGCGAAAATGGGGCTTCATGGGCTGGGTCAATTCCTTAGTTGGCCGGCCCATCTCCTTCTCCAATTAATCCTCACTTAGTTGGGCCAATTTGATCAAATTAAACACATCTCAATTCCTCCAAAACTGTGATAGCCATAGGTGATGATGTAGGGTTAACACAACAAATATAAATTGTTACTCGTATAATTCCTCAATTTCAAACGCCAACTTGGCCGTATGGTATGGTCACCATGTCCATCTAATTGAGCAAGTTGTAACTCAATTGTCCAATGACAAAGTTCCATAAATTTTGTTAGTCACAATTGTTACATTTCCAAGAATTGCATTCAATTGAAAATGCCATATCAAATAGCCAAAGAGTTGGGGTTCCACAAATTCAATCAACCATAGTCCTCATGTCCTCAAAGATTTTCAAAATTTGAGGATGCCACAATTGTGATTATTTTCTACCACCATACAAACTGTGTTGTATTGAATCGTGTTGAAATGACATAGCCGACTATGCTTCTTGTGCCATGACATTCAAAGCTTGTCATTTTCATGAATTATATGTTGTATCGCCTTAATCATCATGTGTATGTGCCTCATAGAGTTTAAAAAGGGGCAATTGATGTTCAATTGAGATAATTTCTCAAAACTTGTGCATGCCGAATTGTTGGGAATTAGTTGGATGAGGCATATTAGGTGAAATTTATGCCATATGAGTGGAAACACATGACAATGCTTGCTGTTTTGCTTATGAACATCATATAACACGTCATGAATCATGCATATGAAAGAGATAATGGTATGATATGTGCTGATTATGCCCCGGGAGTGTCGGGATGCTCGGCTAGGGAGTGAAAATGTCGGATGCCCAGTAGCCTTGTGAGCGTAAATCTGGATGGCCTCGGAGTTGAGATGCCCGGAGCGTTGGGGGTGCCGGAAGCACGGATGGTGTGTGCCGTGAATGCCTCGTGATGCCAGTTGGGGTGCGAGATGCCCGGCCAGGGAGTGTAAATGCCGGAAGCACGGATGGTGTGCACCGTGAATTCCTCACGATGCCAGGTTTGGGTGTGAGATGCTCGGAAAGTGGGGTGGCCGGAAGCCGGGTGGTGTGTACCGGATTGTGCATTTGAAATTGCAAGCATTAAATGCATGAGCATTGGATTTGTGAAAGGTGCACATGATGTAGTTGAAATGCATGAGCATTGTTGATTTGTGAAAGGTGCACATGATGTAGTTGAAATGCATGAGCATTGTTGATTTGTGAAAGGCGCACATTGTGCTAGTGATATACTTGAGCAGGAATAGTGTTGATTATGTGAGTTGTGTACATAAAGTGAAACATGGGCAATTACACTTGCTGAATTATATGATGTGTATATATATGAAAGGTGCCAATATGCAAAGTGTATATGCTTAAGTTATGTGTGCACATACTTGATGGGTGTACGGTCTGAGGTAAAAGTTAGAGCATGTGGCTGAATTGTTCACTTATGATGATGATATGATGTGCTAATGCTGTTTGATTATTATATGATCTTATGATGTGTTGATTGTATTGTATGAGTAGTCATAGAGATCATATTCTGTTGAGTGGTTGTACTCACCCCTCTTGGGGACTAACATTTCAGCCTAGAAGATGTCTATACCTCCCATAGCACCAGGCTCGTTCTATGGAATCCCCACTGACTTGGAGGTGCGCGTAGCTCATTTTCCTAGCCCCGCTACCCCTGGACTTGTATACTTTCGTGTCTCTGTGCTGGTCAAGTATGAGGCGGGTCTGCCTAGCGGCCCGGTTTATCAGGAGTACGTCTCCATCTTCACCTCCTAGGATGGGGTAATGGAAGGGATCCTACCGCCGCCGCCACCTAGTGCGCCAGGTCGGAGGTAGATGACGAGCCAAAGCTGGGGAGGATGGAGGGGTTTTGCCAACACCGGTGCTGGATTGATGGATGGATTTTGGGTAGACTATGTATAGGCTGTAAACTTCCTTCTTGATGATGGGTGGATTTTGAGGTCGCTTTGATGTATGTATCTTGATGTATCCTACCCCGAAAAGGAAAAGGAAACGTCCATCGTTGATAGTAAATAAAATGGAGCCGGTGGTTTAGTATTCTATTGTATTTAGTGTGTGTGCATTGCCCCTCATGTGTTGTGTGGGAGAGTCTTGAGTGTTCGCTTCCGTCATATATTGCGATGGGACCGTGAGTTCATTTCAAAAAAAAAAAAAAAAAAAACAACGGTGAATGAGAGCCTAAGAGTATATAGCTCTCAAAGGACAAAGGACAGGTAAGCATGACTGTAATAGCCTCAAGGGGCTTTGGGGTGTTACATTAAATGTGTTGAAGCAACTATACTCATTTTTTTGTTTTTCTTTCTTTTGATATTTATTTTACCTACTGATAGTCGTGGAACACAACATACATATCTTTGGGAGATGGACGAAGTTAATGCCTCGAGTGCACGGAATTTGCTATCATGGACATCGGTGACTGTCAACCACTTTATCATGCGATCTGAAGGAATGAACATGAAATTGGATCAACAAATTCCAATGCTTTTGGTTGAAAGACAAGCACTTAATGAGGCTATTGTTGGAGAAAAAAAATGTACGACATGGTATGAGGTTTGGGTTTTCTTTCAAAGTTGGCGCGCCATTCCAGATGCTAGTTTTTCTGTAGGGCCACCATCACATGCCTGAGACAAGAGGTTTATGTCTTTTCGAGGAGCAAACTGTGTCCAGTGTATGATATTGGACATGTGGCATCCTCAATTTTGACAATTCTTGAACATGTGACAATTGTGGCCAATCTAATTTGTGGAATTCTAGTCATTGGGCTATTGAGCTACAATTGGACTATTTTGATGGATATGGTAGCTAGGGTATATGACTAAGTTGGTATTTGCAATTGAATGAATATGAGTGTACATGTGACCTACGGCTAGGGACTAGACTTTGAGGAATTAAGGTGCGATTTAATTAGACTTAATTGGGCTTGATGAAGGGATTTTGGGCCGGCCAACTAATTGAACCAGCCCAGCCCAAGCTGGTCACGTCTACGCACGCCAAAGTGGGGAGGAAGAGCTTGGTGAGGTGGCGTCCAAGCTGTCCACCTCACTGCCACATGTCGCCGCGCATGGGGTGTAGACTCTAGGCTTGATGAGTGGCAGTTGAGGTGTAAAAGAGAGCAATTACCGTCCATTCAGTCGGTTTGAGCGACCAAAGAGAGAGAAAGTGAGAGAGAGAGAGAAGTCGTGTGAAGAAGAAGAGGGAGGAGGAAGAACGCCGAGGACCTTCAAGCTCGTTCCTCGCCATTTCTTCACCAAATTTACTGAAATCAAAGGCAAGAGAGATCTCTTATCTACTTATGCATGCTAGGGTGGTGTGTGATGGCCAAAAATTTGATTGGAATGGCTGGAATGTGCTGTTTTTGGGAGATAGTTTGAGAGATGAAAATCGGGTCTTGAAAAACAGTCTTGCGCCCGTGGATTGCATGAGTTGGTAGACGCTCTTAGAGTTAGAATTAGGCTTCGATGTCTTCATGGAAATTGAAGAACACATCTTGGGCTACGACATAGTCGAAAATGAAGGCATTTGAATGAGAATTGAGGGGTGAAAACTATTTTCTTTTGAACCGGATGAAATTCGGAGTCGTTTGTGGACCTTACATGCTTGTGGCTTGCTGATTGTGTTGTTTTGTTGGGAATTTCTATTTGACTCCTTCTTGTGATTTGTAAAGGACATCTTGAGGTATAACATACTGAAAATTGAGCTGATTTCATTCGGTCTAGCTTGGTGAATTGCTTGTTTTCTTTCGTTATTGGATTCTGGAATTTCTGGGTTGAACAACAGTAACTTGCGTGGCATTTAAAGTGGTGTTCCTTTGGTTTTCTTGAGTCGACTTCTTCATGAAAGTAGTGTAATTTGTTGAACAATAACATATCCAAAAATCAAAGAAAAAGAAAGAGATTAAGTTGCTCAAATGTAGTGATTTTGGGCACGCATACCTCCTGTGCAATCCGAGAACTAGAGTAGTAGGTTGTGATTTTTGAATTTCATTTTGGGGAATGAATTTGATGATGATTCCTTCATGAGAAATGATATTTGGACTCTTGGCTAAGACATACTTAAATTTGGTAAATTTTGAAAGTGAATTGATGCCTTAAATTCGTGAGTTTAGTGAATAGTGCAAACTGGAATTTTCTGAATTTAAGTCTATGTTGGCCGAACTTGAGTATTATTGAGTATACATGGTGTGGGCTTGTTTTTTTAGCAAGGATAACACTTCTATGCCATGTTATCAATGTGATGAGGAATTATTGATTTGAACGTTTGTGGAGTGGTACATTGGGAGTAATTTCTATCTCTATAAAAGCTGTTTTTGCATTGAACTTGGTCAAATCGACTTAGCTGACCCTAATGATTGGTGCTATGACATTCCAAGCATGCTGTCTTCATGAATTACGTGTGGTGTTGCTTTAGTCATTGTATGTACATGCTTTGGGAAGGAAGAAAAGAGCAATTGAGGTTGAAATGAGATGTTTTCTCAATTGATATATGCTGAATTGTGGTGTACTAGTGGGATAAAAAATGTTGAGTGAAATTCAAGTCATGTGAATGGAAGTACATGGTATTGCTTGCTATTTTGCTTATGAACATCATGTAACATGTTATGAATCATGTGTATGAGAAAGATGATTGCATGACATGTTTTGATTTTGCCTCGGGAGTATCGAGATGCCCGGCCAGGGAGTGAAAATGCCGGATGCCCAGTAGCCCTGTGAGCGTAAATTTGGATGGCCTCGGAGTTGAGATGCTCGGAGCGTTGGGGGTACCGGAAGCACGGAGTGTGTGTGCTGTGGATGCCTCGTGATGCCAGTTGGGGTGCGAGATGCCCGGCCAGGGAGTGTAAATGCCGGAAACACGGATGGTGTGTGCCGTGAATTCCTCGTGATGCCAGGTTTGGGTGCGAGATGCCCGGAATGTGGGGGGGCCGGAAGCCCGGGTGGTGTGTACTGGGATTTGCATTTGAAATTGCAAGAATTTGATATGAATGCATGAGCATTGTGAAAACTGTGAAAGGTGCACATGATGTTGTCGATATGCATGAGCATGAATTGAGTTGATCATGTAAGTCGTGCATATGGTGTGAAATATTGGCATTTGTGCTTGCTGAATTATGTGATATGCTAATAGGTATAAAAGATGCCAATGTGCAAAGTGTATGAGTGATGAGCTATGTGAACATGAGTAATGCTTGTATTGTGAACACACATGTTTGATGGGTGTTTGATCTAAGATGAATGCTAAACATGTGGCTGAATTGTTCCCTTATGATGATGATTTGATGCTCTAAAGCTCTTGATTGTCTTGTGATCTTATGATATGTTTTGATTGAAATGTGTGAGTAGCCATAGAGATTTCATCTTTGCTGAGTGGTTGTACTCACCCCTTTTGGGGACTAACATTTCAGCTTAGTCATGCCGCTACCTCCTGTTGCTCATGGTACGTTTTACGGTATACCCTCCAGAACGGAGGTCAGGATCACGAGATTGGACAGCCCCACGGTTCACGGGCTGGCATTCATTCGAGTGAGCACGCTAGTCAGATTTGACGCAGGCTTGGACGACGGACCAGTGTTCCAGGAGTTTGTGGTATATCTCATTAGTCAAGATGGGGTAGTTCGAGGTATTCTACCGCCGCTTCCGCCACCCGGAGCGCCTGGGCGGAGGTAGACTACGAGTTGAAGCTGGGGAGGTTGGAGGGATTTTTGATCCGACCGGATTCTTGATAGATGGATTTTGGGTAGACTATGTATAGGCTGAAATTTTCCTTCTTGATGATGGGTAGATTTTGAGGTCACCTTGATGTATGTATCATGATGTATCCTACCCTGAAAAAGGAAAAGAAAACATCCATCACTTGATAGTAAATAAAATGAAGCCGGTGGTTTAGTATTCTATAGTATTTAGTGTGTGCGCATTGCCTCTCACGTGTTGTGTGGGAGAGTCTTGAGAGTTCGCTTCTGCTATTTGATGTGCGCTGGGACCGTGAGTTCATTTAAAAGAAAAAAAAGAACAACAATGGTGAATGAGAGCTTAAGAATGTATAGCTCTCAAAGGACAAAGGACAGGTAAGCATGACTGTAATAGCCTCAAGGGGGTTTGGGGTGTTACAAAACATCTACTGATTTTACTTTCATGAAATCCAAAGTAAATCCTTGAGCAATATTCACCTATTCAATTTTACACCCGTTTCATTACTTTTGTATTCAGGTTCATAGAAGGCCCAGACTTGGAGGCCACAGGCTTGTTGGAAAGAAAACTCAACCCTAGAAATTGACAAGGAAATTTGAAGTTACAGCCATTCTTGTTCTTTACGATCTACCAAGGTAAGTGTCTCTGAAAAACTCTTATTTCGTAAAGTAATGAATATATTTGTTAAGTACAAAATAGCTGTTCATATACATGTTTTAAAATTTTGTAGGTTAGAAAAACTTGTTGAGGATGAGTTGACAAACAACTGCATATTTGACGGGTCTTCCTAAGTAGACGATTTGAACTTTTCCAATGCATAGTTGTTATGAAGTCCCATTGAGCTGTGATAGAGAGACTTTCCCAACATAGAGCTCCAGAAAAATGGTCTTGTGCTAATGAAACTTCTTATATAGTTCAATGGATGCTTATACTTCATTTCGGAATGATGGCATTATGGGTCCTGTTATGGAGAAGTACGTCTTGGAAGTGAAAGTGTTGTGATAAGTTGGCGTAACTATTTCTCGAGATAAGTATTGTGAAAGATTTGCTTAACTAAGGATGAAAAGAAAAAAACAAAGAACCTGTAAGAACCTAGAACTGACTGTGGAACTTGTAATAGGATAAGTTCCAAGTTGCAAATTCCAGCGGGTAGGTTCCAGGTTCCAAAAAATTAGGAACCTGTACTCGAGGGTAGGTTCCAGGTTCCAGGCGGAACCTGGAACCGCTCACCCCTAATCACGAGGAATCTCCAGGGCTCGCCATGAAAATGGTTACCCTTACCCTTTGAATTTACGTACTAACCTTACAACTAGGCATCCCGAAACTCCCGGGGACCCTCTGAGGTACTGCGGACCCCAAGCATCCAACGACAACGACTCATTCGATCTTATGGGCATCCCGTCTCTCAGGGCATCGTTGACTCAACCGTTCAACGGAAAAATTCACATCTTAACTTATTTCAATATCAAAAACATTTTCAATGCAATGACATTGGAAGTGTCATGAGTTTTCATTCAAATCTCAGTATTGAATAATGTGCCGAATGCCAAAATATTTTCAAAGCAACAACAACAGGCTTTGAAATCATATGCCAAAACGTTTTCGAATCACCAATCTGGAGAATCCTTTGGGCTCTCTAAAATCCCACTTTATCATATCAAGTAATGCAAAATAGGGATTTCAAAGACACAACAATATAACAATAATAGTCTTTGAAAATAGGTAAATCTCATATTGTTAAAATCAATTCATAAAATCAAAAGCATAATACCAAATTCATAAAATCAATTTTCACGTTTAAGTTTCAAATGCTTTTTGAAATCCACATGTAACGCCTCGAGTCACACTTGCCTCACGGCTCGAAATAAAATACTTTATCAAAACCATTAGTAAATTGAAATCGGTACGTTGGCAAATTCAATTCTCTCAATCCCAACTCTAATGGTTTGGAATCTTTTCTATAAAATGTTCAAAAATCTTTAAAATATAAAACATTTCTTAAAACATTTGGGTACGATGTCACAGTACCCATAAATTTTGATGAAATTCAAAAGATTTTCTAAAACAATTCACAATCAAAATCTGCTTTTCGATTGAAGTTTAAAACTTGGAATGTACAGGTGATGATTTTCACCAAAACCATAAGCATTTCTTGAAGTATTGGAAACCATAGCTCGGCGGGTCAATAATATCGGTCCCAATGTAAAGATTTTTTTTAAACTAAAAACTTTGAAATACCAAAACCCTAAACCTTTCTTGAAATACCGTAATCGATGCATCGACGAGTCCTCAAACTCGGTCCCAATCTTAAGATTTTCAAAGTAGTTTGCATGTGAAATTTTAGAGCTTTGAAAACATCCAAACTCAAGTATTTCCAATCTAATTGCACTACATCAGACAACAACGGCAGAGCATTAGATAGGTTAGTAGACTTTCACTTGCCTTAAGTCCAAAGATGTTGACAGCAAGCGGACCGCAAGCTACAAGCTATAGTCAAGGCGAGGAGATGTGGTGACAGTAACAACGGCGGCGGTGGACGGTGGCGGCGCGTGCATGGCGAAGGGAGCAGTCCCTTCCTTCCTCTCTCACTGCTTACTCACTTGCGCTCTTTATTCTCTCTCGGTTTCTCTCTCTCACACCCGCTGCTCGCTGTTCTCTCCCTCTCGGTTTTTGCAGTGTTCCCCAGCTGGCTTTATTTCTCTTTTAGTTGACTAAATTAGTCAATAAACGCAGGTATGGTGGCGGCAAGAAGCGGAGCCGGGTGGAGAAGACGTGGGCCTTCATCCGAGCCTTCCTTTGCCAGCGCATGATGAGCTGCTACGTGGCTTCTTCTTTCGGTTGTTGACTGCATGGTCAACTAAGCAAAGACTCGGTAGCCATTGATACGTGTCTTCATAGGCTTCCTTGGCTTGCTGACTGAGCAGAAAACGTGGATGCCGCGCGGTTCTTCTCGGTCAACTTTTCCTTTCTTTTGTTGACTAGCAAAAGAGAGACATGGCCTCCAACGAAAACTCTGGCCATCAATTTCCCTTCCCCATGCACAAACATGTCCTTATTTGTTGCATGGGTCAACCATCATTTCCATCGTTTGACTGGCCAAATGGACGTGAATATGGCCATGCAAATCAATAATTTTCAAGTCTCCATTTGTTGCATGGGCAAGGGTGTTCGACAAGGCTCCATGGCTGAATTTCCTTCCTTCGACTCACTAAAAAATATCAATGTATTAAAGTCCAAATCCCCTTTTATTTCACGTACACTTAGGTGGTCTAGTTGTGTAGTGTCATTGGAACAAGTATGCATGGGTCAGCGGGGTCGAATGTGGTGCCGATGAAGACAATGATACGACGGGGTCCAACATTGGTGCTGATGACGAAATCCGACAACAATTTCATCCGTCCGCAATGTATCGTCATTCTTTTCCAAGGTCGGATAAATATACGGATGAGGTTGGTCTTACCAATGACCTTATGCAAGGGATTTTCAACAAGGCCATAGTTTAATCGACGATCAAACCATTACTAAACGTGACATATGGGTTTGACAATGATAACAAAACAATGTCCATTGTGGTGTCAATAACACCGTCCGATGGTACTTTCGTCGACCAGTCACGGTCGTCTCACATTTGAGGGTCGTCGAAATTCTCAGATGCCACAATTCTCCCCTCTTTAGAGAATTTCTTCCTCAAAATTGGACATCACTCATGTCTCGATAAATAGATGAGGGTACCCTTCCCTCATCTCTTTCTCACTTTCCTATGTAGCCTCTTCCATATCCTGATGTCGTCATAATATCTTAACTAGTGGAATTTTTCTTTGTCCGAAGAACTTGCTCCTTTCGATCTAGTACCAAGATCGGCTCTTCCAAGTACCTTACTTTCTCATCCACTTTGGATGGCTTCATGATAGAGTATGTGTCCAGGGTCAGGCTGGCACTTCCTTAGCATCGATACATGGAACACATGATGTAAATTTTCTAGCTTAGGATGTAATGCTAGCCGATAAGCTACGTCTCCTATCGTTTCAAGGATCTCAAAGCGTCCAACGAATCTAGGGCTCAACTTGCCCTTTATTCCGAATTGCCATATTCCTTTCATTGGGGATACTTTAAGAAATATGTGGTCTCTCACGTTTAATTCTAAGGGTCTCCTACGCATACATGCGTAGCTTTTCTTTTACCCATTTCATTCCAGCAAATAGGAGTCCTACATTTTCTTTCATACAATGCTTCATAGGGAGCCATGCCTACACGTTTTTGAAAACTAATGTTATACGCAAATTCTACCAAGTATAATTTTCATCCCAACTTCCCCTAAAGTCAAGGATGCAAGCTCTTAATATGCCCTCTAGTGTCTGGATTACTCTTTCGTTTGTCTATCCGTCTGTGGATGAAAAGTAGTATTAAATTGGAGCTTAGTCCCTAAGGCGGTTTGAACACTTCGCCAAAGCTTATGAAGTAAATCTCAAGTCTCGATCAGATGTGATAGTTACAGGGACACCATGTAAGTGTACTACCTAGCTTACATATATCCCAGCATATTTATCCATCAAATAGTCTACATGAACTGCTAGGAAATGGGCAGCCTTAGTCAAGTGATCTACTATCACCTAGATAGAATCATGACCACTTGATGTCCTTGGTAATCCTTGCACAAAATCCATCATCACATGATCCCATTTCCACTCTCATATATGCAATGGTCCCAATAGTCCTTTGGGTTTGCATTGATCCACCTCCATTCCATTCCATTAGTTTCAAGCTCAAAATCGAACTATAATAACTTGATCCTTTGTATAGTTTCATGCTCTATCCTAAGTGCAGCCAACAATCAAACTCAAATTTGAAGAATTCCACCTCTCGGCTCAATCAAACACACCATTTAGCCGAATTATTCCTATACCTTTGCCACCACCAACTCAAGCCTAGAATCATCAAAATCAGCACCACTAATAACTTAGCTAGTTCAATTCCAACAAAGACATTCACTATGCCTTCATTGCAACATGAATCCAAGCCTAAAATACAGTACCATTCCTTCGGTTCATATATCGATAGCTTACCAGGACTTATTTAATTCAAAGATCGACAATCCACCAAGATAGGAACTTGTCTAGTTTCCATCAAGTATATCTCAAGTCTCACCCTAAAGGATCATCACTTGGACTAATCAGTCATCAAATCCACAACTTCAACTTTCACCATTTCACCTTGGAAGAGTATAACCACAATTGATCATATCCACTAATTCCATAGTACCCTTTTCAAACTGAGATCATCACCAAAAATTAAAGGTTGACCACCATCGATTAAACCTATTATTCCGACATATAAACCACAAGTAATTTCATGTCTCATATGACCACTCAAATTCAATCTATATATACTAAATGCTTCCATGTAATGCATCAAGACTTCCAATGAGATCCTCTAATAAGAAGTCACTACTTAGCTCAAATGATCATAACTAAATCCTGAAATTCATAACTCACTCTCTATAATTCACTTCTTAAGTTTTATTTGCAGCACTACGCTTAGATGCTGTGCATGTTTTTCGAGTCCTTTAGAATATATCGGGATATCATCAATGAAGACAATCACAAATTGATCCAAATAGGGCATAAATATCTTATTCCTCAAATCCATGACTACAGCTAAGGTATTCGTCAATCCGAATAGCATAACTAGGAACTTGTATTGTCCATAGCGAGTCTTAAATGCAGTCTTAGGAATGTCTTCTTTCTTAATCCTTAGTTGGTGATATCGCGACCTTAAGTCAATTTTAGAAAAGACTGAACTTCCTTGCAGTTAGTCGAATAGGTCATCAATTCTAGGTAGTGGGTGCTTATTTTTAACAGTCACTTGATTCAATTACCTGTAGTCAATGCACAAATGCATCTATCCATCCTTCTTTTTCACAAACAAGAGTTCTATAAGCTCAACCATGCTTCTACTACGCCACTTTGATAAAATTATCCCAAAAACGCTACCCTCCCAATTCAATTCATAGTTTAGTTCATTCCTGCCCCTTTTTGCCATCCTATAAACCTGCTAGGAGCCGCTCCTTGCTCAGGCGCTCTAGCCTCGGCGTCCACTCCCTGCCCTCATTGGACCGGGACATTACAACTACACCAGCTTTCACCTGGTTCGAACCCGAACTACACATCCACTGGAGGGTCTCGTTTCAATAGGGACTAACTTACAAAGTTATTATCTATTTTGGCTTATCTCATACTAAGCCTCAAGGTTTTACCCTTGGTGTGGCATCCCAAAAATTTGGACAACCTTTGAAGATGTGATAATTGTGGTTGATCAATGGAAATGTTGTGAGATTTTAGTCATTGCCACAATTAAATCATTTTGAATTGACAAGGTAGCTATATTATATGGTTAAGTTAGTAAATTATAATTGAACATGTATAAGCTAGAATTAGAAGGATTAATTTCGGCATTAAGGCATGATGGACTTGGGCTTAATGTGGGCCCAAGAGGAGGAGGAAATGGGCCGGCCAAGAGACGCCAAGGAGGGGCTCTCTCTCGGTCGAGGCTTCCATTGCAAGCCAAGGGGAAAACTTAAGCTGTCCAAGGGAATTGCCAAGTGTCAAGCTGCATGGCAACTAATCATTGAGGCCTAATGATGATTAATTGAAATATAAAAGGGGAAGCCACCGGTTTATGAAGCTTCTTCGACGACTTGAGAGAGAGAGAGAGAGAGAGAGAGAGAGAGAGAGAGAGAGAGAACGAGGAAGAAAAGAAGAAGAAGGAGAAAGAAGGAGAACCGAGAGCTAGCTGAGGAAAATTTGCTGCCGTTTCTCCACCATTTCTGCTTGATCTTGAGGCAAGAATGATCTCTCATCTACCTATGCATGTCGTGGTGATGTGTGATGGTCGAATTTGTGAATTGGGTGGCTGGATTGTGGAGTTTTTGAGGAGAACTTCAAGTAGGTGCAATCGGGTTGAGAAGTGATCGTTTGCGCCAGCAGCTTGCATGCATCTGTAGGTGTGCTTAGGGTTGAAATCTGACCTCGATTCCTTCATGGAAGTTGTAGAACACATCTTGAGCTATAACATAGTCGAATTTGAAGTGATTTGAGTGAGATTAGAGGGGTGAAACCGAATTTCTTTGGAACCGGGTGTCTACCGGAGTTGCTTGTTGACCTTTCATGTTTGTTAGCTTCTAATCGTGTCTTTTTGTTTGGAATTCTTGTTCAATTTCTTCTTGTGAAATGTAAAGGACATCTTGATGAACAACATACTGAAAATTGAGCTGATTTCATTCGGTGTAACCTAGTGAATTCTATGTTTCTTTACGGATTTGAATTCTGGATTGTCTTGGTGGAAGGTCAGTAGGTTGTAGAGCATGTAAAGTGACTTTTTCTTGAGAATCTTACTTCGACCCTTAAAGGAAAGTTGTAGGAAACATGTTAAACTATAACATATCCAAAAATTAGGGAAAAATAAGGAGGTTAAGTTGCTCAATTGAGGGGATTTCATTGATAGTAGATCCTGTACGGCTCGGGAACTAAAGCAGAAGCTTGTGATTTTCGTATAGAATTATGTGGGATGAATTTGATGATTGTGCCTTCATGAGAAATGTTCTTTAGAACCTTGGATATGACATACTGAGATTTGGTAATTTTTTAATGAGATTTTGTATTTTAAATTAACGAAATTCATGAGCGGTACAAACTGGGAAGTACTAGACTCTAAGCTGTTTTGGCCGAATATATATATATTTTCTTGTGTGAGCATTGTTTGAGCATAATCTCTTAATGAAAATGGTACTTCTATGTCTTAATGCCCATGTGGTGAAGATTCGTCATTTTTAAAAGACGATTGAATAGTACATTTTGATCATTTCTACGGCTGTGCAAACTGTTTTGTTTTGGAATGTGTTGAATGGACATGGCTGAATAATATCTCTATGTACAATGACATCCAAAGCATGTTTTCCTCACGAAACATGAGTCATATTGCCTTGACTATCCTATGTATGTATTTTATAATTTTTGAAAAGGCATTTGATGTTCAATTGAGATGATTTTTGAAATTTGTGCATGCTAAATTGTTGGGAACTAATTGAATGGAGCATGCTAGGTGAATCTTCATGCCATATAAGTAGAGACATGTGACATTGCTTGCTGTTACGTATGTTGAGCATCATGTAACATGTCATGAATCATGCATATGAAAGGGGTTATCGGTTGGTGTGTGCCAATGATGCCCCGGAAGTGTCGGGATGCTCAGCCAGGGAGTGAAAATGCCGAATGCCCAGTAGCCCTGTGAGCGTAAATCTGGATGGCCTCGGAGTTGAGATGCCCGGAGCGTAGGGGATGCCGGAAGCACGGACGGTGTGTGCCGTGGATGCCTCGTGATGCCAGTTGGGGTGCGAGATGCCTGGTTAGGGAGTGTAAATGCCGGAAGCACGGATGGTGTGTGCCGTGAATTCCTCATGATGCCAGGTTTGGGTGTGAGATGCTCGGAATGTGGGGTGGCCGGAAGCCGGGTGGTGTATACCGGGACTTGCATTGAAAATTGCAAGAATTTGATACATATAAATGCATGAGCATTGTTAATATGTGATAGATGCACATGATAATGCTGAGATACGTATGCATGAGCATTGTTAATATGTGAAAGGTGCACGTGATAATGGTGAGAAATATTGGCATTAGCATCTGCTGAGTTGTGTGATGTGTATGAATGCATGAGAAATGCTGAATTGTCAAAAGTGCATCTGATGAGGCATGTAAACATGAGTGTCTGAAAGTCTATGGTCGAATTGCTTACTGGTGGTAATCATATGATATTCTAATGTTGTTTAATTGCTGTTGTGTAATGTTATGATATGTTTGGTTGTATTGTATGGGTAGTCATAGAGATTATATTTCTGCTGAGTGGTTGTACTCACCCCTTTTGGGGACTAACATTTCAGCCTACATATGTCGCTCCCTCCTGTTGCTCCTGGCTCGTTTTACGGTATACCCTCCGATGTGGAGGTGAGAGTGCTGCATTTGGATAGCCCTACTGTCCCTGGGCTGGCGTACTTCAGGGTGAACGTGCTGATAAAGTTCGACGTGGGCCTGCAGAGCGGCCTGGTGTACCAAAAGTTCGTCTCCGTTTACACCTGCCGTGACGGAGTCATGATGGGTATGATGCCGCCGCCATCGCCCCCTGGAGCGCCTGGCCGGAGGTAGACCGTGAGTTGAAGCTGGAGGAGGTTGGAGGGATTTTGTTTAAACCGGATCTTGTGGGATGGATAGTGCTTGTATAGGGTTTCTTTGAGGAAGGGTTGGACTTTTGGGGTTTTCTTTTGATGTATATCCTACCCCGAAAAGAACAGAAAGCATCCATCCTTTAACTATATAAATAAGAGAGCCGGTTTCCAGTATCCTATCTTGCTTAGTTGTATGCATTGATCCTTTTATGTTTGGAGGGAGGATTGGAGAGTCGTGATTCCGCTCCCGCCATTTGAAGTGCGCTGGGACCGTTTGCTTTTTAAAAAAGAAAAAAAAGGATAAAGGGAGAGCCTAAGAGTTTGTAGCTCTCAAAGGACAGGTAAGTAGGACTGTAATGACCTCAAGGGGGTGTTTGGGGTGTTACAACCGCAACGGTTGCTATCAGAGCATTTGGATATATTGGAGTGATAAGGAGCCTCATTGGGAATTGAGGAATAGGATGGCAATGCACACATAGGATACTAACTGGGATAATTGTCTAATCTTGAACAACGGGTGTAACACCCCACAACCCCCTTGAGGCTATTACGGTCATACTTGTCTGTTCTTTGAGAGCTATGAATTCTTAGGCTCTCTTTTATTCTTATATATATATATATTACGGTCATACTTGTCTGTTCTTTGGATGAATGCGTGGTCCCAGCGCAATTAAATGGCGAAAGCGAAATCACGACTCTCCCAGACAGCCAGGGCCAATGCACACAACTAAATGATATAAGATACTGAAAACCGGTTCTCTTATTCATATAGCTAAAGGATGGATGTTTCTTGCTCTTTTCAGGGTAGAATTTACATCAAAAGACTACATCAAAAGAAACCTAAAAAAAAACTCTACCCATCCTCAAAGAAGCTCTATACAATCTCTATCCATCCCTGCAGATCCGGTTATGTCAAAATCCCTCCAGCCTCCTCCAACTTAAGCTCACAGTCTACCTCCGGCTAGGCGCTCCAGGGGGCGACGACGGCGGCATCATGCGCATCATGACTCCATCACGGCAGATGTAAACGGAGACGAACTCTTGGTAAACCGGGCCGCTCTCCAAGCCCACATCAAACCTTACCCGCACGTTCACCCTGAAGTAAGAAAACCCCGGGACAGTAGGGCTATCCAGATGCAGCACTCTCACATCCACATCGGAGGGTATGCCGTAGAACGAGCCAGGAGCGACAGGAGGCAGCGACATATCTAAGCTGAAATGTTAGTCCCCAAAAGGGGTGAGTACACCCACTCAATAGAAATGTGATCTCTATGACTACCCATACAACACAACCAAGCATATCATAGCATCACACGACGGCATTTAGACAATATCAGAATATCGTATGATCATCACCAATAAGCAATTCAGCCATAGACTTTTAGCCACTCATGTTCACATGCCTCATCATATGCACTTTTCACAATTCAGCATTTCTTATGCATTCATACACATCATACAACTCAGCAATTGCTAATGCCAATATTTCTCATCATGTGTACATTTTACAAAATCAAAGATGCTCATGCATACATAATTCAGCATTACCAAGTGCACCTTTCACTTTTTAACAATGCTCATGTAGGCATATCAAATTCTTGTAATTTCAAATGCAAATCTGGGTACACACCACCCGGCTTCCGGCCACCTGACATTCCGGGCATCTCACATCCAAACCTGGCATCATGAGGAATTCACGGCACACACCATCCGTGCTTCCGGCATTTACACTCCCTGGCCTGGTAACTCGCACCTCATCTAGCGTCATGAGGTATCCACGGCACACACCATCCATGCTTCCGGCACCCCCAACGCTCTGGGCATCTCAACTCCGAGGCCATCCAGATTTACGCTCACAGGGCTACTGGGCATCCGGCATTTTCACTCCCTAGCCGGGCATCTCGACACTCCCGGGGCATCATCGGCACACACCACCCGATGGCCTCTTTCATATGCATGATTCATGGCATACACTATGATGCTTCTTTTTTCCATGTCACCTTACTAACTTGGAAATGGCACATCGGCATTTTTTAGACGGAGGGTTAACCATGGCAAATTTGAAATTCAAATAAAAATTGATGATTTTTTTAGATAAAATAATTTGAAATACAATTAAAACTGGACTTAAAGTTGGGGAGATTTTTTAGGAAACTAGGCTTAAATATTTAGATGGTTATATAGAAATTTGCAATCAGATCACAAGAGAGATAATGGGTTTGTTTAACTATTTACACAAGCCGAACAAAGTATAACAAACTATTTAAATTTTTCTTGCCATTTGCACCTAGAATCATTCTTTTTGTAAAGAGCAACCTTGATGACGTCTACAATGCAAAAAGGCACATAGCGGTTGTCGACTTGTTCTGCCGAATGGTTAAACAAGAAGCTCACCATTAGATATGCTAAACTTGATAAAGCACAAAATTTCTTATTTACGTATTTGATAATACCTAGGCAAGTCTACACAACAACTCGGAAACTCCTACGAACTTAACGGCCAACTTTTCTTAATAGAGAGGTCTACATTCTAATGAAGCATGTAATGAAAGAAAAAGGAGTAACTGAATACATGTTTACTTCGCAGAAATTCAGACTTACGCTCGTTGTGCTGTCTATTTGCTTTAGTTTTTTGAGGTTTTCCGTTTCCGGAGACCACCCCCGAAGACTTATATGCAATGACAGTACCTTCGGAGACTACCATCCTTTCTATTTTGGAATGGAGGCAGTTCTTTTGTCTCAAATCAAGAACAATGCCGGGAATATCTACGACTACTATGTGCAATCGCCTTTCTCTGACGTGGTCTACTACGGCCATGGGGCTTGCAACGGGACGCTTTCCGAAGATGAATGCAGCATATGCCTGACGTCTGCGAAAAAACAAATAGAAAACGACCGCCCAATGAGAATTGAGGCTCAGCTCCAGCTTCACGATTGCAGAATGAGGTATCAGCAGTATCCGTTTACTGAGCAAGAATTGTATACATCAGCCAAGGATCTGCCACTTAGAATCTGGAGCAATAAATCAAGGAACTATTTGAATGTTATCATACCTCAAATCCCAAGAATTGTGATTACTTAACGTGCTACTTGTGTTATCTATGCCAGTAGGAAGTTGAGTCACCCACTCGAATCAACACCCGCATATCGACAACCGAATATGACCCTCGATCTGATCTGATGACAACTTTTTTTCTTGCTTGAAATTTCTGGAGATTTTTCGCTCTTCTCTCGGTCTCACCATACACATACGCGAGCGCTTTACTTTCTCTTTTGTTATTCGTCTATTTGTTACTTGCACGTTCTCTCAACATGCTGTACGTGTGTTTGGGTCGAAGAGAAGTTTCATAACTTTCATTACCTGTTCCCGCCTAGGGAGCTAAGAAAGTTGTGGGCAAGCCCATGACGGTCAAGTCTGGAAACCAACATTCCCACTCGCACACGATGGGCTTTACCCAATCTCCACAGTCATGTATTGCTCATAGATATGATACTTATCATTTGCAAGCAAAATTTTTAACGGATCAATCATACAAGCGTATTGGTCGTGCGACCAACGAGTACACTTACAGATCTACAATAAATAATCTCGATGCACCCTAAACTCAATTCATTAATAAATTCAAGCATCTTCTGGCTGCGTTTGGAATCAACATTTCCAAGTATCTTTAGGCCTTCAAAGCCCTTTGGGCTAAAAATGAGTGTTTGGCAACCCATTTTCTAAAGACACTTGGCTGAAAGCTGGCCTTGTGAAGGCTGAAAGTCCAAGGCAGGGTGGGGGCTGCCTTGGGCTTTCAGCATGCCGAAAATGCTGAGGTGAGGGGGAGAAAAAGAAATTTTTCTTCCCAAATTATCCTTGTTGTTTTTTTGTTTTTTCGGTTTTGCCCTCCCATCGTCGTCCCCTTCTGCCGCGAATGGGTACTGTTCATCTTCTTCGCGCATTCAACCTGCCCGCGTCGGCGCCGTGCCCGCACTGGCCATTTTGCCGGTAGCCCTCAACCGCGCCAGCACCACCCGCGCCGGTGACCCGCGAGCCCTCTCTGCTCCACCGCCGTTCCGCCGGCCTCGCCAGCGACCGTCGCTGCACCTCCACCAGATCTGAACTCGAGCGGACCGCTACCCCTTTTGAATCGAAGCCCCTGCAGCAGCTCGTGACCTAGCGCCTGAGGCCCTCACCGCTCGATTGCTGATGTCCCGATCTTGCTGCTTCAGTGCCCCAAAACCTACGAGATCTAAGCTCGCCTTCGCCCGACGCCGTCGTCGCCCAGTAGCCCGCGACCCAACACCTGACTCCGTCGCGTCGGCCGACGCTTCCACTCGCCGTCGCGGAGGTCGCGACGCGATCCGGTAGCGACCAGATCTGCGTCGCCAGCCGTGCTTCAGGCAACGGTGGAGAAGGTCGCGACCTTCGTGGAGGTCGCAACCTTTGCGCGACCCATCTGGTTGCAGATTTGGTCGCGACCAGATGTGGTCATCGGCCTTCGACCTCCACGCGCTACCAGATGGGTCGCCGGCAACCTCCGTGGCGTGGTGGGTCACGCAACGACACGGCAAGGGTTGCCGAGACCCTCGCCGGATCGCCTACCCTTGGCCGGCGGTGACCGGTGAAGCCCTTGGCCGGTGGTAACCGGCGAAGCTTTGGCCGGCCAACGTTCCTTTCTTTTTTCAATAATAAAAAGTCTTTTGCAAATTTCACTCATCCAAACATTATTTTGCACAAGGTTATTTCACAATAGACTTTCACAAATAAATTTACCAAACACACTTTGCATTTTGAAAAACATCATTTCCTCAAAGGCCTTTACATTTTCTCAAAGACTTTTCCCAAAAGTCTTTCCAAACGCACTCTCTATCCCTCATAAAATCATGCTTGACTTTATCATGTGTTCATGATTAGTTAACAAGGTTTTCACGATCTTCTCAAAGGTGAATCACCAAGGAAAAGCTTATGAATTACTAAGTAAACAAATATTTAGTGTGTACTCTCCCAAACTCATACCAATCACAACTTTGCACTTTTAATTTAATCATGTAAAAATACAATTCAATTTACTTGAGTCGTCAATAATTTATTATGGATCGATGAGAAACCCGAGTAAAGTGTGGGAGACCAAGTGTGAAAGACCAATTTACCTCTATAAACCAAAGTTTGTAGATGCGAGAACCTGATTACGCTAAATTAATTTAACGGTCTTTCCATATCTTTTTTTCTTCATTTCAAAAATACTTTTACAAGTAGTCTTGGTTAATTTTAATTCTACTCCCACTAATATGTGATGGGTGATTATTTGGGTATGCAAGGAAGAATTTAATACTCAATAAATAAATAAATTGCTAGATGAGATGTCAAAACTTCGCGAAACTTTTATTAGGTTTTAAGTGCATTAGAAAGCTTAGCTTTTGTGATAGAAGTTAAATTGAATCCTAAAACATACAAAAAATGTAATTAAGTTCTAAAACTTGTCAAATTCGTGTAATCAAGTCATTCCCTTTAGTTTATCAAACTCGGCTAATGAAAAATGCCAACATGGATTTTTCTTATTTTCTCTCTCATGTGGCGTTGATGTGGCCTAAACAACGTCATTTTGGTCCAAATTTGATTTTTTTTTTCAATAATATTATAAGAATAAATGAACTTTCAACAAACAATAAAAGGGAAAACTAGGTGAGGGTGCCGCCACAGTCATACCATTGCTAGAAAGGGCTAGCGATGGTGGGGCATGGCCAACTAAGGGTTAGCGAGGGTCACTAGGCCTCAGCTAATGGTCGGCAACACTTGTTGACCTTATGAAAGGGCCTATAGGCCCTTGCCTAAATTTGAGCGAGGGCCACTAGTGGCGGGGTTAGCCACCATTGGCACCCTTTAGCCAAATCTAGGTGAGGCCTTGCTAGCCCTTGCCACTCATTGGTCGTTGATCCCCATCATTGAAACCAACAATACCAACCCTTTCTAGCAAGAATGGTGCAGCATCGACGAGGGCCCTATAGGCCCTTGTAGTTTTGCATCATCCCTTCCTCTTCTCTTTTTCTTTTTCTTTTTTTTTTTGCTTTTGTTTTTTTGTTTTAATTTAAATAATATTTAGTTAAAAAGACAACATCATTTTAGCCTTATCTTTCATATTCTAATCATGTCAAGGCCACACGGGAGAGAGAAAATAATTTTTGAAAAAAGGTGACATCAATAGTTTTCATTAGCCAATCCCCCAAGTTCTCTATTTCCCCAAATGGGGAACTCCATGGACTCTTTTCAAGTAGCGGGGGCATTCGACAATGTGACCTAATGTCTCCTTACATCTTCACGCTTGTTATGGAAGTCTTTACCGGTTTATTGGACATACAAACCAGACAACCGGCTTTTGGGTTTTTCTGGCGATATAAGTCCACTAGGCTCTCTCATCTATTTTTTGCGAATGACGTACTTCTCTTCGTTGAAGCTAGCTTTGCTTCTATTGAGCTACTAAAGGAAGGGATTGATAATTTCTCCAGTTGGAGTGGGCTCACACCGAACTTAAGGAAAAGTGAAGTCTTCCTCTCTGGAGGCTCTCTTGCTCTTCGTGATGATATTTTGAACAAGTTGGGCTACTAGTTGGGCTCCCTTCCTTTCCGATACCTTGGAGTACCTATCATCTCTTCAAGATTGGGAAAGGCGAATCGCGTCTCTCTTGTGAATGCAATTACTGCTCAAATTCAATCATGGACCCACAGATTCCTCTCCTCTGCGGGACAGTTGCAACTCATAAGGTCGGTGCTTCACTTTATCGAAGCTTTTTGGGCTCATCTCTTCTTTTTACCTTGCTCAGTCCTTAATCGTATTGAACAATTTTTTCGGCAATTCTTATGGAAAGGCCCGATGATGGGACCAGGTGGTGCTAAAGTTTCCTAGAGTGATGTTTGTCTTCCGAAAAAAGAAGGAGGCCTTGGTATTTGTACCTTACATGAGAGTAATATAGCTTCAATGTTCAAGCACATTTGGATTCTCTTTTCTGATAAGGAATCCTTTTGGTGCAAATGGATTCATTCCACCTTCTTAAAGCAAAAGAATTTTTGGGTTGTCCCTCGTCCTACGCTTTGTTCGTGGGCTTGGAAAAAGATTTTGAACCTTCGCGAGCATTTCCAACAGCACTTCAAGTGGACTATTGGGAATGGATGTTCGGTCTCTTTTTGGTTCGATCCGTGGCATCCTAAGGGTTCGCTGTATAGTGTGTTCTCTAACCAAGACATTTACCGTTCGGGTATCTCGAGGCTAGCTTCGGTTGCGGATGGCTTTGCTACTCCAATGGGATGGTATGTATTCAATATTTTGGCCAACTGGTGGGATCCCCTCCCGGTGTTCAATAAGGAAGAAGATTGTTTTTAGTGGCTTCGTCACCCATTCGATCGTTTCTCTACTGCCTCTGCGTGGGAGTGAATTCGGCCTAAGGATGAAATGGTCTCTTGGTCCTCCTTTATTTGGAGCTCCTCTATGCCTCCTCAATATCAAACACATCTTTGGCTCATTACTCGAAACCAGTTGCCGACTCAGGTCTTCCTTATCTTTTATGGTAGAATTATGGCTACAAATTGCCCTTTTTGCTTGTATAGAATCCTATAGATCACTTGTTTTTTTGCCTGCCATGTTATGGGTAATCTTGCTTCTTTTTGGGCGGCCAAATTCAATCGTGCTTGGTGTAACAAACCGTGGATGGAGAATCTTGCTTGGGCTTCCAAGCGCTTTGCGAATAGTAGCTTTTATCAGACTTTGGCTTGCTTTAGCTTTGGAGCCCTGTGTTACATCATTTGGAAAGAGCAAAATAATATTCTATTTCGCAACGAGACCCTCTTCCTTCTGGCGATGAAGATGCACATCTAGAAGGCTATTAAAGATAAAGCGATGACTCTTAAGCATGTCCCGGACATTCTCAAGAATAGAAGACTTCAACGAGCTGGGATTTACATCTGTCTATCTTTGATTGATCGAGGTTCTCTAGCATTTGTTTGTTAGTCTTTTTGTTCTTGCTTTTCGCCTTTTGTTGGTTTCTCTTTTGGGAACCATGGCGCCCCTACACTCGCATTAGACTTTTGTCTTCTCGAGTGTCTATCTTTTGATGGTGCTAGGCCTCCATCTTGTATTCTTCACAAGCAAAATCTATACATCTCTTATCTTCACCCAAAAAAAAATAAAAAAAGTTTTAATTAGCCAAATCGAATAGAGTGAAAAGAAAGACTTAATTACATCAATCTGATAAATTTTTAGATTTGATTGTACTTTTCATAAGTTTGAGAACTTAATTGTTCATTCGTTACAAATTTTAGAACTTCTGGTGTAGTATCTCCTTTTATTATCATCCAATGGAAATATCTTGCAAAAAAATTGATTAATGACCATGCATACCCTAAACAAAATTTCTAGTGCAATGTCTATTACTTCTTTTGTGTTTTTTTTTTTAATGAAAACTAAACCATATATAATGCATGAGATGAGATTATTAATCAAATCTATTTATTTGATGTGATTTCTATCATGACACTAATAATGCATTAAGTGACTCACTAAATAACATGCAATAGGTGACATGCATATTATAGAACTGGCTAATTCTACACGCAATACGTATGTAATTTTTTACCACAACACGGCTTGGTACATTCTCTTCGGCCATTCTTGCTCTTGCTTTTGAATGAGTCTGGATCGGTGAACGTTGACATTCCGTGATTACCTGGTCATGAATTAACAAGCATGTGTAAATACATGGCATAAATAGGGAGTCAATCCATGATGATGACCTAATCCTACCCTTTCGTTTATTTATGAAAAGTTTGTACATGTAGAGGATTTCCTAAACAAGGACTGAAAGACATGCGACATATTACCATGGACTTAAAAGATATTTAATTTAAAAGGCAAAGAAACCATGTATTGCAAAAAATTTTGAAAAAGACTACTATCCTTTTCAGAGCAAATGAAAATTCTTGCGGAAAGAATTTTGTAACATACTTGAGGAAAAATAAAGACACCAACTGAAAGTAATTTCCTTTGCCAAAGTTTTTTTTTTTAAAAAAAACTTTATGGTAATTACTTCCAAATTTAAATGACTATGGTATTAAATCCTAGACTAATTATGGACTGCTCAATATATATAGGAAGGTAAGTAAATTACAAAGTGCATGGATAAAAAACTTACTTTGTGCGAGAAAATAGATGACAATCACATAGACATGCACATGATATGTGCAGTTTGATTTCTAACTAAGAAGGCTTGTTGTAATTAAAAGGGTGTCTGCTCGTCGCAGTCTCGCGCTAGCATCATACCCTTTAACCTGGGCTCTACCTAAAGAAATTCGGGGAAAAGAGAGGCAACCTTTACATCGCAGTCTCGCATTCAAGGCCGTATCTTTCTTAACATTATCCTAAATATCCTATGGCGGCCTAGGTCTAACGGCCGAGTTGTATGTGCCATGTATAGTGCTAAAACAGTAAAGCATGCACAACAGTTTATAATCACAAAACATTCTATTCTAACCAAAATTAAAATAAACCTCTAAGCTACTGACATGCATAAAGAAAAAGATGAAATCAAGTCAGTAAAGTGCTTAAACAAGATAAAATAGCCTATGTCCTCAAGTGTCCCCAGCGGAGTCACCAAGCTATCGCAACCTCTTTTTTTTTCCGCGCCTAATTAGGGCGCGCGCTTATGAAGGCTAATGCTTTGGCTATGTCTATTTGGCTTAGCTCGGACTCTCCCAAGTTTATCAATTTACGAGTTAATAGTCCAAGTTTTTAACTCATAAGTTAATTGTAAAACAGAGTCGCCACTAATCAACTTGGGGTGAGTCGATTAAAAACCCAAGTGAAATATTGGGAGAAATATTCGCTCCTACGCAACCAGAGAAAGTAGGTTCAGGGACTTGATTACACTAGTTAGTCACTAATACCCTTTTGGTACCTAACCTTTTTAAACCCTAAGGCTTTTGGATTTTTGAGGGGTTTTCCATGCATTTATGGAGAAAAAACATATGGAGAAAAAACATTTTTGGACCTTTTTCTATTTTTTGAACATAAAAGGAATTTTTGGATTTTTTTGGTATTTTTGGAAAATATAAGTAATTTTTGGCTTTTTCTGACTTTTTTGTTTTTTTTGGAAAATACGGGATATTTTTATTTTTATTTTTTGGAAAATAAATTATTTTTATTTAAAATATTATTATTATAACATATTAAAATGACCTCGAGTCGTGAGCTCGCCTTCGAGCCTCCTTCCTTTTTTGTAAAGAAAAACAGCCCTCAAGCTTGCGTGCTAAATCAGCCCTAACCCAACCCTAATATACCCGGCCCGGAGAGCAACCTAAGCTCAACCTGCACAAGAGAACCCTAGGGTGACTGGGTCATGCACCCAACTCGGCCGACTCACTTTTTGGGAACCCTAGAACTTGACGATATGCGGCGCCAAGAGGGGGCCATTAGCCGTGATGTCACTCAGCGATGACTCGAAGGAGTGACGTGGGCAGATGGTGGCTAGGGTTTTAGGGGTAGAACGATAGTGATGACACGGTGGGGGAACGACAGAGGCGTCGAAGAGGGGCAGCGTCAGGGGACGACGCTGAGGCAAACGGGATCAGGCGGTGTTGGGGACAACGCTGAGGTGGACGGGGTCAAGCGGCATAAGGGAATGATGCTAAGGTGGATGGGGTCAAGCAGTGGTGGCCTTGGGGTGAACGATGACAACAACTGACTTGGTGTTGAAGCGGATGATGGCAGCGTGATTCGAGGCGGCTGGCCTACAGTGACAGCTTCAAGGCGAGGAACAATAGTAGCGTCGGCGACAACTGTTGGGTGACTGACGTACAAGGCTAGATGGCTGCATTTGGAGTTGCGATCGTGTCATCAGCCACCGGATAGCAACGACGCAACCTCCCTCCTCTAGATCTGGTGTGGCATCCTCAATTTTAGACAATTCTCGAAGATGCGATGATTGTGGCCGATCAAATTTGTGGAATTTTAGCCATTGGACTATTGAGCTACAATTGAATTGTTTTGGTTGACATGGTAGCCATAGTATATGACTAAGTGGGTATTTGTAATTGGATGTATATATGTGTACATACATAAGCTATGGTTAAGGATTAAACTTTGGAAGATTAAGGCATGATTGGAATTAGGCTTAATTGGGCTTGAGAGGGGGATTTTGGGCCGGCGAAGCAAGACCAGCCCATGAAGCAGCCATCCACGTACGCCAAGGGGAGAAGAGAGGCTGGCTGAGGTGGCGCCGAGCTGTCCCCTTGCTGCCAAGTGTCGCCATGCATGGAGAAGTAGCCATTAGTCCTAATGATGGCTCAATTGAGGTATAAAAGGGGGCAAGCTACCGGTTTGTGGGTTTTTCGCCGGTTTAGAAGAGAGAGAAAGAGAGAGAGAGAAGTCGAAGAAGGAAAGAAGAAGAAGAAGGAGGAGAGCCGAGAGATTTCGAGCTCCTCTTGCCACCATTCCTCCATCAAATTTGCTCAAACAAAAGGCAAGAACGATCTCTTCCTACCTATGCATGTTGTGGTGATGTGTGATGGTCAAATTTATGGATTTGGTGGTAGGATTGTGGAATTTTTTAGAAGAACTCCAAGTGGGTACAATCGGGTGGAGAAGTGTTCTTGTGTACCAGTAGTTTGCATGTGTCCGTAGATGCCTTTAGGGTTAAAATATGACCTTGAATCCTTCATGGAAGTTGTAGAACACATCTTGAGCTATAACATAGTCGAATTTGAAGTGATTTGAGTGAGATTAGAGGGGTGAAATGGAATTTCTTTGGAACCGGGTGTCTACCGGAGTTGCTTGCTGACCTTTGATATTTGTTAGCTTCTGATCATGTCTTTTTCTTTGGAATTTTTTCTCGACTTCTTCTTGTGAAATGTAAAGGACATCTTGATGAATAACATATTAAAAATTGAGCTGATTTCATTTGGTGTAGCTTGGTGAATTCTTTGTGTCATGCGGAAATTGAATTCTGGATTTTCTTGATGGAACAACAGTAGCTTGCGTTGCATTTAAAGTGATTTTCCCTTGGTTTTCTTACTTCGACCCCTTAATGAAAGTTGAAGAACACAGGTTAAACTAGAACATATCCAAAATTTGGATCAAACGAAGGAGGATAAGTAGCTCAATTTAAGACGTTTTGCTGAGGAAAGTTGCTGGACAGTTTGTGAATAGTAAATAGGGGACTTATGATTTTTATAGCAATTAATGGAGGACGAATTGAGTGATGATGTCTTCATGGGAAATGATCTTTAGACCCTTGTCTAAGACATACTGAGATTTGGAAATTTTTGAAGGTGATTTGGTATATTAAATTAGGGATTTTCGCGAGCAGTGTAAACTGGAACTTTCTAAACTTAAATCTGTTTTGGCCGAATATATGTCTTTTGTGTGAACATTGTTTGAGTATGGTTTCTCAATGAGAGTGACACTACTATGTCTTATTGTCAATGTGATGAAGAGTCATTGTCTTTAAAAGCCAATGAAATGGTACATTGTGATCTTTTCCATAACCATGTAAACTGTTTGGGTTTGAAACTTGTTGAATTGTTATGGGCGAACATATTTCTTTGTGTAATGACATCCAAGGCATGTTTTTCTTCATGAAACATGTGTTATGTTGTAGCACCCCAGAACCAACTGAGGCTGCCACAGTCATATTAAACATTCTTTTAAATTTCCAAAAGAGTTGTTTCTCTTAAGCTCACCACACATTTTTTTTTTTTTTTTAAACAACGGTCCCTGCGCGTCACGTGAATAGCGGAAGCAAAAACTCATAACCATCCCAATACAAAATATGAGGGGTCAATGCACACACTATGACGTAAACATATACCATGAAACGGCCCTGCTATTATTTACTGAAGTATGGATAGTTTCCTTATCGTTGGGGTAGGATACATTATCATATCAGGCCCGCAGCGATACTGACGTGCAAATCGTTCGTCTGACTTGGGTATAGGGGCGAAAGACTAATCGAACCGTCTAGTAGCTGGTTCCCTCCGAAGTTTCCCTCAGGATAGCTGGAGCTATAACAGTCCTACACTACCCCTGTAAAAGATCATCAAAATTGTAGCCTATACAACAGACTAATCAAAAGAAAGAAAACTATCCACCCTTAGCAACACCGGCCAGGCCCCAAAAACCCCGCCATCCTCCCTAGGCACCATCAAGGTCTATCGCCAACCTGGAGGGCTAGGCGGCGGCGGCAAAGATGCTCCCCATCTCCCCATCTTGGCGGGGAAGATCGAAACATACTCTTGAAAGATTGGGCCACCGAGCAGGCCCACTTCATAACGTACCCTGACCATAACACGGAAGTAACAACGTCTTGGTATCATTGGGCTTGGGAACTGGATGACTCTAACTTCGAAATCACAGGGAATTCCGTAAAATACACCCGGGGCAACTGGCGGTTCAGACATGTCTTCTAGGCTGAAAAGATAAGTCCCCAAAGGGGTGAGTACAACCACTCAGCAAAGATAAAGTTTCTAGAATGCTCATGCCTGGCATTGCAACTAAACCACCACATCACACAACATCATAATCAAGCATTCAATCATCAAGCTATAAATTTCTCATATTCAAAAGCCCCACACTCAAATATAGTATATGTACCTCCAACTTGGAAATCGGGATGCAGCTCATTCATGATGCTCATTCGATACATCGCCCATGCACATGACAACTCGACATAGCAGCAATGACATGCACATAACAATGTCTCCAGTCATATGCAAACTTACCTGTCCCATTTCAGCTTAAGTGCAAATGTATGACTCAGTAAAGTCGTGCACAATTTTCACCATACCTCATGCCACTGTATCTCAATGCATCATGCACACACATATATATCAAGTTCATGCAATTTCACATGTAAACCCCGGTAAGAACCAACCGGCTTCCAGCCCCCCACATTCCGGGCATCTCACACCCAACACGGCATCGTGAGGTATCACGGCACACACCATCCGTGCTTCCGGCATTTACACTCCCTGGCCGGGCATCTCGCACCCCAACTGGCATCACGAGGCATCCACGGCTCACACACTCCGTGCTTCCGGCACCCCCAACACCCGGGCATCTCAACTCCGAGGCCATCCAGATTTACGCACACTAGGCTACTGGGCATCCGGCATTTTCACTCCCTGGCCGGGCATCCCGATAACTCCCGAGGTAACATCAATGCATGTCATGCCACAATCACCTTTTTCCATGCATGATTCACAAACATGCCCATGGAACACAAGCATGACAACAATGCATACACTTAATCACATTCACATGCCGAAGGTCTACATGCTCAGCCAATGATCTCAACATAAATGCAGCATGTATAGCACATGTATCAAGTGAATTTCATGATGAATGTCCATTTATCCAACCTACATGGCATGTGTACATATACCTCAAGAGGACACTCCATCAATCCAGCATGCATATTAAAGATTTAGCATGCATTAATCATCAAGTATAATTCACATTACCATCGGCATAAAGTGATCAAGATATATGTCCACAATTCCTACATCCAGTCAAGACAAAATACTTCCAATACCTTATATAGACTAACATCAGGCATAACTTAAGTTCACATTTAATACAGCAAGTAAAATAGTCAATCACATTTATAGAAGCCATGGTTAGAACATAAAACCACACCCCACACATCTTCGGCCACATTTAGCATACACACAAAATTTCCCAGTTTACATAACCTTCGGTTTTTCACGAAATTAGGACAGTAATTTACCTTCAAAAATTCCCAAAAATTACCACATCATAACTAAGAAGTAGATAAACATTTCATTAGAAGAAATCATCTTCAAATTCGACCTACAAATGTAGTTTAAAAAAAAAATCAACAACTTCTGACTGTTATTCGGTTATGTACAGTTTACAGGGTTAACAAGATAAATTCGAAACACCCACTTACACTCACTCTTTTTATCTCATTTTTGGATATGTTATAGCCAGAACTATTTCCTACAATTTCTCTTTGAAGGTCGACATCAAATTCACCAAGGAAAATAAGGTTTACAAGCTCACAAGTTACTGACTTTTGTTTGGTAACATTCCCAGCACACAAGCACATAAAGAAAATTCGAAACCTCAAGCTACACACCTTGGAATGAGCTCAAATTTCACCACAAGGTACCTCATGAAGTCTTTAACAATCCATTAGAAGGAATCAAATTGAATTACCCCACAGAACCACGTGAATAACACACATCAAGCCAACAGGGTTCACTGACACTCTATCCAGTAGCGTTCAGATTGCAACGACGGCAAGAAACATGAAATTCACCTAGCTATCCTAGACTAAATCAGCTCAAATTTTACTATGTTATTACCAAGGATGTCCACAACATTTCATTAGAAGAGGTCGACTTGTAATTCTCACTGTAACCACACGAACAATGAACAGCAATTCGAACCGATACACTGGTCCGCCCGAGAGCACTTCCTCTCCGTAGGACTCGAATTTCACCCCACAAATCAACTCCAAAAATTCTAATTTTCGACTATGTTGTAGCTCAGGAAGTGTACAACAACTTCTATGAAGAACTCGGGCCTCAATTCCCCCTCTAACACCCTCTACAAAGGCATGCAAGCAAACCGGGTAGTCTGGTTCATGGAGGTCCGAAATTGCCCAGTTTTGCTCTTCATCGAATTTCCACCAACCCAGCCGAAAAACCATACAATTTCTACCTCTAAATTGCAACACAAGATCATGAGAAAGCTAGAAAACATTTATCTTGCCTTTGATTGTGTTGAATTTGGTGAAGAACACAGCAAAAATCCACAGCAAACCTTCGGCTTCTCCCTCCTTCTTGCGCGCGCACGCCCGACGACATCTCTCTCTCTCTCTCTCTCTCTCTCTCTTGCTTTTCTTTCTTTTTCACTTAACCAACCCACTCCACTCACTTAATCCGGCCTCCTCTCTCTCTCTTGCACCTCCTTAGATTGGTGACACATAGTGCCACCTCAGCCCACAGCACACACACCACATTACACGTACACAATCACATTCGGCACTCACACACACTTAGTCCTCATACGGTCTCTCCTTGGCCGTGTCTTTTTCCACATAAGTTTAATTAGTCCATTTAATTTAACCACTAATGCAACTAAGTTAAGTCTTAATCCAATAATGCGACACTTGGCCATAAATTTTTTATAATCACATACTCAAGTACAACAAATTTCACTAGCAAAATTAGTCACACATATACCATAGCTACTATGGCCACTTAATAAATGTCATTGCAACACATAATCGCCAAATTGAGCAGATCATAACTCAATCACTAATTCCTTCCAGAATTTGAGGATGCCACATATGTTGCCTTGATCATCATGTGTGTGTGTATCACAAGGTTTAAAAAGGGCAATTGATGTTCAATTGAGATGATTTCTCAAACTTGTGCATGCTGAATGGTTGGGAACTAGTTGGATGAAACATACTAGGTGAATTTCATGTCATAGAAGTAGAGACACATGATATTATTTGCTGTGGCGTATGTGAACATCATGTAACATGTCATAAATCATGCATATGAAAGAGATTTTTGTATGATGAGTGCCGATGATGCCTCGGGAGTGTCGGGATGCCCGGCTAGGGAGTGAAAATGTCGGATGCCCAGTAGCCTTGTGAGCGTAAATCTGGATGGCCTCAGAGTTGAGATGCCCGGAGCGTTGGGGGTGCCGGAAGCACGGATGGTGTGTGCCATGGATACCTCGTGACGCTAGATGAGGTGCGAGATGCCCGGCCAGGGAGTGTAAATGACGGAAGCACGGATGGTGTGTGCCGTGAATTCCTCATGGTGCCAGGTTTGGATGTGAGATGCCCGGAATGTGGGGTGGCCGGAAGCCAGGTGGTGTGTACCGGAATTTGCATTTGAAATTGCATGAATTTGATATGCCTGCATGAGCATTGTTATTATGTGAAAGATGCACACGATATTATGGAGATAAGTGTGCATGAATCGGGTTGATCATGTAAAATGTGCACGTGATGTGAAACATTGACAATTTGTATCTGCTGAATTATATGCTATGCTCATATGCATAAGAGGTGCTTATGTGCAAAGAGTATGCGTGATGAGATTTATATGTACATACATGAGAAATGGCTGATTTATGGGAGGTGCATATGGTGAGACATGTGAACATGTGTAATGCGTGACTTGTAAATACACATGTGTGGTGGATGCATGATTTGAGAATAATGTGAGAGCCTGTGGCTGAATTGCTTAGTGAATATCCAGATGATGTTTAATTATTGTTATGTGATGCTATGATATGCTTGGTTGTATTGTATGGGTAGTCATAGAGATTACATTTCTGCTGAGTGGTTGTACTCACCCCTTTTGGGGACTAACATTTCAGCTTAGTCATGTCGCTGCCTCCGGTTGCTCCTGGCGCGTTCTATGGCATTCCCTCTGATGTGGATGTGAGGGTGCTGCATCTGGATAGCCCTACTGTCCCCGGGTTGTCCTACTTCAGGATGAATGTGCGGGTCAAGTTCGACATGGGCTTGGAGAGCGGCCCGGCATACCAAGAGTTCATCTCCATCTACACCGGTCGAGACGGAGTCATGATGGGCATGATGCCGCCGCTGTCACCCCCTAGAGCGCCTGGCTGGAGGTAAACCGTGAGCTGAAGCTGGGGAGGTTGGAGGGATTTTGATTCGATCGGATCTTGGTGGATGGATAATGCTTGTATAGAGCTTCTTTGAGGACGGGTAGAGTTTTTGAGGTTTCTTTTTGACGTAGTCTTTTGATGTACATTCTACCCTGAAAAGAGCAAGAAACATCCATCCTTTGGCTATATGAATAAGAGAACCGGTCTTCCAGTATCTTATATTATTTAATTGTGTGCATTGGCCCTGGTTGTTTGGGAGAGTCGTGATTTCGCTTCCGCTATTTGATGTGCGTTGGGACCGTTCATTCGTTGGCTAAAAAAAAAAAAAAAGAAAAGAAAGAAAAAGGGAGCCTAAGTGTTTATAGCTCTCAAAGAACAGGCAAATATGACTGTAATAGCCTCAAAAGGGTTGTGGGGTGTTACATCTGGAGCCTTCTCTCCTGGATCAGGAGCCCTCTCTCGTAGATCCGAACCCTCATGCTCAAATCTGCCCCCTCACTCTAGCCAACCTCAGATCTTGGCCTACTTGTCCTCGAGCGTCCCCTGAAGTCTCTCAAGAGGAAGTCGTCGAAGTTGGCAGCCCCTGATCCTTCTCGGTGTGCTTTTTGGCCTTCCCCCGATGCCCTATTTATATGCGCAGGAGGGCCGGTCGGTGGAGGCTAGGCCGGTGGTCCTTGGTGTGCCAACCAGCCTCCCTCCGCCAACCAAATTGGTGTCAACTCAGTCACCTACTTGCGCCCCCTATTCTACATTGAAGGCCTGTCTCCCTCACTTCTGGTTTACCCTCGCCTTAGTCCGTAGTTCATCCTCTGGCACGTCGCCGGCCTCTACGCGTGCTTCTCCTCCACTCGGGGAAGAAGACAACCTGAGAAAGAGGACAAACAGGAGAAGGGGCTAGGCTAGGAGGAAAAAAAAAGAACCGAGCTGGACCTTAGGGCCCGCACGGTTGGAAAAGGGGCTAGGCACAAAAGGCCTAGCCCTAATGGATTGTTGTGCTTTTTCATTTTTGGTTTGTTTTGCTGTTTTTTCATTTTTGTTGTTTTTTTATTATCTATTATTTATTATTCGAAAAAAGGAAAATAAAAGAAAAGAAACTAAGGTCTAATTAAAACCTAATCAAAATTTAGGTGTCAACACCCCACATGTGCAATATCCCTTCTTTCCTTTGGTCATTTAATTGCGAAGTCTCAGGAGGCATCACCAACCCATTGATTTTATCTTTCAATTAAATGCAAACGAAAGCATAAGCAACTCCACCCAATCATACATACCAATAGGAATAGTAAGGAAAACATATCAACAAACATTTTCATAAATGTATACATATATACATCAACTTAGTACATAGAAATTTTAATAATTACATGTCCATAATACAGATTCTTTTCGATTTACCAAAAGGGGTTGAGGGTTAGCCTAGCGCCTTTATTCTACAAGGGCAACCTCAAAAAGTGATATTTTCCCTTAGTGCTGAGTACACGTCCATGTCGTAGTATCATGACTCGGGCTTTGGATCGGACTCCATGTCAATGATGAAGCTATGGGAGATGTCCACTACCATGGGGTTCCAGATGGTACCCTCGGTTCCCTCACTAGGCGGCCCATAAAAACCCTAGATAGGACCGAAGAGCTCCCTGAACCATAGGTACCATGCCATGAATTAGGGGGGCACCAAGTTCGTTAGCCCTTCGTCCACCCAAATGGTGGTCACGAACTTCTCGTGTATAATGTCGATCCTCTCAATTAGGAAGGGGGTCACCTGGGTGTCCTAATCTACAAGTACCCCATACGCTCATGGCGGAATGGACTAGCCATTGTTGTGGCCTGAAAAATTTAAACAGCAAAAGGTGGGAAAACTCATTAAATAAACTCCCTAAACCTTGCATAAGAGAGTATTTCGCCTCGAAGATACCATATATGTGTGGCTTTATTATCGATAGCAGATCAATAGGAAAGCATTTGCTTTGCATCATCTATAAACATGAAATGAGCAACTCACCATACAATGCCCTAACAACGTATCCAAAAATTACATAAATAATTCTCCACTTGAGTCCACAATTTCAGTAGGCACATGACAAATGTGAATAATAATACAGACACAACCATCATCACTTCCATGCACAATGGATTCACACGAGTCCAAATTATTATGACCGCTCTCGACCACGACCGACAATCGCATCAGTGATCTTCCAGCGTAATCGAGCATCCTCCCACCCCATCAGATACGACAATGTCTTGACCTCACTCGAAGATGGCATTCAATTAAGAGTATTGTTCCAAAACATCCATGAACGGCATCCAAACCTTTGCCGGGCATTCGGAATCCGTCGAGTGTAGTCCCTCGTAGTCATACGTGTAACACCCCAAACACCCCCTTGAGGTCATTACAATCATACTTACCTGTCCTTTGAGAGCTACAAACTCTTAGGCTCTCCCTTTGTCCTTTTTTTTTTTTTTTTTAAAGAGCAAACGGTCCCAGCGCACTTCAAATGGCGGAAGCGGAATCACGACTCTCCAATCCTCCCTCCAAACATAAAAGGATCAATGCACACAACTAAGCAAGATAGGATACTGGAAACCGGTTCTCTTATTTATATAGTTAAAAGATGGATGCTTTCTGTTCTTTTCGGGGTAGGATATACATAAAAAGATAACATCAAAAGAAAACCCCAAAAGTCCTACCCTTCCTCAAAGAAACCCTATACAAGCACTATCCATCCCACAAGATCCGGTTTAAACAAAATCCCTCCATCCTCCTCCAGCTCTAGCTCACGACCTATCTCCCTCCAGGCGCTCTAGGGGTCAACGGCGGCAGCATACCCCGGATCACTCCATCCTGACAAATGAAGTATGAGATGAACTCTTGGAAGACAGGGCCGTTGTCCAGGCTTGCATCGAACCTCACCAGCACACTCACGCGGATGAACACCAGCCCGCGAACTGTGGGGCTGTCTATATTGGTGACCCTGACCTCCATGTCGGAGGGAATACCATAGAAAGAGCCGGGAGCAACTGGAGGTAGCGGCATGTCTAGTCTGAAATGTTAGTCCCCAAAAGGGGTGAGTACAACCACTCAGCAAAAATATGACCTCTATGACTACCCATACAATACAACCAAGCATATAACATCACATGACAGCAAATAAACAAAATCAGAATATCATATAATCATCACAAGTAAGCAATTCAGCCATAGACTTTCTGCCACTCATGCTTTCACATTATTCCCAAGTCATGCATCCATCAAGCATAGGTGCTTACAAGTCAAGCATTAATCATGCATTCGTGCCTTACCATGTACACTCTCCACAAATCAGCAAATGCAAATGCCAATATTTCTCATTATGTGTGCTCACCTTACAAAATCAGCTTGATTGATGCATTCATATTTCATCATCATCATGTACACCTTTCACATAATGGTAATGCTCATGCATACATATCAAATTCTTACAATTTTTAATGCAAATCCTGGTACACACCACCCGGCTTCCGGTCACTCCACATTCCGGGCATCTCAAACCCAAACCTGGCATCATGAGGAATTCACGGCACACACCATCCGTGCTTCCGGAATTTACACTCCCTGGCCGGGCATCTCGCACCCCAACTGGCATCACGAGGCATCCACGGCACACACCATCCATGCTTCCAGCATCCCCTACGCTCCGAGCATCTCAACTCTGAGGCCATCCAGATTTACGCTCACAGGGCTACTGGGCATCCGGTATTTTCACTCCCTGGCCGGGCATCCCGACACTCCCGGGGCATCATTGGCACACACCAACCGATAACCTCTTCCATATGCATGATTCATGACATGTTACATGATGCTCAACATACATAACAGCAAGCAATGTCAAATGTCTCCACTTATATGGCATGAAGATTCACCTAGCATGCTCCATTCAATTAGTTCCCAACAATTCAGCATGCACAAATTTCAAAAATCATCTCAATTGAACATCAAGTGCCTTTTCAAAAATTATAAAATACATACACAGGATAGTCAAGGCAATATGACTCATGTTTCGTGAGGAAAACATGCTTTGGATGTCATTGTACATAGAGATATTATTCAGCCATGTCCATTCAACACATTCCAAAACAAAACAGTTTGCACAGCCGTAGAAATGATCAAAATGTACTATTCAATCGACTTTTAAAAATGACGAATCTTCACCACATTGGCATTAAGACATAGAAGTACCATTTTCATTAAGAGACTATGCTCAAACAATGCTCACACAAGAAACTATATATTCGGCCAAAACAGCTTAGAGTCTAGTACTTCCCAGTTTGTACCGCTCATGAATTTCGTTAATTTAAAATACCAAATCTCATTCAAAAATTACCAAATCTTAGTATGTCATAGCCAAGAGTCTAAAGAACATTTCTCATGAAGGCACAATCATCAAATTCGTCCCACATAATTCTATACAAAAATCACAAGCTTCTGCTTTAGTTCCCGAGCCGTACAGGATCTACTATCAATGAAATCTCCTCAATTGAGCAACTTAACCTCCTTCTTTTTCCCTAATTTTTGGATATGTTATAGTTTAACATGTTTCCTACAACTTTCCATTAAGGGTCGAAGTAAGATTCTCAAGAAAAGTCACCTTACATGCTCTACAACCTACTGACCTTCCACCAAGACAATCCAGGATTCAAATCCGTAAAGAAACATCGAATTCACTAGGTTACACCGAATGAAATCAGCTCAATTTTCAGTATGTTGTTCATCAAGATGTCCTTTATATTTCACAAGAAGAAATCGAACAAGAATTCCAAACAAAAAGACACGATCAGAAGCTAACAAACATCAAAGGTCAGCAAGCAACTCTGGTAGACACTCGGTTCCAAAGAAATTCGGTTTCACCCCTCTAATCTCACTCAAATCACTTCAAATTTGACTATGTTATAGCTCAAGATGTGTTCTACAACTTCCTTGAAGGAATCAAGGTCAGATTTCAACCCTAAGCACACCTACAGACGCATGCATGCTGCTGGCGCAAACGATCACTTCTCAACCCGATTGCACCTACTTGAAGTTCTCCTCAAAAACTCCACAATCCAGCCACCCAATTCACAAATTCGACCATCACACATCACCACGACATCCATAGGTAGATGAGAGATCATTCTTGCCTCAAGATCAAGCAGAAATGGTGGAGAAACGGCAGCAAATTTTCCTCAGCTAGCTCTCGGTTCTCCTTCTTTCTCCTTCTTCTTCTTTTCTTCCTCGTTCTCTCTCTCTCTCTCTCTCTCTCTCTCTCTCTCTCTCTCTCTCAAGTCGACGTAGAAGCTTCATCCGGTGGCTTCCCCTTTTATATTTCAATTAATCATCATTAGGCCTCAATGATTAGTTGCCATGCAGCTTGACACTTGGCAATTCCCTTGGACAGCTTAAGTTTTTCCCCTTGGCTTGCAATGGAAGCCTCGACCGAGAGAGAGCCCCTCCTTGGCGTCACTTGGCCGGCCCATTTCCTCCTCCTCTTGGGCCCACATTAAGCCCAAGTCCATCATGCCTTAATGCCGAAATTAATCCTTCTAATTCTAGCTTATACATGTTCAATTATAATTTACTAACTTAGCCATATAATATAGCTACCTTGTCAATTCAAAATGATTTAATTGTGGCTCAATAGTCCAATGACTAAAATCTCACAACATTTCCATTGATCGGCCACAATTATCACATCTTCAAAGGTTGTCCAAATCTTGGGATGCCACAATATGAGTACGGAACCATTTAAGTGATCATACAAGCACACCAACCACTCAAGCCAATTTTTATCTTCCAATTTAGCCAATGTAAGAGTGTTTAGTGCTCACACATCATACACTAACAATTCTTACACACAAAAATGCCTTACAATTATTTATCCACTATAATAATTATACGATAACCTTATTCCCCTATTATCAATGCAAACATATAAAACTTGATATCTCACAGCGGTATTTCAGGAATCAACCCTATCATGCCTTTCTAAGTTTTCTTTTCAAAAATACTTTAGAAGAAAGGTTACTAAATTTTATTCTCATGGCAATCACCCTTCAAGTCCATACAATATCACACCATGGGTTTACTTTTCAACATAACTTATCACTTTTCAAGATGAGCTATCACAAATACTTCACTTCTCAAGATAAGCTGTTTTAAGTACTTATCAATTTTCAAGATAAGCTACCACAAGTACCTATCACTTTTCAAGATAAGCTATTACAATCACTTATCACTTTTCAAGATAAACTATCACTTAATCATCTATCACTTAGTCTAATTATCACTAATATTAACCTAACCCTAAACCTAAGTGCAACTACCATCTTAAGCAAGGTTAAAGAAGTCACTCCCGAGATCAGCTTTTAAGCTTTGACGATGAACGACCACCGCATGGTGGTGGACAGTGGCAGTGGTGTGCAGCGCGGCAAAGAGGTGACGTGAGAAGGCAGTGAAGCGCATGGCAATGAGAAGGCTTGTCCTTGGGTGGCGACAGCAGCATTATAGCGTGGTGGCAAACACAGAGAGATAGAGAGAGAGAGAGAGAGAGAGAGAGAGAGAGAGAGAGAGAGAGAGAGAGAGAGAGCACCGAGAGTGAGAGAGAGAAAGGAGCTTCTCTTCCAAGTTTTCCTCAAAGCCTTAGCTTAGTACAAAATCCCCTAAATTACTCTTGGCCAAGTCCTTTGAATGGCCACCAAAAGCTCTTGAAATCTTCCTATCACTCTTCATTTAATGCTAGATTTCAAGCATTTGTTTTTTTTTTTTTGGTTGGAAATGAACTAAGGAAGCTAACTAAGTTGATCTCTTCTTTTTCCCTTCTTCAAATGGGCACCTACCCCTCCCTTGGAAGATAACAATCCTTGTCTCATTAAGCCAACAAGATTCTAGAAGGGGTAATTTAGGGATATAATCAAACTATAGTATAAAACACTATTCATGCATATGGGTAATTAATGTACAAGCTTCTATAAGACCAAGTGTGGGTTTAGTTGGCCTTGATGGGCCCACTTGGGCTGTCCATGATGGGCGTGAGGCCCATTGGAGTCGTTCACAACTTGGGCCCTCGTGACTCCTCGTTCGTGGCCCATTTCCACTTTTCCGAAAATTCATGGTCCAATGGTAAAAAATTGAATTTTTATCCTAAGGTGACTATTGCTTGCTTTTCAATGATTTTTCGATTACCATCGTAATTTTATTCCTTAGATAGGGGTTGAATTGAGGATATCACATGCTAGGCCACATACTTTGGAACCTCATCACTTATCCATTCTCTTCCCTATGGAATAGTTGGGTTGATAGCACTAAAGGTAGATGCACTCCAATTATGCAACTCTACCTCTTTCTTAGCATAAATATATTGCATTTTGATAGAGCGTAACAATAGGCGTCTTCAAAATAAATCAATTAATATCCACTTTATTTTTATTATGATGCATAAAGTCATAAGAGGTAGAGTTTCACTCTACCAACCATCCTACGTAAATGTTGTATTTGTTACCGTGTGAAGACTTCCAATCTCAATTTCCTCGCTTTATTAGTTCTGTTTGTAAAGCGGGAGGATGGCCCTAAGCTTTTGCATTTGATCTGAGTAATGAAACTTTCTTTTCATCCAAAAATAAAAAGTAAGAATAATTTTGTTCAATATATGTTGCATGTCTTATAACAAGTGGCTTGGCATATTCATCAGGTGAACATGCCACATGGTAATGATGTAGATATACTATCGATTGGACTATTGATAAGTGCATGCCATTCATAGCCATCATCGTGTAGAAATCAATCATATATTTGGATATAGAGACCAAAATATCCCAGATTCACTTATTACATAGGCATATACTTATCGATTGGACCATTGATAAGTCCATGCCATTCATAGCCCTTATGGTGTAAAAATCAATCATATATTTGGATATAGAGACCAAAATCTCCCAAAGTCACTTATTACATCGGCGCATCATTTTCATTACAAACACATGCATGCGATTTCTTCCATTTGATGCATTGAGAAAATCATCCTGTGAATGGGCATTCTGCTGGTTAGGCGGTGACTAGATCGGTCCGGCACTAGGGGAAACAAGAAGCAATAACCATACCAGTATTCAAATTTATGAACAAAAATGCAATGCCTCTAAAAGGAAGGACCTTCAAAGAGCAATGACATGGTGTGGTGCTCAAGGAGAGGGAGTGAATGGTTGTCATCATAATTGTACATCAGTGGGACCATCCGGGCTGTGTTGAGGGAGGCTTTGGTGAAGGCCTTGGTGAATGGGTGAGGATAGAGGCATGCCTTGTTGAGTCTCTTCCGTGCCTCTGAGATCATCTTCTTCACATAGTTTCTTGCCACTTCATCTGAAGAACCTTTGAATTCTTGCTTGTAGCATTCTCCATAAGACCCATCTCGGCCATCTTGGAACTCGTCCTGTCAAGGATGTCATCGCTCCTATATTAGTGGAATAATCCTCGAAAATGGGGGAAAAAGAAAGAAGAGAAAGCATTTACAACGATCGTGCCTTTACTCGGTTGCACGATCATAGCGCATCAATTGCAAAAACATGAGAGTGCAGTCATATACGGAGACATGGCAACCGGAAATCAATAATCCAATTGCAAATACCATCGGCCGGAGTACAGTTACAGTTAATGAATTCCCTCCAAAAGAGAGAAGCTTTGTTAAAAAAGGACAATTCGAGAAATGTTCAGTTAACGTGTGAACGAACCAACAAGACAAAATCGTCAAAACATGTCTCATAGACTTGAAAAAAAAAAAAAAAAAACTTAGAAAAGGGTAATTGTTCACTAGCCCCCTACAAGTTTATATCCTTTAAATAAGTCCCAAAGGTCTAAAATATTAAATTAAAAAGAAAAGAAAAGAAAAAGTAAGGCCGTGTGCCACCGACACACCAGCGAGACATTATAAACTTCCATAGAAAGAATTGATGTGCTTTGTCTTATTCACAACTCGAATCGTCGATTTTTATATAGAATTAACCACTACTTCCGAAAAATTAAACCCAAAAGGAAAAAGAGACTTTTTTGTGTGTGTGTGTGTGTGTGTCTTGTGATGACATTATCACTCACCTCGGCACTTCCCAAGTCGTCCCAGAGACGAAGAATAGAAGCTGTGGAAGATACAATTTCAGGTATATTTTCCAAATGTTCGACACTTTGGGGGTTGATTCCCTCACCCAAGAGGAAGAATAGGTGGACCAACGCGGCGGGCACTCCGGAGCTGACCATTGCGTTGTCCAAGTAGTCTTGTGTTGCTGGGTAGTGACCACTCGCGAGCCATCTCGCCTCCACGAAGAAGGCATTTATCAGACTCGCCCACTGGCCACGAATTGGAGACAAGCAAAAAATGAGGACACGCCAATTTATAATACGTGCCGGTATTTGTATGTTGTAAAAGTTTATCATTTAAATTTTAGTATTTATTAAAAATCGATCCGTGTCAATATTTGTATGTTGTAAAAGTTTGAGTTTTTTTTTTTTTTTTTTTTTTTTTTTTTTTTTAAATATATCAACAAAAGCAAAGTTTGTGGATTATGGGGTTGTACCGTTTTCCTTAAGGAGTATAATGGGTTCCACCTATGATTTTTGTACACCACAAAACTGACTTCATTGATAACATCATCGACAGCATGAAAGCACATCCTCATGTAGTCTGGTATATTATCCTTTTCAGTACATTTCCGTCTGAGTGATCAAGAGTATCAAATCAGCAAAAGAACAACAGAAATAGAACTATTTAATGCATGATAACATGGATTTATCTAGTAGACCTGGGAAGTGAAAATATTGTTATTTTTGTACAAATGGGGTTTTGAATTTCATGCATGTCTCCACACGATTTGGGACCACTTACGTAAGAAAAAGTCCGTACCCCACAGTATACCGTATCCCAAAATCATATGAGATATATTCTTTTTACATATAGGTTCGAGACCATGATATGTGAACTTTTGATTAGTCAGCTATTGTGAACATAAACAGGCGTCTAGGAACACTATTGCGTATGTGCAAAATAAAAAGACTTTCTGGATGCTTTATGTTGTAAAAGTCCAAATTACGTACCTGTTGACCATATCCAGGAACGAGTTGAGTTCATCGATCGTGCCATAAACATCAAAAATATCGTCGATGATGTAGATGAATGAGATGACTTTGGTGGTAAGCACTCTCTCCTAGGACAAGCCTGTATCGGTGACGATGGCCGATGACCACATGTACCATTTCAAGGGCTGGTCCCTTGCGTATTTCAACTTCTTTGCCAAGCCCAGGTCTTTCCACCAGCTGATTAACACATGAGAAGTATAAATCAAGCTAGTCACCGAGGAATCTAAGGGAGATGTGATGGGGGGCCACCTGATATTTCAAACTAGTTATAGCCAATACTCTGACAGGATAATTTGAAGGTGAAAATCAAACAAAAGAAAAAATCTATTATTCTCCTTCTCTTCCTTGAGTAGTGTGAGTTGGAAGCATAGGTATACTAGTTTGAGTATTTGGTGATAAAAAAAATTAGTTTTTGTTAAATTTGTCACAAGTGTACCAATTTGGAATTTTTCAAAGTATTAACCCGAATTTAAAGGTGAATTAAAAATAAAAGAAAAGGCATGCTGATCTCTTCTCTTCCTTAAGTAGTGAGTGTTAAGCGTTTTCACCTTCAAATTCTCTTAACAAACTCTAGATAGAAAGTTTGGATCATGTGCACTTACTTTGAGATTTGGAGGACTTCAGCTTTATGCACGGATCTTACAATGTCCATGTCCAGATGGGCAAGTTCCCCGCAATTCTTGGTCCAGCTATAAGAATGACCCAAAAAATTCGTCAAGAAATTATTAGCCGTGAACCTAGCCAAGCTCTTTTTTTTTTTTTGGTCGGAAAAAGTAGAGGATCGCATTACGAAACTAAAGAGGAATTACATATCAGTGCGTCATTACATAAAAGAGAGAACAGAAAAGGAGGGGGCGAGGCAGGCCAATTTGAGGGGAGAATGTTGAGCCCATGCGCGTGGGCGGCCCAATCCGCTACTATGTTTTCCTCTCTTCGGCAGAAGTAGATCTTTAGGGTTTTGAAACAACGCCACAAAGCAAACGCCTCCAGGAACAACGAGCGAGAAGACCAAGGGACGCGAAGAGGATCGTCAATCGCTTCAACCATCTAAAGACAATCAGATTCGACAATAAGGTGAGTTGTAGAAAGCCCTTTTTGAATAAGAAATCTGAGAGCCACAATCAGCGCCTGAATCTCCGTATGGAATGCAGAGGAGGCCCCGACGGTTTGGGACAAACCATCTATCAATCGTCCCGTGAAGTCTCTACAAATCCTAGCCACCGATCCTTCTAGGGAGCCAGTATGGTAAGCACCATCAATATTCACCTTCAGATGCCCTTTTTCCGGCGAATGCCAACCTACGTGCGTAATGAAAGGCCGCTGGGAACGCCGTCGATCCGAAACAACTAAAGGGGTTTCCGCTCTGTCTGACGCCAAAGAAGATTGCGGAAAGGAAGGATTTTCTGGTGTTGTAAGATTTGAAAGCTGATAACGATGTTTCTGGGTGTGCAGGCTCTCCACGTAACAGATTTATAGCAAATGGGCGTAAGCAACAAAGATTAAAAACAACCTGAATAGGATTGGGACTCCGGTGTCTGAAAACAAAATCGTTCCTGGCTTTCCATACAAACCAGAGAACCGCAGCTATAGTGGCCAAGTCAGGTACTTCACTTTTCCTTTCCATTGTCTCATAAAGCCAAGCATCAAATCTATTTGACTGCATATCTTGCGTATCCAGGTGAAGCTGAGGATGGGACCAAACCGCCATAGTCCAGGACAATGAAGAAACAGGTGCTCGGTAGATTCGATCTTAGGGCTGCCATCACGGGTAAGGCATAATTTACAAATTGGATCGGGTAAGATATGACGATTATACAAATTTTCCCCGTTGCAATGGCATTATGGCATAGAGACCACAGAAAAATTCGTAGTTTAGGGCTCGTTTGCACTTTCCATAGCTCATTCCAAAAATGCTTGGGAAACGTGAAGGAAGTGGATGCCTGCAGTTCATCTATAATATGATCCCAAGCACGAATACAATTGTACCCACTTTTCACTGAATATATGCCATTCTGTCTCCCTTTCCATATTATAGAATCAGTTGCGAATTGAGGGCATACCTGGATTTGTAAAATCTCATTGACAACCTGGTCATCAAAGTATCTTTTAAGAAGGGGAATATTCCAAGATTGCTGTTCAGGGATCAATGAAATCTGCTACCATAGTGGGTTCATTTTGTTGCGCAGGTCCACCTATAATACCCATAGATAGCCAATTGTCTTGTCTGGTGCGAATCTATTTTCCATTTCCTACAGACCAGCATAAATTGGGAGAAATGGAGTCCCGGCCACAAAGTATGCTCTGCCATCCCCAAGAGGGATTGGCTCCTCGTTCAGCATGCCAGAAATCTTTTGCAGGATAATAAATCCCTTGAAAAACTCGAGTCCATAAGGAGTCAGGTTGTTGAGTCAAACGCCACGCCTGTTTAGCAAGAAGAGCTTTATTAAAGGTAAGTAGATCTCGAAATCCCAGTCCCCCTGCATCTTTACGCCTCTTTAAGAAATCCCAGCTCTTCCAATGCATGCCTGTTTTATCCCTATGAGTTTGCCACCAGAATTTCGATATTTTTTTCTCAATAGCTATGCAAATAGACTTTGGAATTTTAAAAATAGACATTGCAAATTGAGGCACAACTTGAACTACCGCTTTAATTAAGATTTCCTTACCCCCTTTTGAAAAAAGTTTTTCCTTCCAACCATCCAATTTTGTATGTACTTTTGCTAAGATCCAGGAAAATAGCTCTTTCTTAGACCTGCCCCAATCTGAAGGAATCCCCAGGTATTTCCCTAATCTTGGCAACACCGGAACTCTGAATTCTCTGGCTAGATACTCCTGAAGAGGTGTTGGACAGCCAGAACTGAGAAGAATGCCTGATTTATTCCGATTAATTTCCTGTCCTGAGAACTGGCAATACTGATTTAAAATGTTTGACAGGTTCCGGCATTCAAGGATCTTCCCTTCGAAGAAAAAAATTGCATCATTAGCGAAAAAAAGATGAGAAAGCTTTGGACAACTCATGGTAAGTTGGATTCCTTTAATATTGCCCATCTCCACAGCATGATGAATTAGAGTCGATAACGCATTTGCCACTAAAATGAATAAATAGGGAGAAAGAGGGTCGCCCTGTCTTATACCTCTCGACATGGAGAAAGGCTGGAGAGGTTGGCCATTAAACTTGACGCAAAGGGTTACAGTCTTAACACACTGCATAACTCTTGAATTGATCCAACCTTTCAGGATGGGAAATCTTCGAAATAAGTGTAAGATACGTTCTGTTAATAGAAGGATCCAACTCCCCTGAGTCAAAAAAAGCTTTCACTGAGGTAAAAACTTCATCCTTTAAGATATCCCAATTGTACTGGTAAAATTGACCATTCAAACCATCCGGGCCTGGTGCTTTTAAAGGCCCCAACTGAAAAACAGCATTCCGTACTTCTTCAGGAGTAACCTCAGCCATAAGATGTTGATTCATTGCAGCAGTGACAACGGCCGAACATTGGTTTAAGAAAGGATCAAAATTTCTCTGGCCAGCCGAGGTATAAAGGTTTTGAAAATAATTCTAAGTCATCTGCTGAAGAACTGTTTCATCTCTAATCCACTGGTTGTTTTCATCTATCAGCATGGATATTCTATTCCGAAGACGTCGTTGGATTGTAGACGCGTGGAAAAACTTGGAGTTTTTATCTCCCCACTTCAGCCACTGAATGCGAGATCGCATAGCCCAGTATTGTTCCTCTTGAGCCTATCATTTATGAATCTGATTTCTTATATCTGCCATGCAGTTTTTATCAGATTGACTGATCCTTCTATTCATCAGGTTCTGGAGTTGCAGCTGAAGGTCAGAAATTTTGCATTTAGCATTGAAGAATTTTGTTTTGCTCCACCGAGAAAGGGCTATTGAGATAAGGTATAATTTTTGAGTAAAGGTAAAAGGCTGCGATTTGGATTTTGCTAGCTTATCTGAGATAATTGATCTACATTTAGGGTCTTACAGCCAAAAGGATTCAAAAATAAAAGGCTTAGGGCATTTGTGGCGGGGAGGAGAGCTATGAAGCACCAGAGGATTGTGATCTAATCCAACCACTGGAAAAGCAAAGACCTCCGCTGTGGCACCCCTCGACGGCCCCCGATTCGTTGGGGTTGCCACAGTTCGCTTACTTTTCTCTTTCTTGACCTGAAGGTCTATCAATCCTAGGGGCTTATATCTTTTAGGTTGGTCCCTGCGCAATTTATATGGCGGAAGCGTATCCAACAACTCCCTTCCCTACATTCAAAAAACAATGCACACCAACTAAACATTTTATCTAAGTTAAAGCCGTATACTTTTATTTACATAACTTGATGGACATCATTAGTCGGTAGATCAAAATGCCGAGGTCTTCTACACTCGGCTACACTTCAAAAGATGACCGACATCTTTTCCCCCAGTCGTATACTTAAGGTCCACCGACCAGTGTTAGCGTCCAAAAGTTCCCTTTTTTGCTATCCTCCTCCTCGTAGTCATATCCAACCACTCAATCCATCTACTAATCTGAAATGTTAATCCCCAAAAGGGGTGAGTATAACAACTCAGCAAATACATGATCCCTTTAGCTACTCACGCATCACACCAAACAATCAAATATGTCATTGCATCACATAACATCATCAAATATGTCACCTCATCATATAATATCAACAGGTATATCTTTGCATCATATAACATTATCAAATGCTCATGCATATGCCAATATCATGCCATCACGCCATACGTATTCTTTCATCCAAGCATTCATTTCCAATGCTCATGCATATATCATGCATACATATATCTGAATACCCATGCACACATTTCATCCCATGCATGACTCAACCTCAAATTCACAACTTTTAATTTGCTTTTATTGCTCGCACCCAGTCCTGGTGATGCAAAAGAAAAACAAACAACCCCTCGGGCATGTATTCGAAAATACAACCGGGCTTCCGGCATCCTCTACGCTCCGGGTATCTCGCACCCCAACTGGCATCACGAGGCATCCCCGGGCATGTATTCAAAATACAACCGGGCTTCCGGCATTTACACTCCCTGGCCGGGCATTTCGCACCCCAACTGGCAACACGAGGAATCCCCCGGCACACACCATCCGGGCTTCCGGCATCCCCTACGCTCCGGGCATCTCAACTCCGAGGCCATCCAGAATTATGCCCCCAGGGCCACTGGGCATCCGGCATTTTCACTCCCTGGCCGGGCATCCCGACACTCCCGGGGCATCATCGGCTCACACCATCCGGTGGCCTTCTCATTCATCATGATTTACATACACATGCATGGTTCAATTTCATATGGCATATGATATGATGCTCACTTTTCGTGACTATATGCAATGCCAAACATTATCACTCATGTGGCATGAAAACCATGTAGGACAACACCCTTCATTCAGTTCACCTATCCTTTTCTTTGAAACTCATAAAAATCCAGCATGCATGATTTCTAAAAATGTCTAAATTGAATATCCAAATGACTCTAAAAAATTGTGAGATTTACACATGTGATAGTCGAGACATAATGGCACACTTTTCATGAAGAATGCATGTTCTAAATGTCATCCCCTAAAAAGATACAACTCAACAATTGCAGCACAACAATTTCGGACATAACAGCTTACACGGTTTCAGAATATCCCTAAATTAAATATCCAAATGACCTCTAAAAATCATGAAATTTTACCACATCACCAGTAAGACATAAAGGCACAACTTTCATGAAGAACTCATGTCCAAAAAATCCTCACACCAAAAGATACAAATTTGGCAATACCAATCACAGTTTCGGGCACTCCAGATTGCACAGCTTTGGAATTACTTCAAATTAAATGCCCAAAAAAATTCAAAAATTATGAAATTTTACCACGTGATAGTCAAGAGTTTAAAGTAGATTTCTCATGAAGACATTAACATCAGATTCGTCATAGATGATTAGTTACGAAAAACAAAAGCTTCTGTCCATAGCACCAAACCGTCCAGAATCAACCCACCACCGAAATTTCGCCATTTGACCTACCTATCCTCCTTATTTTCTTCTTAATTTTGGATATGTTCTAGTTTAAAGTGTTTTCTTCAACTTTCATTTAGGAGTCGAAGTGAGATTTCCAAAATAAAGTCACCTTATGATCCCCATAACCTACTGACGTTCCACAAGCTAGTCCAGATTCCATGTCTTCGAGAAAATATGTGTTTCACTAGGCTATACTTGTTAGATTTGTGTAAATTTTGAGTATGTTGATCTTCATGATGTCCCCTACAATTCTTATGAAGAAGTCGAAGAGAGATTTCCAATAAAAAGTCATGTACAACAGCCAAAGTCACCAGAGGTCGACATGCAAACCCAGAATTAACCGGTTTCGTATAAAATGGGTTTCACCCCCCAAAACTCATCCATTTTACTTCAAATTTTAGTATGTTATAATTCAAGATGTGGGCTACAACTTTCATGAAGAAGTCGAAGTCAGAATCCAACTCTAAAGTCACCTACACAACATCCAGGTGCAGAGAGTCTACTCGAGAACAGCTTCACCATTCCAACCAAAACACTTCCAAACTTCGGTTTTTATACTCAATTCACACAAAACCAACTACCACACAGCAATACATTCATAATACAACATGCAAGAGTAGTTCAAGGATCAAGGCTTGCCTCTAATTTCAGCAAAACACACGCAAAATAGGCGGGCAAAGCATCGGCGACGGACGGTTCCTTCTTCTTTTCTCGCCGGCTCACTCTCTCGATCAGTCCGTCCCTCTCTTCTTTGTTCTTTTTAATTAGTCAGCTAATTAGGTATTTGCATGAAGAGTCTTTGGTGGCTGCACGCATGGAAGGTAGCTGGGGAGGGTACGTGTGTTCAGCTGGCCACTCCCTCCAATTTGCTATCCGCCCATGGAGAAGCAACGTGGCCTCATTTGGCCAAGCTCCGGTCAAACATCTCTTGTTAGTTGACTTAATGTGCGACTAATATGGGGCTGGTTTGGGCCAACAATTGGTGGCCTAATTCCTTATAATTAGATGCTTAATCTCGTACATTTATGAGGCATTTTCGGTTCTATTGTTTCATGGTTTAACAATCTATCAAATGAATTCTTTCATGACTCAAATTCTTCTCTTGTTCCATATATACTTAAGTGGTAAAGTTGTGTAGTATCACCAAGGAAGAAAAGAAATATACACAAATCAGTGGGGTTCAAGGTAGTGCCGATGATGATGATGATGATATGACAAAATTAAATCCTCGGTGTCGATGAGAAAATCCGATACCACTTCGTCAATCCGTGACATCGGTCTTTCTTTTTCCTTGGTCGGCTAGACGTGATTGAGATTGGTCTCACTAATGGCCTTAAGGAGACTTTGATAAATCTATAGTTTATTCGACGATCAAACTGTGTCCATATGTGACTCATCGATCCAAGGACGATATGGGCCAATGTCATAATCTGGCGATACTCTCATCACTTAGTCATGGACCATCGTATATCTAAGGATCGTTACAAAATTTCGGATGCCACAATTCTCCCCTACTTAGAGAATTTCGTCCTCGAAATTAGGCATTACTTATGTCTCCATAAACAAGTGAGGGTACCTTTCTGTCATCTCATTCTCACCTTCCCATGTGGCTTCCTCCACGTCATGATGTTGCCATAATATCTTAACCAATGGGATTTACTTTGTTCTAAGAACTTGTTCCTTTCGATCCAGTATTTGCACGGGCTTCTTGATGTACCTCACTTTCTCATCCGCTTTGATGGCTTCATGATCAAGTATGTGTCCTGGATCTGGTCGATACCTCCTTAACATCGACACATGAAACACATCATGCAAGATTCCTAACTTAGGAGGCATCGCCAAACGATAAGCTACATCTCCTATTCTTTCGAGTATCTCAAAAGGTCCAACAAACCTAGGGCTCAGCTTGCCTTTTATTCCAAATCGAGATATTCCTTTCACCTACTTCGTTCCAACAGATAGGAGTCCTACACCTTCTTCCATACAATGCTTCATATGGAGCCATGCCTATACTTTTCTAAAAGCTATTGTCATAGGCGATTTCTACCAGATGCAACTTCTCATCCCAACTTCCTCTAAAGTCAAGGATGCAAGCTCTTAACATATCTTAATTTATCTCAACACCAAAAACAGTTTTAAAATAACAACCACATCTGAAATTCCTTTTGAACGCTTGAAAATCTTCCTTCATGATAACAAACAATGCAAACTGAGGTTTTCAAAAACATATCAATACTACAACAGCAGGCTTTGAAATCATATGCCATTTCCATGTCAAAACATTTTCAAATCAAAGTTGTGGAGAGTCCTTTTAATGCAAAATAGGGATTTCAAAGACACAGCAATATAACTATAATAGTCTTTGAAAATAGGTAAATCTCATATTGTTGAAACCAATTCATAAAATCCATTTTCACATTTAAATTTCAATTGCTTTTCGAAATTCACACGTAAAGCCTCGAGCAGCACTTGCATCATGGCTCAAAATAATTTATCAAAACCGTAAGTAAATTTAAATCGGTACGTTGGCAAATTCAAATCTCAATCCCAACTCCAATGGGTTGGAATGTTTTCTATAAAAAGTTCAGAAATCTTTAAAATAAAGAACATTTCTCAAAACATTTGGGCATGGTGTCACAATACTCATAAATTCTGATGAAATTCAAGAGATTTTCTAAAACAGTTCAAACTCAAAATTCGCTTTTCGATTGAAGTTCAAAACTTGGAATGTACAGGTGATGATTTTCACCAAAACCATAAGCATTTCTTGAAGTATTAGAAACCATAGTTTGGCGGGTCAATAATATCGGTCCCATCATAAAGATTTTTGATACGAAAAACTTTGAAATATCAAAATTTTAGGCCTTTCTTGAAATACCAAAATCAACTTATCAGCGAGTCATCAAACTCGGTCCCGACCATAAGATTTTCAAAGTAGTTTGCATGTGAAATATTAAAGCTTTGAAAACATCCAAACTCAAGTATATTTCAACCTAACGGCACTACCCCAGACAACAATGGCAGTGCATTACATAGGTTCGTAGACTTTCACTTGCTGGCATGTTAAACACTAGGAAACGTGTTTAGCTACATCCGCCTTCATGCCATTCCATCAAAACTGTTGGCGTAAATTTTGTACATCCTTGTACTACTTGGATGAATACTATAATAACTCCTATGTGCCTCCGACAGGATTTCCCTTTTTACTTCTTCATTGTCAGGATCATAGAGTTGTCCTTGATACCTTACTACTCCATCTTCAGAGACTTGAAACTCTGGTCTTTTCCCTAAAGACACAGCATTTCGTATCTTCCCAATTTTCGGATCAGATTCTTGCAAAATCTTAACTTTCTGAATATTTTCGGGTTCAATCCTTAATACAGTAAGCATATTGGTGAGGTAGTCTACTTCCAACTTAAAGTCTGAATTTGCTACTAACTTTAACAGATTCCACTTTGTTATCTTTAAATTAGCCATATTCATAGCTGATTTTCAACTAAGGCATCTACCACCTTACTCACCTTTCCTGAGTGGTACTGTAACAGTCAAAATCTTTTAATAATTGCATCCACCTCCTCTATCTCATATTCAAATTTAAAGAATTCCACCTTCTCGACTCAATCGAACACACCATTTAGCCGTATTATTCCTATACCTTTGTGACCATCAATTCAAGCCTAGAACCATTAAAATCGACACCACCAATAATTTATCGGGTATAATCCAACAGAGACATTCATTATGCCTTCACTGCAAGAGGAATTCAAGCCTAAAATATAGCACCATTCATTCGATTCAAATATTGATAATTCACCAAGACTTATTCAATTCAAGGATCGACAATCCACCACTATATGAACTTGTCTAGTTTCTATCAAATATATCTAAGATCTCATCCTAAAGAATCATCACTTGGACTGATTACTTATCAAATCCACAACTTAAACTTTCACCATTTCACCTTAAAAAGAATATAACCACAATTGATCATATCCACTAATTCTACAGAACCTTTTCAAACTGAGATCATCACCAAAACTAAAGGAGCAGGATAGCCTCCTTGCCTCAAGAGCTGAAAACGAAGTGCTGCTTCATGCAGATTATCAGCATCAATGTTTTGAGAATGAGATTGAGAGGTGGAGATCAAAAAATGCCTTTCCAAGAGTGCCTCAATCTCATCCTCAAAATGATAGTCAATGGCAAGATGTTGGAGAGCATCCACCATTACCAAACTTTCAAGTGAATCTCCTGTTACTTGCTTGAATAGTTGCTTCACTTCTTCTATGCTTCCCTCGTGCCTCCTTCGAATATCATCCTGAAACACAAAAATAAGGATTTCATGTCTTTTTGTCCTCTCAAGACTTGAATATAAGATGAACCTGTTAAAGTGTTTTTCATTGATTCTAATGATTAAGTGATAACAAACGAGCGAAACATTTTAAATTGTCAGTGCGCAAAACTAAAAGAGTTACGTGAGAAGAAGGGACAAGCAAACCTCGATGGCAAAGTTTCTCTTTCCGGTTGGGTGAATATAATCCTTGAATGGAATAGAAAACAAGGTCTGATCTGAGGAATTACTTCATTTGTTGTTCGTTGAGGAGAGAGAATTTGCATTTTGCAGATGCTCAATCTTGTCTGTTTGAGAAGTTCCTTTTGAAGCGAGTGAACCTTGTAAGAAAGCAAAGGTTGTTCTTGACAAGGCCATTATGGATGAGTATAGAAAGAGACCTTCAAAAGAGAGGGATGAGAGAGAATGTGAGGGGGTTACTTATTAGTTCATGATGATTCCATTTATTCATCATGTCCTATTATAGGCAATTCGAAATGTTCAAATTACTTCAAAGGGATGTAGGATGCATTTTGCCCTTTAAGGAAAATTTGGAGAAAAGTACCAAAAAAGTCCTAAACCTATTGTATTTGTATCAATTCAACCCTAAACTTTTCAATTGGACCAATTCAATTCTAAACCTTTTAGTATTAGTACTAATTCAGTTCATCTGGCCATTTTTGGCCGGTCGGCACTGATGTGGACGTCGGCCGGTGGCCGCATGCTGACATGGCAATTTTTATGATATTTTATTATTTTTTTCAAAATTTTTAATAATTTTTAATAATTTTTTCTTTTTTTTTTTCTTTTTCGATTTCGTTTTCTACTTTCCTCTTGGCAATGGCCGTGAAGCCCTCGCTTACTGCCGGCAAGGGTCACGGCCCTCGCCTGCCACCAGCGAGGGTCGCGACCCTCGCCTAGCCTTGCCCAGATTTGGGCGAAGCCGCCTCGCCGGTGGCCCTGGGAGAGGCCAAGCCCTCGAGGGTCGCGGCCCTCACCTCCACCCTGGTGATGGCCGCCATGGCCTCGCCAGCCACGGGCGAGGCTGGCCTCGCCCAGATCCGGGCGAAGCAACTCGCCAACATCCCTAGGAGAGGCCAAGTGAGGGCTGCGACCCTCGTCGACGGCAAGCAAGGGCTTCGTGGTCCTCACATGGTGGTCGACGAGCCTCACCGGAGGCTCGTCAGCCACCACTAGGAAGAAGTAGAAATGAAAAGGAAAAGGAAAAAAATTAATAAAAAATTAATAAAAAGGCCTCACCCACATCTAGGCCAAGTCGCGGGCGAGGCGGCCCTTGGCAAGGCCAAGCGAGGGCTGCGACCCTCGCCAGCGGTGAGCGAGGGCTTCGTGACCCTCGTTAGCGGCTGGCAAGGGCTTCGCGGCCCTCGCCTTCATGTTGGCAATGGCCACCATGGCCTCGCCAACCGCGAGCGAGGCTGGCCTCACCCAGATTCGAGTGAAGTCGCCTTGCTGGCGGCCCTGGGAGAAGCCAGGCGAGGGCCGTGACCCTCGCCGACGGCAGGCAAGGGCTTCGTGGCCACTGCCATGAAGAAGTAGAAAAGAAAAGAAAAAAGAAAAGAAAATTAATAAAAAAAATTGAAAAAATTATAAAAATTGCCACGTCAGTGTTGGCTGGCCAAAATTGGCCGGATGGACTGAATTGGTATCAATATTAAAAGGTTGAGGACTTCATTGGTTCAATTGAGAAGTTTATGACTGAATTGGTGCCAATGCAATAGGTTTAAGACTTTTTTTGTACTTTTCCCAAAAAATTTGGGGTATCTGGCAATCATTCTCAATGAACTTTAAGCCAAATGCTAGCATTAGGAAGGCTGAAAGTTCAAGACATGTGGAGACTTAACATAAGCTTTCAACATTTTCGAAAATGCTGAAACAAGGGATTAAATGATTTTTTTTCCAAAACTACCCTCACCAGTTCTTTAGTTTCTCGATTTTGCCCCTCATTGCTATTGTTTATGTTCTTTGCCTAAGGGCAGTCGATGAGGGCCGATGAGGCCAGATCTAACCAGCGAGGGGCCGATGAGGTCGTGTGACCCATGCAACCATCACTTGAAGTTCAGCAACTACCCGGGCTATCGTTGCCCGACCTCATGCCTTGTTGCCTTGGGTTGTGTGACCTTGGCGAGGGCCGCTTGGGTTGCACACATCACATGGGGTCTCGAAACTCAGGTGCCCCTCGCTTGGGTTCGGCAACCTCGGTCGATGGCCACCAGTGCCAGATTTGGCTCACTGGCGGCTTGAGCCCATCACTAAAGTGGGCGAAATGTTTGATTTATTAAAAAAAAAAAAAAAAAAAAAACTATAGCTAAAGCCCTTTGCAATTTTTTCTTTTTTAACCAAATAATACTTAACCCAAAGTTGCTTTATAAATGATTGTTTGCTAAACGCAATTTGCATTTCACCAAAACCTTTTATGCTAAAGGTCTTTGCATTTCCTCAAGGTCCATTTCCCAAACTTATCCAAATGCAGCCACATTTATGTTATGTACATGTGTGCGCACCATAGCTAGACTGAAATATGCTTCTGATATGTGCAACCCATACAATCTAAAACCTATCATATCAGCTTGCATATAGATATAACTCATATGTCATTTATTTTTAGGTTTGTTCAGGTGGATACGTTGTAATGATTCCGAGTATTATAATATGGCTCGAATTTGAACTCGTGAATAAAACTTAACCGGAGATGAATTGTCAGTTGGTTTCTTTTTTGGATGTTCAAATTTGACAAAAGCCAAATACGGCCACTTTCTTTTACGAATTGGAGTAGGTAAACAAAAATAGAAAAGTCCTACGTCCACTTTGTTTCGTATCTCGACTCGATTAATCTTCTCTCGGTTTGTTTTACACGACTTGTATGTTCAGAAGTTAGGAGGCTCGAATGGAAGCCGTGTCGATATGCACCGTGAGTGTCCAAAGTGATGTGACATCCAGACATCCATTTCGGTGATCGCGACTTGGTGGTGTTCGGGAGTTGGATTCAAGAGACGAGTGTTCAAAAGAAAAAAATCTTGTGGTGAGATTTTCAGACGAATAAATTTCACAACCATGAGTACGCACGACGTATTTCATCTTCCTTGAATCCCAGTCAGCATTTGTCTTCAAATTTAAGAGAAGATAAAAGTGGGACTGGGAGAGGAGGGTTTAAAAACATGTGAATTAGATACTTGGTCATTACAACAAAAAAAGACAAGAAAAAACCAAAATTTTTAATGTAAATTTAGGGCAAGGAAAATGTTCAAGTCAGCACAATATGGTTTAGGACTAAATTAGTAAAATTGCGGGGTATATGACTGAATGACATCCATATAATAAATTTAGGACTAAAGCGATAATTTCACAAAAGGAAATGAGGTGACTATTTTATTAGATATTTAGAGGAATGCATAATCTCATGATGATATAATAGATTCTTAACATTCACCTGGCAATGTTCAATCCATAATGATATGAGGTAAGAATACCTCTTCTCATATTATTTCTCAGCGCACATGTTATTACAATGTTAAATATAGGGAAAAAAGGAAACAAAAATCAACAAATGGGACGCGGTCCCTAATTCGTAATGACAGCCAAATAAGCCGGACAACACTCCATGCCGGAGTCTCTTGCAAGCTTCCAAGCGACGTAGGAGCGTCCTATGTAACCCATATCACTCAGAAAATATCGGATTGTGTGGATCATAATATCTTCCTAAACTTGTGGCGTAAGCTAGACATTGTTTGGACCGGCCGTGTTTCCATCAATCAGTGTGCCGATCAATGGGTTAAAGATATTGACATGATCTGCATTGATATTTAGTTAAGCTGGCATATGGGTGGTGTCCATGACTTCTAATTCATCATTCAGAGGCATGATTGGAAGAAAACTCCACCGGCCAAAGATGTAGGAAAATCGATGGCGATTTTTCAAAATTCGCAATAGAAAGTGGTGATACAACTCCAGAAGGCGGTGGATTTTGTAGAGTGACTTGACATCGACTTGGTTAACGTTGCTGCCCCTACTGGGAATGAAAAGACTCTTCTTTAATCAAAGTTAGCTTTGCTATCGAGATGAAATATGTCAAGATAGAATTAAGTCCTATATATTCAATAATGAAGAATGCAAGAGAAATTTGTAGATTGTATAGGTGCTAAATGATAATGAAGAATACAAAATATATTTGTAGATTGTAAAAGTGGTTATCTAAAGTAAGAATATCTTACTTCTATCCTACCCTTATTTACAATATTAATTACAATTACCATAGTTGTCTAAATTGGATAAGATCTAGGACCCATTTGATAACGTGTCAAATAGTATATGACTCTACTCTTTTGTTCCCTAAAAAAAAAAAAAAAAAAAGAGAGAGAAATCCCTTTAGTAATTATTTTGTTTCCGAGTATAGATTTGGAACAAAATCAAGAGGTTAAAAAAAAAAAGTTGCTTATTTGTTTCCGAAAACAACTTTAGAGTCAAGTCTAAACCATCTTTTTTTTTTTTTTTTTGGTTCTCTTTTCTTTTCCTTTTTGAAGAAGAAGAAGAAAGAGAAAAATATAACAAAATTATTTAAAAATTAAAAGAAATTCTAAATCATAGAAAAATTTGAGATTCGTATCAAATGCATTTTTATTCCTGGAATAGAAATTTTGAATAGTTTCCAAACACCTTCAAATATCTAGAAACTCATCCAAGGAACACAATTTGAAAAAATCATTTTTGAACAGAAATTATTCTCAAAAACATAATTGTTATTAAATATACCCTTACTCCGATGGGATTTAGAGGTGCCTTGGTCACAAGTTCTTATACCCTAGTCACTTATCAATCTAAGGAAATTCCAATTCGTTTGTGACGTAGGTTCGACATGTGCACTAGGCATATAATATAATCATAATTGTATTCCAATTTGCATCAAATCATCCAAGGCTAATGGCTTCACTTAGAATTAAACAATATTTATGATTCGAACTGAATATTTCAATGGTACAAGTAAAACTATTATGGTAATCTTCTAATCAAAGGGCCACCAACACCGATTGCTCCTTCCCACCTTTTTTAATTAAAAGAAAAGTATCAATTATAATCAATCATTATCAATGAAAAATTTGATGTTTCTCAAAGTGTCCGTAAATAAACATAATTTAAGAAGTAGCGATTTTAAAATGAAAACAATTTAATCGCTTCCGTGAAAAAGCTATAACTAGTTTAAACGAGTCTAAACAAAAAGGAGGCTCTTCTATGTTCACATGATTCCAAGCACCTTTAAGCGTCCCTAACTTTCTAATAGCAACTGGAAATTTGTACTTTTTCCCAATGTGTAACGTTTTCTTTGTCCTTAAGTCCTTATGGTATGTGGACGTTGTTCCAGTTCTCCTGCAAATTTCTCGGGCCGAACCTCTCCTGCTATCATCAGATGTGAATGTTGACCTTTGAGAATGTTCCAAAAACATGTTTGACCTTTGTTTGTTTGGGAGAATTACCAAAAAAGTCCTAAACCTATTACAATTGCGTCAATTTAGTCATAAACGTTTTTTTTAGTCAATTTAGTCCTAAACCCTTTACAATTGTGCCAGTTTAGTCCATCTGACTAAAATTGGCCAACCGGCACTGACGTGGACACCAGCTTGTCCGGCAAAAGCTAACATGGCAATTTTTTTTTTTTTTTTTTTTAAATTTTTTTCGAATTTTCTAATATTTTTATTTTTTTTTTAATTTTTTTCAGCTTCTCCTTCCTCGACCAACCGGTGCTGGCCAAAGGCGAGGGCCGGCAAGGCCAACCTCATCGGCCAATGGCAAGGCGGCCTTGCCCATGGACGGCGAGGTCCACCATCACCTTCGCTGGATGAGGCTGACCCTCGCCTTGGATTTGGTGAGGCTCGACCCCACCCAGCCATGGCGAGGGTTGATCTCACCAATGCCGGTGAGCTCGATCCTCGCCATGGCTAGGTAGGGCCAAGCCTCGCTAGATTTGGCGGGGCCTCGCTCGACGACGGTAAGGCCGACTTCGCCAGCGACTTCTGTGAGCGTGGCCAATGCCCAATTCACTGCCTCCATTGTCAAAGCTTGCCAAGGACCCGAGGGTTTTTCGATGGGGGTTTTCCGGCTCGTTTTGCAGAGGGTGGATTGGAGAAGATGACGACCCAACTCGGCTTCCACAGCAATGAACTGCAAAAGCTAGAGCCGTCGGAAACGCGAAGCAACGGGTGGGACTGTCGCCTTGGCTAGGTGAGGCTGACCCTCGCCTTGGATCTCGGCGAGGCTCGCCTCGCCCAACCATGGCGAAGGCCGAGCTCACCGGCACTAGTGAGCTCGGCCCTCGCCATGGCTAGGTGAGGTCGGCCTCGCCAGATCTAGCGGGGCCTTGCCCGAAACGGCGAGGCCGGCCTCGCCGACTAGAGGAAGGAGAAGCTGAAAAAAATTCAAAATTAAAAAAATATTTAAAAATTCAATTTTTTTAAATAAAAAATTACCATGTTAGCTTTTGCCGACGGTTAGTATCCACATCATCACCAATCGGCCAATTTTGGATGGACTAAACTGACACAATTATAAAAGGTTTAGGACTAAATTGGCTAAAAAAAAAGTTTAGGACTGAATTGACATAATTACAATAGGTTTATGACATTTTTGGTAATTTTCCCTTTGTTTGATTGAGCTGTGTGTATGGAATCTAGTGTGCCAAAGTCTTGTCACGACCTACCCAATGAGGGACCGCCCTTGGCGTATGGGTTTAGAGATATTTATTTTATGAGACAATGTGAACTCTACACAATTTCTGTTTTTTTTTTTTTTTTTTTTTTTTGGTCAGTCCTACTCTATTCCTACTCTAACACTCACTCTCAGATTTTTGCCCTGAAAAGGTGGAGATTCGAACGCCTCACCTCCCCCTTCTATGTTGGAAGGGTGGCCATTGGGGCGAATCCCAGTGGTTAATTTTACACAATTTCAAATGGACCACCATTTGACAACACTACAAATGGACAATCAATAATAAACGTGGTTTCTCCCAAAACCATACTTCACAGGCCACAAAATTATTTTTAAGGTCCTTTAGCCTAAGTGTTATTGGAGTTGTTACTAGTCATTATTGGAGGCCCATTGAGATGTGAGAGAACCATCTTGATTCTATGTAATAAGATATTCTAAGTTCAAGAACTTGTTTATGCTAATGTATCTATTAGCATCCTTTTAGTACCTAACAAGTTGGTTGTTTTTCTAAGCGATCATGCATTCTTGATTTACCATTTCTAGCCAAAAGGTTTTAAAGCCACTAAATGTCCATGCAAATGTCTTCATAGGTAGGTTCATTTAAAGTTCCAAAGTGATCCTAATTCTAACCCAAGAAGAGAAATTAGCAATTTATTAAAAATGGAGTGCAGTAAGTAAACACTCATTGAAATGACAAGGCAAGGCTGTTCTAAATGTGATAAAAGTAAATCCACGACTCGTCGGGTGTTGCAAAAAAAGAAAAAGAAAAAACCAATACAAAGTCTGGCAAAGGATAGAAATGGCTTTGTTGTTGAGCCTTGAGACATTAGCCCTCGGAAGCTTGCTAATGAAAACTAATGTCGGCCTAAGTTCCAACCTCTTGCAAAACACCAAATTCCATTTTTTGCCAAAATAATATGCCATACATTACTTGTCTAGGTGCACTCAAACAATTAATGGTTTATGTCTTATATACCATTCATATAAAAGTTATATTCAGTATCTACTAAAGACAATTACCATGATATGTCTACTGCCATCAGTTGCCTATCTCTCTACAAACAAGCCAGCTAATAAAATTATGTTTACTAATACTATTAGTCCAAATTAATTGATACCAATCCACGGCTGGTCCCTCCTATCTAAATTCCTTGTGTATCTCTTTGCAACAAAATGTGTGGCTAGAGATAATACGTGTTAGAGTAAGTCTTAGCTTGATAATATATCGCCAACTCCAAGCTATACTGTCTTTTATGTCGAGTTGCATAATGGGAGTACCTGCATTTAATGTGATGACCCAATTACTCCATAGGAATGATGACAAATGATTGATAAGGCTCCAAAGCATATGGCCTATCAATACTTTGTTCCAAAGTTTCGGATCGAGCAAGCCTAATTCTCCCTCCTTTTTTGGTGAGCATTCTTTTTGTGTAACTTTGTGGGATATGTGAGTTTCAATGTTTCACTTCACCATAAGAGATGAAGAATTATAGCAACTAAGAATATTGCATTTAGTAATGGGACGTCATCTTTCTTCTCAAAACCATCAATCAACAATAACCTTAGGGTTTAATATTAGTTTGTTATGATTAACATAGAAGCGTGAACAAAGAAAAAGATTTGAGTAATTAGAAATTATGTAAATAAATCTCAATTAGGAAGTTTGCCTACTTCACTAGGAGAGATTAGGAGATGGTTCCACTATAATCACTAAATGTGAGATTAAAATCATTTAATGAAGATAATCGTAAGTGCTTCATAATTTTAGATCAACCCAAGGAAGTCAATCACAAGAATGGACTGTTGGAGGTAATAGGTTTGAGAGAGAAGGAGCAGTTACTTGAAGTATTACACCAAAAGACGTCAAGTTTGGAACGCTCAACAGTGTTACCTCCAGCGTAGGGAAACCCTAGAGTTTTTATATATAAGTTATTGGGCTCTGGCCCATATGGACCCAAATAACCAAGCTTTCACCTATTAGGCTTGTATGTGAACATATTATTTTGGACTATATTAACAATATATCCAACAATCTCCTCCTATGTTCACCATACAGCACAATCCAATAAGGTGGTTAGTGTAATGTTCAGACAAACATGAATCATCCACATTCAGTCCAAGACAATCAACTCGGATCAACCAAAAGTTTTTTCAGTAGTAAAGTATTAAACTCAATCATCATTTGCAATCTAAATAAGTGAATCATTCTTATCATGAATCTGTTCAGAGATAAGCAAATCAAAATAAGTATTAGGAGTTTTAGATTCAGTCTAAACACATCCAAATCTCAAAATAAATCTCAGACTTAGTTCACAATCAACATATGCATACTAGTCAAGTATAAGTAGGCTAGTCAAAATAGTCCAAGACCTTACAAATATAAGAAACAAGCATAATAATATTCACAAAATAAAAATAGCAAATAAACTATCAAGTCTCCATACACTATAAATGATATATATATTCATTCATCAAGTAGGTCATTCTAGTCAGGGTCCCACTCATTAAGCTCTCCTCCATCTCTACCATCTTCTGTAGAATGTCAAATATGAATTTCATATTATTATGAATTCAATCATTTGAATAAAAAACTTAGCATCATTCCATCAGGCAGAGAAAAACATATATTGATGTCATAAAGCATCATAATATCATGTTCATAAGCATCAATCCTGTTTCATATAATATGAACAAGACCTAAGCAATGTGATTTACAAAGAGCCATCAACTTAAGTTTATTTGTAGGAGAATAACTATTGTCTAGTTTTAAAGAACTGGACCAATAGTCTAGTCACTTACAATAACTTAGTTAAGTAATATCAAGTTTCAATTAAGAACCAAAACCAGCAGGCTTCTTATGTAAACAATTATTTCCATGCTTCAATTTGGAATGTCATAGTTACCAATTCCTTAAAGTCAAATAATCTAGCATCTAGTTTGGAATGAGATCATTTAACCAAAAGGATAGTCCAACCTAGTTGAATTGTATCATCAAGTTTGGAATGACACAAGTTTCTCGATAGAACATTTGAAGTAGGTCAAGGTCATCTTCATCAAGTTTGGAATGAGACAACTCACCCTTTTCAAATTAGTCAGCAATTGTGAACATCGATGAAACATATAAACCGTGCTTATCATTATAGCCAATAAAGGAAGATTTGATAATTCAAAACACACAATTAGAAGGTAAGTAAATGGTAGTTAAGACTTGCCTATACAGTCTTTAACCCCATTTCCCCCATTGTTTTGAATAATCGATCTTTAGGCATACCTTTGGTGAGAGTATCGGCTATGTTATCCTTCGATCTCACATCGATCAAGGTGATAACCCCTTGTTCTCTCAGATAATTCAACAACGCATGTCTCAGTCTCACATGTCTTCTCTTTGAATTAAAGAAAGCATTCTTGACAACTTGGACAGCTGCTCGATTATCACAGAATAGGCTTAGAGAATTAATCTTTAGCCGAGTCAAAGGAATATCCATAATAAGATTCTTTATCCACTCTGCCTCTTCACCAACTAAGGCTAAAGCAAAAAGTTCCAATTGCATAGACGATAATGCAATACAAGTTTGTCGTTTGGATTTCCAAGTAATAGCAGCTCCACCCAAAGTGAATATGTATCCACTAGTAGACTTACTATTTCCAATATCTGAGCACTATGAGGCATCAGAATATCCATCCATAGTTGGAGGATAACCAGAATAATAGAGAGCATAATCTTTAGTACCTTTAAGGTATCTCATTAGCCTATCGAGGGCATCCCAATGCTCTTTACTAGGATTACTAGTAAAATGACTCAGCATGCCAACTGTAAAGGCTATGTCGGGTCTAGTGCAACTCATGACATACATGAGACTACCAAGTAGTTTTGAGTACTTTAACTGATCCACGCTAATCCCTTCATTAAGACTTAGTTTATTATTATAATCACTTGGTGTCTCACTCGGTTTACACTTATCGTATCCCCAAGTAGAAAGTAGCTGCTCAATATAATGAGTCTGGCTAAGGGAGATGACTTGCCGTTTAAAGCTTACTTTCATACCAAGAATGGTATTAGCAATACCAAGATATTTCATGTCAAATTCTTTAGCTAAAGTAGCTTTCACGTCACTCACTACAGAATGATCGGAACCAAGAATTAACATGGCATCAACATACAAGCAAATGATGACTATCTTATTTGATATAGAACGATGGTAAAGGCATTTATCTGAATAACTAGACTGAAAGCCATAACTCTTTACCACTTTGTCAAATTTAAGATGCCACATCTTAGGTGCTTGTTTAAGACCATATAAGGATTTATTCAATTTACAAACTTTGTCCTCAAGACCTTTCATAACATATCCTTCTGGTTGTTCCATATAAATTTCTTCATTTAACTCTCCATGTAAGAAAGCCGTTTTTACATCCATTTGATGCACTACAAAGTGTTCAATAGATGCCAAAGCAAGAAAAATTCTTATAGTTGATAGATGACACACAGGTGAATAGACATCAAAATAGTCTATTCCACTCTGTTGTTTAGAGCCTTTAGCTACTAAACGTGTTTTATATCTAGCTATTGATCCATCACTATTCAGTTTCTTCTTCAATATCAATTTACAGCCTATAGCCTTAGCCCCTTTTGGCAAATTGACTAGCTGCCAAGTATGGTTCTGCAGCAGAGAGCTCATTTCATCATCTATGGCTTCTGCCCACAGTAGAGATTCCTTAGATCTCATTGCTTCCTGATAAGAGAATGGATAATCCTCAAGATTGGTAAGTAACAAAGTTCTCATCAAAACTTTTGGGAACTCTTTCTCTTGTAGATACTCTAACTAGAAATTGTTCAACAACTAGTTGTGTGGAATTAGTGTCAGAAGGGCCTACTTCAGATTCTACCGGAGATTCTAAAATCATATTTGTAGATCCAGAAACATTCAAGCCTTGATCTTTGAGAAACTTGTTTTCAAAGAATACTGCATCTCTAGATTCTATCACTGTGTTAGTAGATAGATCTAAAAACCCATTTGCAGCACTATCTTCTGCACTACCTGCATATACACAAGTAATGGTTCTAGGTCCCACCTTAGGTCTCTTAGGATTTGGTATTTTTACATAAGCAATACAGCCCCAAGTCTTAAGAGTATCATATCTACAAGGGCGCTTATGCCATATCTCATAAGGTGTCATAGACAAATTAGAGTGCGGCATTCTGTTTAAGATGTGATTAGCAGTTAGAACTGCTTCTCCCCAGTAAGAGGAAGGCATGCCACCTGAAGAAAGCACCAAATTTGCAATTCCAGCATGAGTCACCTTTGCCTCACCACCATTGCAAATTTCCACGGTGTCTTTCACTTCTATGACCTCAGTGAGTAAGTTCTTATCATTTGTATCATGACAAGTAGTGCCATTGTCCAACCACCACTCAGAAGAGACGCTGGCCTTTCCATTCTTCATTATTCCAACGAAGCCTCTAGGATCAGATTCTCTACTTAGCATATTGGCCTCATTTTGTAGTGTGTCATTCTTTGGCTTCTTTGGTAACTTACACTCTGCTGCCCAGTGACCCCACTTTCCACAGTTATGGCACTTGCCCTTCTTCTTCTTTTTAGAGATAGTCCTTTTGGCCTCTAACTGTAAAGAGGATTCACCCTTTTGTGACTTAGATCTTTTCTGAGGTTTATTAGAATATGAAACTAAGTTGGCAACTGACTTCTGTTGTTCTACTTGTTCCGAACTCTTTCTAGTAATATTTTGATACTCAATGTGAATATACCTCTTTAATTCATCCAATCCCATCTATGCCTTCAGTCTATGTATCTCAGTCTTGAAAGAACTTCATTCAATGGGTAACTTGTTCAACACAAGATCGACAAAGAGATTATCGGACATATCAGAGTTATCATCTTTCAACTTGTTCCTCATGTTCTCAAATTCAAATAACTGAGAGGTAATACTTGAATTCATAGTGAATTTAAAGTCAAAGAACTTCTCCGCCATGAGAGTTTTAGAGAGCCCTTCTTGTTTTTTGAACTGAGCGTTCAAGTGATCCCGTATCTCTTTCGCCGTCTTGTACTCACTATAAGTCATAGCTAGATTAGGATTTAGAGAGTTCAACAAGTAATCTCTATAAAAATCATCATCTTTGTTCCACTGATATTCATCTACATCTTCAGTGGTAGATGTAAAATCACTTAATACAATATAAAATAAGTCACGTTCTTTCATGCCAAATTGAACATGTAATTTCCAGCTATGAAATTCAGTAACATCAAATGATTGCAACTTTGTGATATCATAGGAACTACGCTTTGCCATTTTGATCAGAGCAAATATTAGAAAGAGTGCACCTTGGAGTCCTCGGAGCCACAAAGTCGAAAAACTCCTCTAATCTTGATGAAATCACTCTATAGAGATGGAATTTGCCAAAACAAACCCCAAAAACATATTTGGAGCACCCAAAAACCTTAAGATGGACTGCCCTTGTTGCCAAAACTCGCTGAAAATTTCCGTTGTCGAAATTCGCTGGAAATTCGTCATCAAAATTTGCTAGAAATTCAAATGAAAACTTTTGGATGCCGTAACTTCTTCGTCCGACCTCCGATTGACGCGAGTGACCACTCAAAACATTCATATCGATGAGTAGAACAAATCCCAAGTGGTTTTACCCTGTAAAATTGGCTAGAATTTTTGGGATTTTGAATCAAAGATTTCAGTCATCCGAATCTTTAAACTCAAATTCCAGCCAATACCACCGTCAAAATCGAAAGTAAATTACACTCATGAGTTCTTCTTGACAAAATCTTCAAGAAAACACCTTGCTCGCTCAAATCCGACACACGAATCTAATACTTCAAGATTGTTGGAGGTAATAGGTTTGAGAGAGAATGAGTGGTTACTTGAAGTATTACACCAAGAGACGTTAAGTTTGGAACGCTCAACAGTGTTACCTCCAGCGTAGGGAAACCCTAGAGTTTTTATATATAAGTTATTGGGCTCTGGCCCATATGGACCCAAATAACCAAGCTTTCATCTATTGGGCTTGTATGTAAACATATTATTTTGGACTATATTAACAATATATCCAACATGGACTCCTTTCACTCTGAAGTCTCTTGAATGACCCCTTAAAGCACTCTTTGTCTCTTGCAAGTGGTCACACATAAGCACACGAGACCAAATTCAACAACAGAGAGTGTATGTACAGAGCTATGAGCCCTTCTTCGACATCAACGTGTCTTCATCTTCAATAAGGAAAATTAGTTATGAGGGAAATTAATTTCCCTTTTTTTATCACCCGATGATCCTGTTGGCAAGAGTCCAATTTGGACTATCTTAATATAGCGTGAATTTCCTTGTAATTAAACTATGGGTCGGATTTCAAATCAATCAGGATTAATTTTGAGTCATAATCAATAGGTTGCCTCGTTGATGTGGCACTTTTGCAGCTTGTTGTTGATGGGTTAGTGAAGGAATCAAGGATAGAGGAAGCGAAAAAGCTGGTGCAGATTGGGAAGGCAAATGAGTTTTTCGACAATGATTCTGAGCATTGGTCCCTGTAAAAGGTTACTACATGTAGCCTAATCTAATCAAGCTCCTGATATTTCACCTTATGCTACATTTTGGTCTTTCACTAGTTTTTCTCAGCATCATGCCCAGACATTTTACACAAGGAGACATCAAGGCCTCCTTCCAATATCCCTTCGAAATCACTATGGCCCAGCTTTGGTCCTGACACATCAATATTGCCAAAGTACTTATGACCGACGGAAAAATCTTATAACAAGTGGCTCAAACCAGGGCGACTTCGCCAAAAGAAGAAGGGATGCCCCTGTCCAAGTGATTGCAAAATGCAAGAAACATGAGGGACATATCAGGAATTACTCGAAAAGGAAATAATGTATCTACAGATGCACGTTCTTTTGCCTAAGTTTTGGTTCGAAATAGACCTCTCGAGAAGTCTTTTTTTTTTTTTTTAATGCATTTGAGTTTTTGTGACCTTAATGCCATCTACGATGCAAATATAGTAAGAATAATTGTGACCCATGTAATATAATTAATAATGTAATGCTAAAAACCGATGGAAGGCTAATAGACGGAAGTCTAAAAGGTAAAGAGGTCGATCCCTAATATTTCTATGCAATGAATAATTAAATAAGTTGCCAAAATTTAGGCATCACTAGTAAAATAACTTGTGTTAGCCAATGGTTTCATCCTTTATGTTATAATAGATGAACAATCATTCCTTACATTTTGGATGTTGATGTAGGGTATAGACAATGTCCATCCATGGTTGTGATCCACTAATTAGAAAATTTCTCGTAACAACTATCGTCGCATCACGTATGGACAAAATTATGGCCGGCTATGAAAATGTTTGTGCATAATATTAGACGAGAAATTAATATAATACCTTATTTTGATTTATAACATCTGATGGGCTGCAATTATTTAAGCTACAATGAATTTTTATTTTCTTGAAAGGGACCCTTAGCTATTACAATAAGAGCTTTTTGAGCATAATGCTATGGATGTCACCCCATAGGGATGAATCCATTAAGTTTATGCGCAGAACTTTGAAAATCAATTCAACCAATTATTTTGTGTTGATCACGGTTTTACTACAAGCCAAAAACATTGCCAAAGACTGAGAGTGTGACATCCTGATTTTCTGATTCTATTTTCAATTGAATGAGTTGGGCTTTTCATCGATGTGTTCATGATGGTTTTCTCTGAGCTGATCACTTGTGAGATAACTAATCTATTAGGTGAAGCTAATAAGGAATCTAAAAGCGACAACCTTGAGAATTCGACCAAAAATCGACTGCTCGATCGTGCTAATATGTAAGGGTCAATACGGTACCATCAAAATCAATCAGAGATTGGAGATAGGTCGATTCGACAGAGGCATGTGATTAGAGTATGGGTGATTCAACCTAATTGCAAATTTTTCGTCAAACAGGGCTAAAATGATTTTTCTGTCATTTCTGTATCATGTGCCCAAAACCTCGAAATTTTCACAAGAACTGAGAGTCGCCAATGAGTCGAAGATGTACAATGTGGCTCAATAATAATCGACCACAGGGTCAATTGTGCTAAAAATTTCTAAAAGCTACTCGATAGGCTAGGTCATGCTAAAATCGCGTCCGGTTGAAATTAATCATGAAATTGAATCCGATTTCAGGAATTGAAGGTTCTGTCATGTACGTCGACTCATCCTCCGAAGATTTTTCTGTAAACCTAAGTTTTTGGCGAAAATTCAATGTTGGGCAATTTTGGATTGGGAAAATTGGAGGGTCATTTTTATGTGGACTTTTGGCCGTCAAGTTGGATCTTTGGACAAAGAAAATTGTGGAATTTGATGTGGGCACTTACCTTGGCATTGTGGCACTTGAATTGCATTGTTTTGGGGGAGAATTGAATGGGAATTGAAGGGAAAATGTTGCAATTTCACAGGTCCTTGGGGCAGCAACATTTTGGACACCTTAAGAGGCTTATTGGGGAAGATTGGAGGGCTAAGGGCTGCTGTGGATATGGCTGAGCAAGGTGGGGCAGCCACTTGAGTGAAGTGGATATTTTTGAAGACTTTGGAGGCATTTTGTGGTCCGTCCCCCTTCAGCTAAGCTCTTCTTCTTCTTCCTTGGCATTGTTTTCTCCATTTTTGTGCAAGTTTGAGAGCTCAAGAAAACCAGAGAAGACTAGCAGCCATCACTAACCACCCCTTGCTGCCCATCGAGTGCTCTAGCCATCACTGCCACCTGAGCTCACTGCTTGCCCACACACTGTCTTGCTTGTCTCGCCGTCCTTGCGAGCCCAAGCCACCATCCCAAGCGTCTGTCCAGCCAATCGAGACTCCCCCGCCGTTCGTCTGAGCCACCATCGCCCCCTCTATTGATCGTTGCAGCCGCTATCGTCCCGCGTGGTTGTTTCCAGCCCAAGCTACCACTCGACCAACCCCTCTCAGCCCAAGAGCAAAAGTTGAACCTCAGCCCACAGTTGAGGCTTCGTGAGCCTTTTCTAGGCTCGTCCAAACCTCCCTTGACATCGCTCCACGCTTGTGTTCTACCCACCTTGGTGTTACCGTTGCCATGAACTCACCGACCCGCTAATCCGGTAAGTTTACTTGCTAAACCTTGCTTAAAAGGTTAATTATGTTTAGTAGGCATTTAGATTAGGCTAAGTATGGCTTCGGTGGTTAGTTTATATTAATTAGCGATTTAGTTGCTTAATTAAGATTGTTAGATGCTTAGATTAGATTAGTTAAGGGCTAAATAGATTGTACTATTTATGTAGGTAGGTGCATTATTTTTCTAGGCCCGTTTGGGTGGTTAAATTAGTGTTTTAGGCCGAAGTATGTATTTATTATATTGAATTGCATTTATTTAATTATTTTTGTAATTTATTTAATTATTTAATATTTTTCAAAAATTATACTGAGATAGTCGGTACCTGGAATTTTGTGCTGATTGCAGTGGTGTGCTTAGTTTATGCAATTGAATGATAATTTATGCAAATTGAGTGATGATTGTGATTTTGAATAGTTATTTCAAAATTTCAAAATTTGGTATTTAATTAGAAAATACTGGGTGTCGAGTTTTGACACCAAAATGGTTTCTAGATACTATATCAAATAGTGGGATTTTAAAATGAATGATATTAATTTTTAAGGTTCAACCTAACCGTGTACCCATATACGATTTTTTTCATCGGGTGTTTTTAATACGAATAAAATAGGCTAAGCACATTATCTTAATCGAGACATTTGAGTGTAATGCACGGTGTCCTTGGCCAGAATTTAATGATCGTATGGTGCTTAAGAGAACCCGTTCTCGATGTGCATCGGGTGGACATTGCCCCTACATTACAATGGATGTCGAATCGCAGCAGAGGCCGGACCGAAACTCCTTTGGGAATGCTGTCCCCAATGTGCGTCGGGTGGACGTTGTCATGCTCGAGGGATAAGATGAAACCTAGCTATGCCAGAAGACCGATGTGTGTTGGGTAGACATGCCTGTGTGGGTAGTGATTAAGTGGAATGCGTCATTGATTGAGATAGACGTGTTTGATTATGGGATAAAATTATATGGCATGGAATGGGACGTTATTGGGCCTTATAATCGAGATCCTTGTGATTGATTGAGATTGAGTTAGAGATTTCAATTGATGTGTGAATTTATCATATACATTTGTGGTATGAACTATGCTGACATGCAGGAAGGAATTGAGGTGAGGCGAGTCTTCTATGATGTGTGGTTAGACTACCTCTAGGCATAGTTCCTTCCTAATCGGAGTTCGGGTGTGAACTCGCTGAGACATCATCTCACCCCGTCGTGGGTTTAACTTTTCAGGTCCTTAGATGATGAAGTTTGTGTTTGAGAAAACTCCTTTGATATTTTAAAGTTGACAAAACTCATCCAAAAGTCTATTCTTAAGATTTTCAGACTTTTGTGTCGAAGTCTGAAGACTACCATACTTTAGTGTCAAAGTTTGTTCTACATTAGAAGTCTGCACACTCTGACGAATTCTAGATTGAACGCGATGAAGAATGAAGACGAAATTAGACTCAAGATTATCTTCCTCTCTTCAAAGCTTCGGTTTGTTACAAGATATATGCATATGGCTTTTGTTATGCCTCGATCCTTCGATCACGTATCTATCCCGATTTGGTCAATTAAATAGCGACGTCCCAAGACGCATTACCGATCCATTCATTTTATACGCATGCAGAAGCGAATAAATAAATCCCCCAAACAACAACGAGATGGGATAGAAAAGTAGGGCAACAAATTTTTTAACCCACAACATGCTGATAACATAAATATATCAAGCCGTGTTATATACAATACCAAACTTTAAAAGCAAGGTCTACAAAACAAGAGGGTTTTCAAAGTGCTACAGGCACACTAGGTAGTCGAATCCTCCTCTAAAAACATCGGGGATCCTGGATCTGATGGACTCGGGTCCATCACCGAACCACCAGGAGGATTTACAGTGCCTTTCCCAAAAGCAACCTCCAACACGAACCGAGGTACCTCAAATTCCCGTATGGGGCCCTTTCTCTGTCCATTCCGCTCTCGACGGTACTATGACCGGTAATAATGGGGCACCTTGTGGGGTAGGCCCTCATCAACCCAAACCACAGACTGCACGAGTGCGTATTCCCATCCCCTAAGGTCCCAATGCATCGGAATATAAGTTACCTATTCCCTAATCTGCTTCAGTTGTCCAAAATGCTCGAAAGGAGCTGCCATCTAGGGGCTTGAAAATGTTATCCTACAACGGGGTGAGACAACGTCTCAACAAGTTCACCCCCTAAGACTCGACTAGGAAGAAAATACACCCCAAGGGCTGCCTAAGCACAAACGCAAGTCAAGGGACTTACCTTGGCCTCAGTCCCTTCCTATAGGTCAGTACAATTCACAAATTCACGGAATCACATTAACAAATCAATTCAAATCATTAAATCAGATCAAATCATTGATCAATTAACCTAGTCGATTCCATGCCATCAGGATCTTCACATGGTCATTTCAATTACTCACCCCAACTATTAATTATGGCCTAGCATGCACGACCTACTAAATCTTTAGCGGTGAATTACGGCCCAACAAGCACGGCCTACTAAATCTTTAGCAGTGAATTACGACCCAACGGGCACGGCCTTGCTTTGGCGGTTAATTATGGCCCAATGGGCATGGCCATACTTTGGTGGATGATTACGGCCAAATGGTAATGGCCATACGTTGGTAGTTTTCATGATCTAACTCGTAACATCATGCCTAACAACTTTCAATAGTCATCTTACTACGACTATAAACCATCCATGATTATTCACCCACGGCCAAGGGCATGGTATTCCACCCCTAAATTCCTCAATTAATACAATATCTTGGTTTATTTTCCTCGTGTTAAAGATACCCGATAAAAATATAATATCTTTACTTGTGGGTATACAGTCGGCCTCAGCCAAAAATATAATATCTTTACTTTCAACTCTCCCACCATTTATATATTCGATAAAAACATTTTTGACGTTGTAAACCGACACCTGATAATTTCTAATTAAATACTGAAATTAATAAATTTTGAAATAAATACGCCAAAATTACCAATCACACTTAATTTGCACAAAATAATAGTCAATTAAATAATTCAACCACATTATTGCAATCAGCACAAAATTTCGATCATCGACTATTTCGGTCTAATTTCCGGAAAATAAATAAATAATTAAATAATTACAGAAATTAATTATTAAATGCCAATAAATAGGACTTAGGCCCATAAAGCCTAATTAAAAGCCAAGACGAGTTCGATAGACGCCTCACTCATAAGGATGGCATCACTTCCCTCTTTAGGGTACTCCCATATCGAGTATACTAAATCATGGTGAGTTTCATCGAAACTCATATCTCGCGGGACGAGTTTATTTATACGGTTTAGTTTTTTTTATGACAACCTAAAAATAAGACGAGAGTCACCACTAGCCTCATTTTGGAGGTCTACTAGAACACCCGATCGAGGGTTGGGAGTGTTCCCTTGATTTCTACGTAATCAAATATCTAGATTCGAGGACTTGGGTTACGCTAATACTTCTTTAGCGCCCTTTCGGTACCTAAACAGTATGTTGTGTTTTCCTGACATGTCCATGCGTTTCTTTTTATATTTTTGGGATCCTTAGTCCTAAAATAAGTGATCATGCATGGATGGTCATTTTTATTCTATTTTATTTCTAGAATAAAAAGAAAAGAAAGAAATCAATGGAATTGAAATTACGAGACAGTAAGGTTGCACATGAGAACATTTCCCGGCCAAAGAATTTCTATTCTTTGGTTCCCGGGAATAAAAAAGAATAGAAACCCGTTTGATAACGGGTAATTTTTTTTTTTTTTTTGTTCTCGAGAATAGAAACTTAGCCCGGGAATGGTTTTAGAACAGAAACAAGAAGTAAAAAAAAGTTATTTCTCGTTCCCGGCCAAGAATTCCCAAGAACAAAATTAAGAAACAAAATCGGCTAACCCTAATTTCACTTTCACCCTCTTCCATTTTCACCTCTCACTTCGTCCGCTTGCCTCTCCCTGATATCATCTCTGGTCGCCCCTCTTCGGCCTTGTTGCCGCCGGTCCTGTTGTCGCTAGTCCTGTCGTTGCCACCGGTCCTCTCTCTGACTTGGATCGCTGCCAGTCCCGTCGCCTCCACCTCTCTTCGATGCCGTCAATCCCATCATCACCCACTCCACTACCCAGAACCGCCTCCAGATTTCCGTGAGTCCCGTCGCCTCCTCGTCCTCCATCGCCGCCGCCGTGATTTCACTTCATTCTTACGATTTCACTTCTTTCTTTATTTTCCCATTTTCGCGCCGTCTAATGGTGCTTATCTGCATGAGTTTGCTCTGGTTGGGATTTTCTGGTGCGCGCTCTCCGAGTGCCGCTTTGCCGGAGTATGTCGCGTGCTGCAAAGCACCGTTTTAGCGGACTTTAGGTCAAATGCGTGTCTTGGCCCTGCCGAATCGGTGGATAGGAGATGTTGAAGAGGTTTTTCTTTGTTCGATGTTTGATGTCCTCTGAATCGCATCTGCTGATTAGAACTTTTCCTATTATCGTCTGTTCGTGGTATTGGCAATGGAGGACTACGACGCGACACTCCCGTTGGGTCACCTCTCTTTGAGCCGGTTGCGTCCAATCCCGTCGCCTCTGGTCACCTTTATCCAGCTCGCATCGCCTCTGGTTGCGTCACCTCGTGGTCGTCTTGCCCTAAATCAGGTTCATTGCTTTGATTCCTTCTGTTTGTACATGTTCTAGTCTTTCTGAAGTTGAATCCACCACCTGCAGAGCCATTGCCTTCGATCGCCTCTCTCCGATCCCACTTCCTGCAGTCTTGTCGCCTCTGGTCAAGTTTCTCCAGCTCGCATCGCCTCTAGTCACGTTGCCTTGTGCTCGTCTTACCCTAAATCAGGTTTGTTGCTTTGATTCCTTCTCATTGTACCTGTTCTAGTGGTGATTCTCACTTTTTCTGAAGTTGAATCGTGTCGCCTCTGTCGCGTTGCCTCTGTTTTGTGCTCGCTTCTCTCACGTTGCTTCCCCTGTGCTTGTGTTGCCCTTGATCAATGGAGGTAGAGTGGATACTTGGACCTAATGGTTTGGGATATGCATGTTAAATGAAGGGAAGCTTGATTTTTTGGATGTAGATAAGCATGTTGCGCCTTATGCACATATATTTACTGAATTTTATGGTTGATTTAGTTTGGATAAGGCCTATGCAATCTGTCTCTCTCTCTTTCGATATGATGCTCGCTCTTTCTCTATAATCTGTCAATGCTGCTGAAACTTTACTGTAATCTGTCAATGCTGCTGAAGTATGGATGATTGCCATGGATGATCTAATCCTACCGTTAACTGCATTTGTGATGAGGATTCTTGTTCAAGCCTATAATAGATCTGGCTTAAAAAAAAAAAAAAAAATCTAATCTTTCTGCTAATCATGTCTTTGAATTCTTTGTAATGACTGCCTCCTCTCAAAATACATTTCATGTTTGTAAGTCCAGTTGTGGCTCGTAAGTGCAATGGTTTCGTTTAGCCAAGGTTTCTAACGATGGCCTTCACCATAACATTATTATGTGATATGTAGTTGAAAGCCTAACCAAATGACGCACGTTATCTCTGCTCATCATGGCATTTCTTAGGGTGCCATCTCTTTCACCATTTGAAATCTGCAACTTCCACTATGATCACATTTTGCTGTCAAAAAGAGATGATGATGACAAACTTTTTTACCGTCAAAAAGCAAAGTCAAAATATAGAAAATGCATCTCTTAGTTTTGCAAGGCCTTTTTCCTGGTGAAAAGGGGCTTAGCAATTATAACTGCTATGATTATTATCATCTTCAGTTCAAGGGTCGGAAAGCAATCGAGACTTTTCGTTCAACTTTTTCATTTGAATCGGTGGGACTGTTTCACTTTGCCCCATGCGTGTACTTAGAGCCCTCTCTTTTTCTTGGAGATCTTTATATGCTACTCTCTTACCAATAACTAAACCGATTTCTTTTGGGCTAACCAATGCCAAAGACATTCTCTCATTAAGAAATGGGGCCTGGTCCTTTGTCTCCGTGATTCAATCCAAAGCGTGCTCTCGATAAAGCCACACCCTTCCATCATATTGCTCCGCACATGCCTTCATTCTTCTTTTTTGGTTGGTTGTAAATTTGTTTTTACCTTGTGTGGCAATAATACCTTGTTTCAATATTTTTGTTGGCTGAGGGTTAGACCAAAGTTGCCTCATAAAATTTAACATCCTCCCATGCTAGCACATTTGTTCTCATGTTAGTATGTGTCACCTCTTGTCTTAGGTGTGCTACATGGTGGATTTTGTCTTAATTAACTTCCTCCTCTTAATTCCTAGATCAATTATTTTGGCGATGCAAAAACTGTACATTCACCCCCTTATGGAGTTGCCCTTCTAGGTGATTGTCGTGGAACACTAATTTTAGAGTCTATGTTTTAGTTTTCTTTAGCTTGACCTTGTCTTTCATAAGAATCATCATAATTGTTGTTGTGACTTTTACTGGGTGTTTCTTCTACATAGTATCTCTCATTCTCTGGTTAAACAGATTAAGTTAGAAGTGCATCTGAGGGCAAGATCACATACTTGCAATGCTCTATAGACAAGTTCGAGCATGCACTGTACAGCTTCGAGTACAGCCCAATCAGAGCGAACCGCACCTGCAATCTGTATAAAGTGACTAAGTTGTCAAGTTCAGTAAGCTGAGCAGTCACGCCCAACATTAGAGCATTGGCTAATTTGGGAGGAACGAACTCGATCTCTTTTGATAGGAAAAGGGATCACAAGAGTTTTAAGGTATTTGTGCGCTTGACGAACCTTCTAGGCACATGGTGTTTGATATTTGCCGAGCATAAATAGCTCATTATCATGCTCACTTGGTCTGGTTTTAGCAAATTTATGATTTGGGGGAAGATATAGTACTACAGGTTGTGTTATACATGTGCTCTTATCGGAAGATCAATCAATCTTGGCAAGTTGTAAATTGGCAAACGATGTGATATTCAAGGTAGCCAATCTATAGTCAAGAACCTAAAAAATCTCCTTATATCATTACATGGTAAACAATCGATAAACTTCCGGCTCCCAATTAAATAATGCAAGTTCTTCTGTGATTTGTGTTTACTGATTTTGCTGTTTTGCTGTTTCACTAGTTTTGTTTTGCTGATTTTGTTGGTTCTTTGTTTACTAATCTTGCTAGTTCTTTGTTTTGAGGAGCAAATTGTCTCGAAAAAATATACAATAATGGAATGAAACATTTGAGAATTCAAACATTGCACTGAATAGCTATCCAATGTTTAGAGCTATAATGACATTTTGATGCTTGTCTCTTTCTTTAGTCTAAAAAGTGGTGATGAGAAAAGAAGGTAGGAGCATGTTGCACTTTCTTTTTAATTGTCTTGAACTCATATGATGTTCAACTAGTGAAGGTTACATGGCATCCCAAAAAGAGGCATTCACCACAAAGTGGACTGAGCCTTTAACGAACTTGTTCATCAGTTTGTTAGTAGAAGAGGTCAAAAAAGGAAATCGCACCTCTTCTACTTTCAACAAAGGAGGGTGGAATAATATACGGATAGAGTTCAACAAACGAGCATAACTTCAATATACTGCAGTACAGTTGAAGAATAAGGTGACCAAATTGAAAAAGCAGTTTGCTAGTTTCAAGAAGCTTCTTTCACAATCCGGATTTGGCTAGGATAATGTGAACAAAAAAGTTGTTGTTGATGATCCAAGCATATGGGAATCTCATATCAATGTATGATTTAACCTTTGATCATTTTCATATCACTATAGATGTAAATCCAATATATTTAATTGTATTGCTAATATATGTCATCATTGTGAAAACTGCAGGATAAAATTGAGTGGGTGAAATTCAAGAAAGATGAGTTTCTTCAATATCCTGACTTGTGTATTGTATTTGGTGATACAGACGCTACTGGGGACTATGTAGCAGGACATGCCAAAGATTTGGTGATGTCGGATGAACTTAACATTGGTGGTGATGATGCAGACAATGGACTAGAGGGCTTTTGTGGCATCCTCAATTTCATCTTAATAACCTATCATGGTGAGAGGATTGTGATCAATTGAATTGCAATGAAATTCTCGGAGGTGTGGCAATTGTGACTAATTAGATTGGGAAATTCTAGACATTACTCTAATGAGATCACAAATAAATCATTTTAGTAAACATGATGGCTATGAGGTGTGATTTTATTAGTGAGGATGGTGATTATGTGGCAATGACATTTATCATGTGGCCATAGTAGCTATGGTATATGTGTGACTAATGTTGCTAATGGAATTTGTTGTACTTGAGTGTGTGTGATTATAAAATTTATGGCCAAGTGTCACATTGTTGGATTAAGACTTGATTTAGTCATATTAGTGGTTAAGTTAAATGGGTTAATTAAACTTAAGTGGAAAAGAGATACACGGCCAAGGGGGGGGTGCTGAATACTTTTGTGAGGTGTAAGTGAGGGGTGAGCTGTGAGGGAGAGTGCTGAGGTGGTGCTAGATGTCATCAGCCGAGGAAATGTAAGAGAGAGAGAGAGAGCTGGTCGAAAATTTAAGGGGGTAAGTCGGCAGAGGAAAGAGAAAAAGCAAGAGAGAAAGAGAGAGGAAGGAGAGAGAGACGGGGCGCGCGCGAAGGAGGAGAGGCCGACGAGTTTGCTGAGATTTCTGCTGTCCTTCACCAAATTCAGTACAATCAAAGGCAAGATTAATGTTTTCTAGCTTCCTCATGATCTTGTGTTGCATGTTAGAGGTAGAAATTGGGTGGTATTTCGGCTGGGTTGAAGGAAATTCGCTGAAGAACAAACTTGGACAGTTTCGGACCTCTTTGAACCAGTTAACCCGATTTGTTTGCATGACTTTGTAGAGGATGTTAGAAGTGGAATTGAGGCCCGAGCCCTTCATGAAAGTTGTTGTGCACACTCTGAGTTATAACATAGTCGAAAATGAGCATTTTTGGAGTTGATTTGAGGGGTGAAATTCGAGTCCTACGGAGAGGAAGTGCTCTCGGGCGGACCAGTGCGTCGGTTTGAAATGTTGTTCATTAATCATGTGGTTACAGTGAGAATTTTAAGTGGACCTCTTCTAGGGAAATGTTGTAGACATCCTGGGTAGTAACATAGTAAAATTTGAGCTGAATTCATCTAGGATAGCTAGGTGGATTTCATGTTCTTTGCTGTCGTTGAAATCTGAGTGCTACTGGATTGAGTGTCAGTGGACTGGTTGGCTTGAAGTGTGATTTTCACGTGGTTCTGTGAGGTAATTCAAGTTGATTCCTTCTAATGAATTGTTAAAGACTTCATGAGGTATATTGTGGTAAAATTTGAGCTCATTTCAGTGTGTGTAACTAGAGATTTCGAATTTTCCTTATGAGCTTGTGTGCTGGAAATGTTACCAAACAAAAGTCAGTAACTTGTGAGCTTGTAAACCTTATTTTCCTTGGTGAATTGGATGTCGACCATTTAAGAGAAGTTGTAGAAAATTGACTTGGTTATAACATATCCAAAAATGAGGTTAAAAGAGTGAGTTTAGGTGGGTCATCTCGTGTGATTTTGTTAACCGTGTAAACTGTATATAACCGAGTGACAGTCAGAAGTCGTTGATTTTTAAACAACCATTTGTAGGTCGAATTTGAAGATGATTTCTTCTAATGAAATATTTATCTACTTCTTGATTATGATGTGGTAATTTTTGAGAATCTTTGGAGGTAGATTACTATTTCCATTTCGTGAAAAACCGAAGGTACTGAAAACTGGAAAATTTTGTGAGTATGCTGGATGTGGCCGAAGGTGTGTGGGGTGTGGTTTTATGTTTTAAACATGACTTTTAGTAATGCGATTGGCCATTCTACGTGCTGTATTGAATGTGAACTTAAGCTATGCTTGATGTTAATCTATATAAGATATTGGAGGCATTTTGACTTAATTTGATGTTGGATTTGTGGATATATACCTTGATTCTTTTATGACAATAGAAATGTGAGCTATGCTTGATGAATAATGCATGCTGAAACCTCAATGTGCATGCTGAATTGATGGAGTGTCCTCTTGAGGTGTATGTACACATGCTATGTAGGGTGAATAGATGGACATTCATCATGAAATTCACTTGATACATGTGATGTACATGTTGTTTTATGATGAGATCATTGGCTGAGTATGTAGACCTTTGAAATGTGAATGTGATTAAGTGTATGCATTGTTGTCATGCTTGTGTTCCATGGGCATGTTTGTGAATCATGCATGGAAAAAGAGATTGTCGCATGACATGCATTGATGTTGCCTCGGGAGTGTCGAGATGCCCGGCCAGGGAGTGAAAATGCCGGATGCCCAGTAGCCCTGTGTGCGTAAATCTGGATGGCCTCGGAGTTGAGATGCCGGGTGTTGGGGTGCCGAAAGCACGGAGTGTGTGAGCCGTGGATGCCTCGTGATGCCAGTTGGGGTGCGAGATGCCCGGCCAGGGAGTGTAAATGCCGGAAGCACGGATGGTGTGTGCCGTGATACCTCACGATGCCAGTGTTGGGTGTGAGATGCCCGGAATGTGGGGGGCCGGAAGCCGGTTGGTTCTTACCGGGATTTACATGTGAAATTGCATGAGCCTGACAGATTCACATATAAGTGCATGATGCATGGTGATTTGATGACATGAAGTATGGTGAAAATTGTGCACGACATTATTGATACACTTGTTTGCACTGAAGCTGAGATGGGACAGGTGAGTTTTGCATATGGCTGGAGACATTGTTATGTGCATGTCATTGCTGCCACGTCAACTTGTCATGTACAGGGATGATGCATCAAATAAGCGTCATGAATGAATTATGTCTTGATTTCCAGGTTGGACGTACATGAGCTATATTTGAGTGTGAGGCTTTTAAACATGTGGAATTCATAGCTTGGCGAGTGAATGTATGCTTATGATGTTGTGTGATGTGGTGGCTTAGTTGCAATGCCAGGCATGAGTATTCTAGAAACTTTATCTTTGCTGAGTGGTTGTACTCACCCCTTTGGGGACTTATCTTTTCAGCTTAGAAGAATATGTCGGTACCGGCAATGGCCCCGGGGATGTTTTATGGAATCCCTTGCGACTTTGAAGTTAGAGTTATCCAGTTTCCTAGTCCCGTGATACCTGGTCGTTCATACTTTCGCGTCACAGTCAGGGTTCGTTATGATGTGGGCTTACTTGGTGGCCCGATCTTTCAAGAATATGTGTCGATCTTCCCCGCCAAGATGGGGAGATGGGGAGCATGCTGCCGCCGCCGCCTAGCCCTCCCGGGTGGCATTAGACCATGAGGGCAACCTGGGAGGATGGCGGGATTTTGGAGCCCGACCGGTCTTTACGAGATGGATAGCTTCTTTGTGTTCGTTTGACTAGTCTCTTGTATAGGCTGTCTTTTGATGATCGCATCAGGGGTAATGTAGGGCTGTTATAGTGCTATCACGATGATGTTTCCTACCCTGGTGATAAGGAACCTATCCATTCTTCGGTAAATAATAGCAGAGGCTGTTTCATGGTATATGTCTATGTTATAGTATGTGCATTGATCCCTCATATTCTGTGTTTGGGGTGGTTATGAGTTTTGCTTCCGCTATTTTCACATAATGCGCAGGGACCGTTGTTTAAAAAAAAAAAAAAAAAAAAAAAGATGGTTAATATGACTGTGGCAGCCTCAGTTAGTTCAGGGGTGCTACAGCCGCGGTTGGTATCAGAGCGGTAGTGGAGTGATAAGGAGTTTCATTTGGAAAACGAGGAATATGAGGACAATGCACATATAGGCTGTTATACTACCCCAGTTAGTGTCTAACCTTGGAAGGGGAGATAGGTGGTAAGGTCATACTTAGAAATCTTGGTTAGATTGACCTTAGGTTGTCAGTAACACGTTGTTGTTACTTATATTTGTGGTAACTGGATTTTGGAGACAAGGGGACTCATATTTTTCCGAGGCAATGCTTGAAAATGCAGGAAAAGCATGGTGCGACCTGGAAGTTCCCATCATGCAAGGGCTGGACCTTCCGTTCCAAGGGCTGAACCTCGAATGGAAGATATCCTGCAAGCATTAGCCAATATTGGAAATTTGATGGAAAGGCAGGCACAGCAACAGCCTGGAGCAGAACGTCGTACTCAGGGGTTGGTGGAGCAATTCTTGAGGTTAAAGCCACCTAAGTTCAATGGAATGGGAAGTCCTGAGGAGGCGGAACACTGGATTGATGGAATGGAACAAATCTTCAGGTTGTTGGGCTGTAATGATGATGAGAGAATGGTTTTCGCGGAGTACCAGTTGGAGGGGAATGCCAAATTTTGGTGGAGAGCTTCAAAGGATACAATCTTTCCACCAGGTACTCCTATGAACTGGGATGAATTTGTTAGAGCTTTTAACAGAAAACACTTTTCTGATTGTGCCAAGGATCGGAAGATCACTGAGTTTGTTCAGTTGGAACAAAAGGAGAGGACAGTGGATCAATATGAGGCCAAGTTTTCTGAGTTGTCTAGATATGCTCCTAGATTGGTTGAGGATCCAGAAGAGAAAGCAAAAAGATTTCTGAAAGGATTGAGGACCAACATTAGGAGACAATTGGTGCCATTAAATATAAGGAATTACACCGAAGTGTATGAGAGGGCGCAGCTGGTAGAACAAGAAATTGAAAGAGAACAACTGGAAAGCAGGAAACAGTGGCTGTTTGGAGTTATAAAGCGAGGTAAGAGACCTTATATGAGTCAAGGACAGAACTGGACACCTAAGAAAAAGGGTAATTTTTGGAGATTTAGCAAAGGAAAGGAAGGTATAAGTATGGGAAGGATGCCTAATAAGAATGATGAATGTTCCAGATGTGATGGGAAACATGGACCTGGCCCCTGCACTGGACAGTTAAAGTGTTATGGGTGTGGGCAAGTGGGTCACTTGAGGAGGAGTTGTCCGAAAGAAAGATCTCAAATGAGTTTCGGCTCAGTCCGCCAAACGCAACAAAGTGCTGCCAAACCTAGTGCACAAAGGAGTTTCCAAAGACCACCAGCGCAAGGAAGGGCGTATGCAGTCACTCAGGAGGAAGCGGAAGCTTCCAAGGATGTCATTTCAGGTACGATTCTGATAAATGATAAGAAGGCATATGCATTGTTTGATACGGGTGCTACACATTCATTTGTATCTGAAAGGTATAGGCAATTGAATAAGATAGAGACTATACCACTTGAGACCCCTCTATGTGTTTCTACGCCGTTAAAGGATGTGGTTTTATCTACCTTGGGATGTAGGAATTGTAAGATAACTGTGGGAGGAAAAGATATGGAGATAGACTTGATTGTTATGGCTATGTATGATTTTGATGTGATCATAGGAATGGATTGGCTTCATAAATATCAGGCTAAGGTAGATTGTTACAAGAAGATAATTTACTTTGCTTTGCCTGATCAGTCTAGTTGTGAATTTTGGGAAGTCGAGTTCATCTATCTATGCCTATTGTTTCGGCCATGGAAGCTTGTAAATTGCTTGATGATGGATGTCAAGGATATTTAGCCCTGTTAAGGACTATAATCAAGAAGAACCTAAGATTGAGAAGATTAAGATTGTGAATGAGTTTCAAAATGTATTTCCTGAAGAATTACCTGGATTGCCACCGGATAGAGAAATTGAATTTGAAATTGAGTTGATGCCTGGAACAACACCAATATCCAGAGCCCCGTACAGAATGGCACTAGTAGAGCTGAAGGAATTGAAAGTGCAACTACAGGGACTGCTGGATAAGGGATTCATCAGACCAAGTGCTTCGCCATGGGGTGCACCAGTGTTATTTGTGAAGAAGAAAGATGGGTCGATGCGGTTATGTATTGACTATCGGCGATTGAATCAGGTAACTATTAAGAATAAGTATCCTCTGCCTAGAATTGATGATCTTTTTGATCAACTTCAGGGAAGTTCGGTCTTTTCTAAGATTGATTTAAGATCGGGTATCATCGATTAAAGATTAAAGAGGAGGACATTCCCAAGACTGCATTTAGAACTCGTTATGGACATTATGAATTTCTTGTGATGCCATTTGAATTAACGAATGCCCCGGCTGCCTTTATGGATTTGATGAATAGGGTGTTTAAGCCTTACTTGGATCAGTTTGTGATTGTCTTTATTGATGATATACTGGTATACTCTAAGAGATTTAAAGAGCATGAGCAACACCTGAGGACAGTTTTACAGACTCTGAGGGATCATAAGTTGTATGCTAAGTTTAGTAAATGTGAATTTTGGTTGGATCGAGTGATGTTTCTAGGACATGTGATATCAGGGGAAGGAATATCAGTGGATCCAGCAAAGGTTGAGATGGTAATAAATTGGCCAAGACCGACTACACCTGCCGAGATACGAAGTTTCTTGGGATTGGCAGGTTACTATAGAAGATTCATTGAAGGATTTTCGTTGTTAGCAAGCCCTTTGACAAGACTAACCCGGAAGAATGTGAAATTTGAATGGGATGGAGAGTGTGAAAGGAGTTTTCAAGAACTTAAAAGGAAGTTGACTACAGCTCCAATTTTAGCCTTACCCTCGGGATCCGATGGTTTTACGATCTACAGTGATGCTTCTCATAAAGGATTGGGATGTATTTTGATGCAGCATGGCAAAGTTATAGCCTATGCATCTAGACAATTGAAACCTCATGAGCAGAATTATCCCACTCATGATCTAGAGCTGGCGGCCATCATATTCGCCTTGAAAATATGGAGACATTACTTGTATGGGGAAATGTTTGAAATCTACACAGACCATAAGAGTTTGAAGTATCTATTTTCCCAGAAAGAGTTAAATATGAGACAAAGGCGATGGATGGAGTTGCTGAAGGATTATGACTGTGAAATAAAGTACCATCCAGGGAAAGCCAATAAGGTAGTAGATGCTCTCAGTCGCAAGTCAGCTATGGAAATGGCTAGCCTAAGAGTAGCGGAATGGAGCCTATTAAAGTCGGTAACAGACTCAGAATTTAAGTTCGAAGTAAATTGCTTAACTGGTATGTTGAGTGCATTGAGGATTGAACCTGACATTATCAGAAGGGTTAAAGCTTTACAAAAAGAGGATCCAGAGATTCTGGAAATAAAGAATGCTGTGTCCTTAGGGAAGAGACCTGAGTTCCAAATTTCTGAAGACGGAGTGGTAAAGTGCCAGGGACGACTTTGTGTCCCCAACAATGAGGAGTTAAAGAAGGAAATTTTGTTAGAAGCACATAAAAGCAGTTATAGTATTCACCCTGGAAATACCAAGATGTATAGGAATCTACATCCACAGTTTTGGTGGAATGGTATGAAGACAGATGTGGCCAAGTATGTATCCCAGTGTTTAACTTGTCAACAGGTAAAGGCGGAACACCGTAAACCTGCAGGACTTCTACGACCTCTGGACATACCAGAATGGAAATGGGAACATATAACCATGGATTTTGTACAAGGACTACCAAGAACATCAAGCGGTTATGATTCCATATGGGTAATAGTGGATCGCCTGACGAAGTCTGCTCATTTCTTAGCGGTTCGTACTAATTATTCTATGGACAAATATGCAGAGGTATATGTAAGGCAAGTCATACGTTTACATGGAATCCCGGTGACCATTACATCTGATAGAGACCCGAGATTTACTTCAAATTTTTGGAGGAGTCTTCAGGATGCCTTAGGGACTAAGCTTCAATTCAGTACTGCTTTTCACCCTCAGACGGATGGATTGACAGAAAGAATAATTCTGATATTGGAAGATATGTTGAGAGCTTGTGTGATGGATTTCAAAGGAAGTTGGGATGAAAGATTACATCTTGTAGAGTTTGCCTATAATAACAGTTATCAGAAGAGTATAGGTATGGCTCCATATGAAGCATTGTATGGTAGAAGATGTAGAGCTCCTATTTGTTGGGATGAGATAGGGGAAAAGAAATTGACTGGACCTGAGTTAATACAGATCACAACTGAAGTGGTAGGCACCATTAAGAAAAGGCTCAAGACAGCTCAAGATAGACAAAATGACTATGCTGATAAGCGAAGAAGACCTCTACATTTTGAGGTAGGAGATCATGTTTTTCTTAAGGTATCCCCTGTAAGAGGAATATCTAGATTTGGTATCAAGGGTAAGTTAAGCCCCAGATATGTTGGACCTTTTGAAATACTTGAAAGGATAGGGGATGTGGCTTATCGGTTAGCACTACCACCAAAGTTAGGAAATCTACATGATGTATTCCATATATCTATGCTAAAGAAATATCAACCAGACCCTAGTCATGTGCTGGATTATGAAACTATTGAAGTAAGTGAGAAAGTAAAGTATGTGGAGGAGCCTATACAGATACTGGATCGAAAAGAACAAGTTCTCAGAACTAAGAGAATTCCATTAGTTAAGGTGTTGTGGCAACATCACGGTATGGAAGAAGCCACCTGGGAAAGTGAAGATGTAATGAGACAAAAGTACCCTCATTTGTTCGAGAGACGTGATCGAGCCTAAAATTTCGAGGACGGAATTTCTTAAGGTGGGGAGAGTTGTGGCATCCTCAATTTCATCTTAATAACCTATCATGGTGAGAGGATTGTGATCAATTGAATTGCAATGAAATTCTCGGAGGTGTGGCAATTGTGACTAATTAGATTGGGAAATTCTAGACATTACTCTAATGAGATTACAATTAAATCATTTTTGTGGCATCCTCAAATTTTGGAAGGAATTAGTGATTGTGTTATACAATCAAAGGCTGACACTTGAAATTGATGAGTATGTGTATATAATCTTTGGCTAAGTTGGTGTCTGGAATTGTGTGGATCTGCGGGTGCATAGCAATATAGTAATGTGCACGAGACTCTGAGGGATTTAAAGTATAGTCAATTGAGTTATGATCTGCTCAATTTGGCGGATATATGTGTTGCAATGATAATTATTAGATGACCATAGTAGCTATGGTATATGTGTGACTAAATTTTGCTAGTGAAATTTGTTGTACTTGAGCATGTGAGTATAAAAATTTATGGCCAAGTGTCACTTTGTGGGATTAAGACTTAAATTAGTTGGATTAATGACTAATTAACCCTATGTGGAGAAGACACGGCCAAGAGAGGACTTCGGCCGAAGGTGGTGTTGTGTGTGCGTGTGAGTGTATAAGTGCCGAGTGTGTTGTGTGTGCTGTGTGGTGAGGTGGCACCACATGTCACTAATCTAAGGAGGTGTAAGAGAGAGAGAGGAGGCCGGTTGAGTGGAGTGGGTCGATCAAGAGGGAAAGAAAGAGAAGGAGAGAGAGAGAGAGAGAAAGTCGGGCGTGAACAAGGAGGAAGGAAAGCCGAGAGGGAGTTGCGCCGTTTCTTCGCCGATTCTGCCGATTTTCTTCACCAAATCTAACAAAATCAAAGGCAAGATAATTCTTCTAGTCTTCTCATGTTCTTGTGTTGTGATTTAGAGGTAGAAAATCGTGAATTCACCGGCTGGATTGATGAGATTTTGAGGAGAATCAAAATCGGGTACATTCGGACCTCTAAGAATCAGGTTGCACGGTTTGCTTGCATGTCTCTGTAGAGTGTGTTAGAGGGAGAATTGAGTCTCGAGTTCTTCAAGGAAGTTGTTGTACACTTCCTGAGCTGCAACATAGTCAAAAATGAGAATTTTTGAAGGTGATTTAAGGGGTGAAAATCAAATTCTTCGGAGACGGGGTGTTCTCGGGTGAACCAGTGACCCGTCTGGATGATTGTTAGTTTTTCACATGGTTACAGGGGGAATTTTAAGTCGATTTCTTCTGATGAAATGTTAGAGACATCCTGGGTAATCACATACTAAAATTTGAGCATGTTTCGTTGAGGGTAGCTAGGTGAATTTCCTGAATCTTTCATCCGTTGAAATCTGGAAGCTGCTGGATAGAGTATCAGTAAACCCTGTTGGCTTAATGCGTGTTGTTCGTGTGGTTCTGTGGAGTATCTCAATTCGATGTCTTCTAATGAATTGTTGAGGACTCCATGATGCATCTTGTGGTAAAATTTGAGCCTATTCCAGTGTGTGTAGCTTATGATTTCGAATTTCCTTTGTTTGATTGTGTACTGGAATTGTATCCGAGGAAAAGGTCAGTGAATTGTGAGCTTGTAAACCATATTTTCTTTGAGGAATTTGATGTCGATCATCAAAGAGAAGTTGTAGGAAATGGTTCTGGCTATAAGATATTCAAAAATGAGATAAAAAGAGTGAGTGTAAGTGGGTGGTTCGAATTTATCTTGTTAGCCGTGTAACTGTGTATAACTGAATAACAGTTGGAAGTTGTTGATTTTTAAAATATAATTTATAGGTCGAATTTGAAGATGATTTCTTCTGATGAAAGGTTTGTTTATCTATTGGCTATGACATATGAATTTCTGGGAATTTTTAAGGGCAAATTAGTGCCTCAATTTCGTGATTTCTGAAGGTAGTGTAAAACTGGAATTTTCCTGGACAAGTGCTGAATGTGGCCGAAAATGAGTGTGGCACTATTATATGTTCTAAAGTTGTTTTCTTACGTGTAAATGGCAACTTTGTTCTCTGTTTTATGTATGAACTTAGGCTTATGTGTCTAATAGCAATTTATATGATGCATTAAGAGTATTGTAATTTGATCGTGAGCTGGATTTATGGAAATTTCTTGGAGACATCTTATGCCGATTATAATATGGATTATTTTGATGATTATGCATGCTGAATTGATGGAATACTTCCTTGTGGTGTATGTATATATGCCATGTATGGTTGAAAAAGGGATATTTACTTTTACATTCACTTGATTTGCATGCTGTACATGCTGGATTTGTGACCGAACAATTGGCTGAGCATGTAAACCGTTGGCATGTGAATGTGAATAAGCATATACATTAATGTCATGCTTGTGTTCCATGGGCATGTTCGTGAATCATGCATGGGAAAAGAGATTGTTGCATGACATGCATTGATGTTGCCTTGGGAGTGTCGAGATGCCCGGCCAGGGAGTGAAAATGCAGGATGCCCAGTAGCCCTGTGTGCATAAATCTGGATGGCCTCGGAGTTGAGATGCCCGGGTGTTGGGGGTGCCGGAAGCACGGAGTGTGTGAGCCGTGGATGCCTCGTGATGCCAGTTGGGGTGCGAGATGCCCGGCCAGGGAGTGTAAATGCCGGAAGCACGGATGGTGTGTGCCGTGATACCTCACGATGCCGTGTTGGGTGTGAGATGCCCTAATGTGGAGGGCCGGAAGCCGGTTGGTTCTTACCGGGGTTTACATGTGAAATTGCATGAACTTGATATATGTATGTGTGTGCATGATGCATTGAGATACAGTGGCACGAGGTATGGTGAAACTTGTGCACGACTTTACCGAGTCATACATTTGCACTTAAGCTGAAATGGGACAGTAAGTTTGCATATGACTGGAGACATTGTTATGTGCATGTCATTGCTGCTATGTCGGGTTGTCATGTGCATGGGCGATGTATCGAATGAGCGTCATGAATGAGCTACATCCTGATTTCCAAGTTGGAGGTACATATACTATATTTGAGTGTGGGGCTTTTGAATATGAGAAATTTATAGCTTGATGATTGAATGCTTGATTATGATGTTGTGTGATGTGGTGGTTTAGTTGCAATGCCAGGCATGAGCATTCTAGAAACTTTATCTTTGCTGAGTGGTTGTACTCACCCCTTTGGGGACTTATCTTTTCAGCTTAAAAGATATGTAGGTACCGCCAAAGGGCCCCGGGATGTTTTATGGAATCCCTTGCGATTTTGAGGTTAGAGTCATCCAGTTCCCAAGTCCAGTGATACCGGGACGTTATTACTTCCGTGTTACGGTCAGGGTACGTTATGAAGTGGGCCTACTCGGTGGCCCAATCTTTCAAGAATACGTTTCGATCTTCCCTTGCCAAGATGGGGAGATGGGAAGCATGCTTTGCCGCCGCCGCCTAGCCCTCCGGGGTGGCGATAGACCGTGAGGGCATCCGGGAAGGTTGGCGGGTTTTTGAAGCCGGACCAGATCGCTAACGATGGATAGTTTCTTTGCTTTCTTTTGACTAGTCTCATGTATAGGCTACTTTTTTGATGAGCTTATCAGGGTAGTGTAGAGCCATTTCAATGTTATGACGATGATGTTTCCTACCCCAGTGATCAGGAAAAACTATCCATTTTTCAGTAAATAATAGCAGGGCTGTTTCATGGTATATGTCTTTATTATAGTATGTGCATTGATCCCTCATATTCTGTGTTTGGGGTGGTTGTGAGTTTTGCTTCCGCTATTTTCACATAATGCGCAGGGACCATTGTTTCAAAAAAAAAAAAAAAAATGATATGAGCTTAAAAGTTATAACTCTTTTGGAAATTTAAAAGGATGGTTAATAGGTCTGTGGCAGCCTCAAAGGTGGTTGGGGTGCTACAATTTTAGTAGACATGATGGCTATGAGGTGTGATTTTATTAGTGAGGATGGTGATTATGTGGCAATGACATTTATCATGTGGCCATAGTAGCTATGGTATATGTGTGACTAATATTGCTAATGGAATTTGTTGTACTTGAGTGTGTGTGATTATAAAATTTATGGCCAAGTGTCACATTGTTGGATTAAGACTTGATTTAGTCATATTAGTGGTTAAGTTAAATGGGTTAAGTAAACTTAAGTGGAAAAGAGATACACGGCCAAGGGGGGGGGTGCCGAATACTTTTGTGAGGTGTAAGTGACGGGTGAGCTGTGAGGGAGAGTGCTGAGGTGGCGCTAGGTGTCATCAGCCGAGGAAATGTAAGAGAGAGAGAGAGAGCTGGTCGAAAATTTAAGGGGGTAAGTCGGCAGAGGAAAGAGAAAAAGCAAGAGAGAAAGAGAGAGGAAGGAGAGAGAGACGGGCGCGCGCGAAGGAGGAGAGGCCGACGAGTTTGCTGAGATTTCTGCTGTCCTTCACCAAATTCAGTACAATCAAAGGCAAGATTAATGTTTTCTAGCTTCCTCATGATCTTGTGTTGCATGTTACAGGTAGAAATTGGGTGGTATTTCGGCTGGGTTGAAGGAAATTCGCTGAAGAACAAACTTGGACAGTTTCGGACCTCTTTGAACCAGTTAACCCGATTTGTTTGCATGACTTTGTAGAGGATGTTAGAAGTGGAATTGAGGTCCGAGCCCTTCATGAAAGTTGTTGTGCACACTCTGAGTTATAACATAGTCGAAAATGAACATTTTTGGAGTTGATTTGAGGGGTGAAATTCGAGTCCTACGGAGAGGAAGTGCTCTCGGGCGGACCAGTGCGTCGGTTTGAAATGTTGTTCATTAATCATGTGGTTACAGTGAGAATTTTAGGTGGACCTCTTCTAGGGAAATGTTGTAGACATCCTGGGTAGTAACATAGTAAAATTTGAGCTGAATTCATCTAGGATAGCTAGGTGGATTTCATGTTCTTTGCTGTCGTTGAAATCTGAGTGCTACTGGATTGAGTGTCAGTGGACTGGTTGGCTTGATGTGTGATTTTCACGTGGTTCTGTGAGGTAATTCAAGTTGATTCCTTCTAATGAATTGTTAAAGACTTCATGAGGTATATTGTGGTAAAATTTGAGCTCATTTCAGTGTGTGTAACTAGAGATTTCGAATTTTCCTTTTGAGCTTGTGTGCTGGAAATGTTACCAAACAAAAGTCAGTAACTTGTGAGCTTGTAAACCTTATTTTCCTTGGTGAATTGGATGTCGACCATTTAAGAGAAGTTGTAGAAAATTGACTTGGTTATAACATATCCAAAAATGAGGTTAAAAGAGTGAGTTTAGGTGGGTCATCTCGTGTGATTTTGTTAACCGTGTAAACTGTATATAACCGAGTGACAGTCAGAAGTCGTTGATTTTTAAACAACCATTTGTAGGTCGAATTTGAAGATGATTTCTTCTAATGAAATGTTTATCTACTTCTTGATTATGATGTGGTAATTTTTGAGAATCTTTGGAGGTAGATTACTATTTCCATTTCGTGAAAAACCGAAGGTACTGAAAACTGGAAAATTTTGTGAGTATGCTGAATGTGGCCGAAGGTGTGTGGGGTGTGGTTTTATGTTTTAAACATGACTTTTAGTAATGCGATTGGCCATTCTACGTGCTGTATTGAATGTGAACTTAAGCTATGCTTGATGTTAATCTATATAAGATATTGGAGGCATTTTGACTTAATTTGATGTTGGATTTGTGGATATATACCTTGATTCTTTTATGACAATAGAAATGTGAGCTATGCTTGATGAATAATGCATGCTGAAACCTCAATGTGCATGCTGAATTGATGGAGTGTCCTCTTGAGGTGTATGTACACATGCTATGTAGGGTGATAGATGGACATTCATCATGAAATTCACTTGATACATGTGATGTACATGTTGTTTTATGATGAGATCATTGGCTGAGCATGTAGACCTTTGGCATGTGAATGTGATTAAGTGTATGCATTGTTGTCATGCTTGTGTTCCATGGGCATGTTTGTGAAACATGCATGGAAAAAGAGATTGTCGCATGACATGCATTGATGTTGCCTCGGGAGTGTCGAGATGCCCGGCCAGGGAGTGAAAATGCCGGATGCCCAGTAGCCCTGTGTGCGTAAATCTGGATGGCCTCGGAGTTGAGATGCCGGGTGTTGGGGGTGCCGGAAGCACGGAGTGTGTGAGCCGTGGATGCCTCGTGATGCCAGTTGGGGTGCGAGATGCCCGGCCAGGGAGTGTAAATGCCGGAAGCACGGATGGTGTGTGCCGTGATACCTCACGATGCCAGTGTTGGGTGTGAGATGCCCGGAATGTGGGGGCGGCCGGAAGCCGGTTGGTTCTTACCGGGATTTACATGTGAAATTGCATGAGCCTGACAGATTCACATATAAGTGCATGATGCATGGTGATTTGATGACATGAAGTATGGTGAAAATTGTGCACGACATTATTGATACACTTGTTTGCACCGAAGCCGAGATGGGACAGGTGAGTTTTGCATATGGCTGGAGACATTGTTATGTGCATGTCATTGCTGCCACGTCAACTTGTCATGTACAGGGATGATGCATCAAATAAGCGTCATGAATGAATTATGTCTTGATTTCCAGGTTGGACGTACATGAGCTATATTTGAGTGTGAGGCTTTTAAACATGTGGAATTCATAGCTTGGCGAGTGAATGTATGCTTAGGATGTTGTGTGATGTGGTGGCTTAGTTGCAATGCCAGGCATGAGTATTCTAGAAACTTTATCTTTGCTGAGTGGTTGTACTCACCCCTTTGGGGACTTATCTTTTCAGCTTAGAAGAATATGTCGGTACCGCCAGTGGCCCCGGGGATGTTTTATGGAATCCCTTGCGACTTTGAAGTTAGAGTTATCCAGTTTCCTAGTCCCGTGATATCTGGTCGTTCATACTTTCGCGTCACAGTCAGGGTTCGATATGATGTGGGCTTACTTGGTGGCCCGATCTTTCAAGAATATGTGTCGATCTTCCCCTGCCAAGATGGGGAGATGGGGAGCATGTTGCCGCCGCCGCCTAGCCCTCCAGGGTGGCATTAGAGCATGAGGGCAACCTGGGGAGGATGGCGGGATTTTTGGAGCTCGACCAGTGCTGCTACAGATGGATAGCTTCTTTGTGTTCTTTTGACTAGTCTCTTGTATAGGCTGTCTTTTGATGATCGCATCAGGGGTAATGTAGGGCTGTTATAGTGCAATCACGATGATGTTTCCTACCCCTGGTGATAAGGAAACTATCCATTCTTCAGATAAATAATAGCAGGGCTGTTTCATGGTATATGTCTATGTTATAGTATGTGCATTGATCCCTCATATTCTGTGTTTGGGGTGGTTATGAGTTTTGCTTCCGCTATTTTCACATAATGCGCAGGGACCGTTGTTTAAAAAAAAAAAAAGATGGTTAATATGACTGTGGCAGCCTCAGTTAGTTCAGGGGTGCTACAGTAAATCTGGATGGCCTCGGAGTAGAGATGCCCGGAGCAGTGGGGGTGCCGGAAGCACGGAGTGTGTGTGCCGTGGTTGCCTCGTGATGCCAGTTGGGGTGCGAGATGCCCGGCCAGGGAGTGTAAATGCCGGAAGCACGGATGGTGTGTGCCGTGAATTCCTCACGATGCCGTGGGGGTGTGAGATGCCCGGAAAGTGGGGTTGCCGGAAGCCGGGTGGTGTGTACCGGATCATGTATATGAAATTGCTAGCATCGATGTGTGCTCATGACTTATGCATTGTGATAGAAAGAAAGGCATGCGATTCTATTAATGCATATGTGTAAATTTGAGTGGCCTGGTAAGCAATGTTCATACATGAGACTATGCCATTATGCATGCTGGATATGTCTAACATGTGTATATATTTAATTGATGGCTGATGATGCTTATTGAGGTGACTTGACCACACTTGATTGCTGAGTGACTTTGATGTGAAATAAATTGTATTTATGCATGCTGTATGGGTAGCTTTAAGAATTGCTCTATTGCTGAGTGGTTATACTCACCCCTTTGGGGATTAACATTTTCAGCTTAGACGATGTCGGTTCCTCCACTTGCACTCGGTAGATTATATGGGATCCCGTCTGATCTCGAGGTGCGGGTGGTGCAGTTTCCTAGTCCGGCGATCCCCGGACGCACATACCTTCAAGTTTCTGTCCTGGTACGGTTCGAGGTAGGCCTGAGTAGCGGCCCGGTCTTCCAGGAGTACGTCTCCATCTTTCCTTGTGAGGACGGGGAGATAGGCAGCATGCTACCTCCGCCACCTAGCCCTCCTGGCTGGCGATAGACGAGACTTGTAGCTGGGGAGGTTGGTGGGATTTTTGAGCCAGGCCGGAGCTGACAGAATGGATGGTTTTTGGGTTAGCTGTGTGTATAGGCTATTTTGGTTTATCTTGATAAAGGGTAGGTTGTACTCTACCCCTAAAAGATAAAGGTACTGTCCATTCAATAGTAAATAATATCAGAGCCGGTTTCTTGGTATACGATTGTGTGTAGTATGTGTGCATTGCCCCTCATATGTTGTAAGGGAGAGTCTTCAATATTTGCTTCCGCTATATGTGATGCGCAGGGACCGTTAAAAAAAAAAATTGAGAGCTTAAAAGACATAGCTCTCTCAGGAGTGAAAGTGATGGTTAGCATGATTGTAATAGCCCCAAGGGTGTTTGGGGTGTTACACTCTCTCTCTCTCAAAACCGGCGGAAAAACCCACAAACCGGTTGCTTGCCCCCTTTTATATCCCAATTGAGCCATCATTAGGACTAATGGCTACTTCTCCATGCATGGTGACACTTGGCAGCAAGGGGACAGCTTGGCGCCACCTCAGCCAGCCTCTCCTCTCCCTTGGCGTACGTGGATGGCTGCTTCATGGGCTGGTCTTGCTTCGCCGGCCCAAAATCCCCCTCTCAAGCCCAATTAAGCCCAAGTCCATCAAGCCTCAATCCCCCAAAGTTTAATCCTTAACCATAGCTTGTATATATATACACACACATATATATATCCAATTACAAATACCACTTAGTCATATACTATAGCTACCATGTCAAAAGATAGTCCAGTTATAACTCAATAGTTCAATGGTTAAAATTCCACAAATTTGATCGGCCACAATCATTGCATATTCAAGGGTTGTCAAAAATTGAGGATGCCACACCTTCGATGTGAATTCTGATCTAACATTGCAGATGCTTTCGTTGCCATGAGGTATGCCCTGCATTTTTCTATTATTTGCTTTCTTGAGTGTTAAATTGGTGGTTCTCTAAAATGGCTCATTTCGTGCCATTCACAAGACCGATGATGCATATCATATTGTTGAATATATTTCAAAGTGATTATTCGCATTCATGGAGTACCAAAGACCATTGTGTCGAATCGTGATTCCAAGTACTTAAGCTACTTCTGGAAGACTATAGAGAATGCTTGGTACAAGACTCTTATTCACCATAGCTTGTCACCCACAAACCGATGGCCAAATGGAGGTAACAAATCGTACTCTAACCACTTTTCTTTGTGGTATGGTAAGTAAATCTTTGAAAGATTGGGAGTTAAAGCTTGCGCTTGCTGAATTTGCTCACAATCGATCACCAAGTTACACTACTGGTCGATCGCCATTTGAAGTTGTGTATGGAATTAATCCTCTCACACCCATTGATTTGACTCCAATTCGATCTAACTCTCAAGTAAGCTTTGATGACAAGAAAAGAGCTGAATCAATGAAGATGCTCCATGAGCAAATTCGATCCAAGATCGAAAAGGCCAACGAATCTTATGAGAAGAAAGCCAATCAACATCGCAAGAAGACTCAATTTCAACCGAACGATCTTGTATGGCTTCACTTGAGGAAGGAGAGATTTCCATTTTGATGAAAGAACAAACTCATGCCCAGAGCTAATGGTCCCTTTAAAGTTATTGAGTGAATTTGTGACAATGCTTACAAGATTGACCTTCCTAAGGATTATGGAGGTTCGGCAACAATCAATGTGGGAGACCTTTCTCCTTACTTGGAGGATGAAAACTTTCTACATTTGAGGACAAATCTCAAACAACCCGGGGAGGATGATGCAGGAGCATCTAACGTAGTTCCATCGACCAACTCAGAACCATATATGTTTATCCAAGCCAAGAAAGAAATTGTGCATTATGTGCTTCGATGGATCATTTTGAATAAATAATGTTAATTACTTTTCAATACTTGGTGGTATAACCATAACTATCATTGGGAGGCCATTTTAGACGTCTTACGTGACCAATTGATGAAGTTTCAAGAGAATTATTTTCTGGTCAAGGGAGGAGCATGAATTTTGGAAGGCTAAAGGTTCACGAATGAGGTTTAAGAATGTGATTCAAGAATACAGAAAGCTAAAGGTTTAAGAATGCGGAAGGCCAAAGGTTCAAGAATGCAAGTTCTTGTCCTAATAAATGCATTTCCTAAGTCCCTAGGTGTCTGTATTGATATGTAGTTTACAAGAGTCAAAGGTTTAAGTTCCTAAGTCATTAACCTCTATTTTTATTATTTCCTTATGCTAAAATCCTCCTATAAACAGGGGAAAACTATCCAATGTATGGGAGATACGAATTTGATCAATGAAAATGGTGAGATTTCCTCTGCTTGAGTGAACTCCTTCAGAGAGTGGATGACTTCTTTGAGTGCAGATCACTCCTTGGTGGTGAGCCAACAAGCCCTTTATCCTTGGCTGGTGGAATCTTTAGGCCACGGTGGTGAGCTTCTCCTATACCGACGTCCTTTATCCTTGGCTGGTGGAAGCTTTAGGCCTTGGTGTTGAACTTCGTAGATCTCGACCCTCATCCTCGGTTGGTGGCGTGGCCTTTATACCTTGAGAGGAGATTGTTTTATCTTTTCTTATTCCTTTTCGTTTCTTCCCCATATACACTACTCCATACACTTAACCACGAATAATCCCCTTTGAAAAATTTCCATTCTAGAATCACTCACCCCACCACGCATCAGCATCCCATGTCTTTATTTTCCTAATACATTTTTAGGAAATCCTCTTCATGTGTGGATTTTTCCTAACTGAAAAATAGATTGTTGTCATGGACCGGTTCCCTATTTCCATCTGTGCAAACGTGTGTTCATTTCCTCAAATTAGGTGATTATGAAGCGGTCCCACTCACCCATCTATACACAATCAAGGAATAAAACGATGGATAAAAACAAGTGAGAAATTGTGACTCGAAGGAAATAGCCAAGAGGACTTTTGAACCACATATCTAGAAGGAAGAATCTTTAATCTGGAGGGTTCGTATCACAAGACCAAGGAGGATGAAAAACACAAGCACACATGAGTCATGGTCCAAAAGCATTACTTTCTTGGCCCGATAAGAAAGCATCTAAAAAAGGCACATCGGGTTGCGATGATAGATCAATTGGCCCAACTGTTACTCAACAAATTTGGGAACCAATTTCCAAAGAGTTAATAAAATGAGAGGCAAGTAAAAGATGATCATCATTCTCTGGTGGAAGAGATGAAAAATTTGGGGCATGACAAATTTTGGTAATGACCTGACTGAGACAAAATCTCCACCCAAACCAAAATGGATATTTCATGTGCATTTATATTGATGTTGCATAGTATCCTATTCATGCACGTTGTTTTGTGTAGGGGCAAAAGCAAGAATTCATCAAATCAAAGATCGGATTTTCAGCCTCGATTGATCAATTTGTGTGTACACCCTTTCGATTGGGGCAATCCAAAGATATCATTGCTAAGATAGTCCCTTCATGGGACAATTCCTTGAATGAATGCTTGAAATCATCTTTTTCATACTTATGAGAGCATTTTTTACTATAGTAAATTGTCTATTTGAAGTCACAAATGTAACACCCCAAAACCTCATTGAGGCTATTATAGTCATACTTGCCTGTCCTTTGAGAGCTACAATTTCTTAGTGTAACACCCCTGAACCCACCGAGGCTGCCACAGTTGTCATTCTAACTTCGCTTTACATATTGAGCCGGAAATTCTTGGGCTCTCATTTCATTTTTTTTTTTATGCGAAATGGTCCCAGCGCAAAATCTTACAGCGGAAGTAAAATTTGACATCTTCATTCCTTTCCCCGACAATCACAGTACAATGCACACCAACTATTTTATCAGAGTAGGAAGTCAAGACCTGAACACTTTACATAAAAGATGGACATCATTAGTCGGTACATCAAAATGCCGTAGTATTCTATACTTGGCTATACTTCAAAAGATAACCGACATCTCTTCCAGCAGTTGTATACTTAAAGTCCATCGACCGGTGCCGCGTCCAAAGGTTCCCTTCTTTGCTATTCTCCTCCTTGAGGTCATATCCAACCACCCAAACCATCTACTAATCTGAAATGTTAGTCCCCAAAGGGGTGAGTACAACCACTCAGCGGAGATAAAATTTCTAGACTACCCATACCTTGCACTGCAATTAAACCACAACATCACACGAACAATATAGACATGCATTTAAATCACCAAGTTATGAACTCCTCATGCTCAAAATCCAGCACTCAAGCATAGCATATACATATCCCACTTGGTATTCAGAATGCAAATCATTCATGATACTTATTCAATACATCACCCATACACATGACAAATTAACATAACGGGTAGATATGCGCATATCAATGTCTCAATCCTTATACAAAACTCACATGACCAATTCGGCTTATACTCATGCATATCAGTAATGTCATGTCTAGTTCTCACAATATCACCATCTCACCATGCTCATACAGATATTTCAAGCTCATGTAAATTCACATGCAAATCCCGGTAAGAACCAACCGGCTTCCGGCCCCACCCACATTCCGGGCATCTCACACCCAACACTGGCATCGTGAGGCATCACGGCACACACACTCCGTGCTTCCGGCATTTACACTCCCTGGCCGGGCATCTCGCATCCCAACTAGCATCACGAGGAATCCCCGGCACACACCATCCGGCTTCCGGAATTATGTACCGACATACCACCAGGCATCTCCCCCCTGGAATTACGTACCGTATACCACCGGGCATCTCGAAACTCCCGAGGACATCCAGAATTATGCCATTAGGCCACTGGGCATCCGGCATTTCCACTCCCTGGTCGGGCATCTCGATACTCCCGAGGTACAAACAATGCATGTCATGCAACTGTCTCTTTTTCCATGCATGATTCACAAATATGCCCATGGAATACAAGCATGACATTAATGCATATGCTTATTCACATTCACATGCCAACGGTTTACATGCTCAGCCAATTATCCAATCACAAATACAGCATGTAAATCAAGTGAATGTAAAAGTAAATATCCCTTTATCAACCATACATGGCATGTATACATTCACCATAAGGAAGTATTTCATCAATTCAGCATGCACATCATGTATTCAGCATGCATAATCATCAAAATAATCCATACTACAATCGGCATAAGGTGTCTCCAAGAAATTTCCATAAATCCAGCTCACAATTAAATTAAAATACTCTTAGTACTTCATGTGAACCACTAATAGACATAATAGCCTAAGTCCATACCTAAAACAGCAGATAAAGAGGTCATTTATACTTAAGAAAATGATATTAGAATATACAAGGTTGCCACATTCATTTTCGGCCACACACCACACTTGTCCAGGAAATTCCAGATTACACCCATGTAGAATATCACGAAATTGAGGCAATAATTTGCCCTTAAAAATTCCCAGAAATTCACATGTTATAGCCAAAGGATAAAGAAACATTTCATCAGAAGAAACCATCTTCAAATTCGACCTACAAATTATAGTTTAAAAATCAACAACTTCCAACTATAATTCAGTTATACACAGTTACACGGCTAACAAGATAAATTCGAAACACCCACTTACACTCACTCTTTTTTATCTCATTTTTGGATATGTTATAGCCAGAACCATTTCCTACAACTTCTCTTTGAAGGTCGACATCCAATTCCTCAAAGAAAATATGGTTTACAATCTCACAAGTCACTGACCCTTTTTCTCGGATACATTTCCAGTACACAATCAAACAAAGGAAATTCGAAATCATAAGCTACAAACACTGAAATAGGTTCAAATTTTACCACAAGATGCATCATGAAGTCCTCAACAATTCATTAGAAGATATCGAATTGAGATACCCCACAGAACCACATGAACAACACGCATTAAGCCAACAGGATTAACTGATACTCTATTCCAGCAGCTTCCCGATTTCAACGGCAGAAAGATTTAGGAAATTCACCTAGCTATCCTCAACGAAACATGCTCAAATTTTAGTATGTGATTACCCAGGATGTCTCTAACATTTCATCAGAAGAATTCGACTTGAAATTCCCCCTGTAACCATATGAACAACTAGCAATCATCCAGACGGGTTCACTGGTTCACCCGAGAACACCCCGTCTCCGAAGAATTCGATTTTCACCCCACAAATCACCTTCAAAAATTCTCATTTTCGACTATGTTGTAGCTCAGGAAGTGTACAACAACTTCCTTGAAGAACTCGAGACTCAATTCTCCCTCTAACACACTCTACAGAGACATGCAAGCAAACCATGTAACCTGGTTCATAGAAATCCGAATGTACCCGGTTTTGATTTTACTCAAAATCCCATCAATCCAGCCGGTGATTTCACGATTTCCAGCTCTAAATCACAGCACAAGAACATGAGAAGACTAGAAGAATTATCTTGCCTTTGATTTTGTTAGATTTGGTGAAGAAAATCGGCAGAATCGGTGAAGAAACGGTGCAAATCTCTCTCGGCTTTCCTTCCTCCTTCGCACGCCCGATTCTCTCTCTCTCTCTCTCTCTCTCTCTCTCTCTCTTTCTCTTTTTCCCTCTTGCTCGACCCACTCCACTCAACCGACCTCCTCTCTCTCTCTTACACCTCCTTAGCTTGTGACATGTGGCGCCACCTCAGCATACAGCACACACATCACACTCGCACGTACACACAACACTCGGTCCCTCATACGGTCTCCTTGGCCGAAATCCCCTCTTGGCCGTGTCTTCTCCACATAAGGTCAATTAGCCATTAATCCAAATAATTTAAGTCTTAATCCCACAAAGTGACATTTGGCCATAAATTTTTATAATCACATACTCAAGTACAACAAATTTCACTAGCAAATCTAGTCACACACACACCATAGCTACTATGGCCACTTAATAATTATCATTGCAACACATAATCGCCAACCTCACTAATTTAGTTAAATCGTGACTTATATACTAATGCTCAAAATCTCAAAATCCATTTAGTCACAATTTCTACACTTCAAGATTTTATTGCCACTCCAATTGACCATAACCTCTCACCTTGATAGGTTATAAAATTGAGGATGCCACACTTAGGCTCTCTCTTTTTTTTTTTTTTTTTTTGGTAACAAATGAACGGTCCTAGCGCACATCAAATGGCGGAAGCGGAATCACGACTCTCCAATCTACCCTCCAAACATAAAAGGATCAATGCACACAATTAAGCAAGATAGGATACTAGAAACCGGTTCTCTTATTTATATAGTTAAAGGATGGATGCTTTTCTGTTCTTCTCGGGGTAGGATATACATCAAAAGATAACATCAAAAGAAAATCCCAAAAGTCCTACCCTTCCTCAAAGAAACCCTATACAAGCACTATCCATCCCACAAGATCCGATTTAAACAAAATCCCTCCAACCTCCTCCAGCTTCAACTCACGGTCTACCTCCGGCCAAGCGCTCCAGGGGGCGATGGCGGCGGCATCATACCCATCATTACTCCGTCACGGCAGGTGTAAATGGAGACGAACTCTTGGTACACCAGGCTGCTCTCCAGGCCCACGTCGAACTTTATCAGCATGCTTACCCTGAAGTACGCCAGCCCAGGGACAGTAGGACTATCCAAATGCAGCACTCTCACCTCCACATCGGAGGGTATACCGTAAAACGAGCCAGGAGCGACAGGAGGCAGCAACATATCTAAGCTGAAATGTTAATCCCCAAAAGGGGTGAGTACAACCACTCAGCAGAAATATGATCTCTATGACTACCCATACAATACAACCAAGCATAAAACATCACATGGCAGCTAATAAGCAGTACTAGAATATCATATGATGTAACACCCCAAAACCCTTGAGGTGATTACAGTTATGCTAACCATCACTTTCAATACTAAGAGAGCCGTATCTTTTAAGCTCTCAAATTTTTTTTTTTTTTTTTTTTTTTTTTTTTTTTTTTTTTTTTTATATTCAACGGTCCCTGCGCATCACATATAGCAGAAGCAAATAATGAAGACTCTCCCTTACAACATATGAGGGGCAATGCACACATACTAAACACAAATGTATACCAAGAAACCGGCTCTGATATTATTTACTATTGAATGGACAATTCCTTTATCTCTTAGGGGTAGAATACAACAAGATATACATCAAAAGGAGTTCTAACCACTACCCTTTTATCAAAATAAACAAAAATAGCCTATACACACGGCTAACCCAAAACCATTCATTCCGTCGACTCCGGCTTGGCTAAAAATCCCACCAACCTCCCCGACTACATATCGTGCCTACCGCCAGCCGGGGAGGGCTAGGTGGCGGGGGTAGCATGCTGCCTATCTCCCCATCCTCACAGGGAAAGATGGAGACGTACTCCTGGAAGATCGGGCCGCTACTCAGGCCCACCTCGAACCGTACCAGGACAGAAACTCGAAGGTATGTGCGTCCGGGGATCGCCGGACTAGGAAACTGCACCACCCGCACCTTGAGATCAGACGGAATCCCATAGAATCTACCGGGTGCAAGTGGAGGAACCGACATCGTCTAAGCTGAAAATGTTAATCCCCAAAGGGGTGAGTACAACCACTCAGCAAAGATATAATCTCTAGACTACCCATACCTCACAATCAAGCATAATCACAACAGCACATAAACAACATAGGCAAGCATTTAAATTACCAAGTCATAGACACGTCATGCTTTCAAAATCCAGCACTCAAGCAAAGCATATACTTATCAAACTTGTGTACTCAGAATGTAAAACATTTATGATGTTCACCTAGTTCATTACCCATGCACATCGCACATTAGCATAATTTGTAGGTATGAACATGTCAATGTCACAACTCATGTACAAGACTCACATGACCAGCTCAGCTCATGCTCATGCATATTAGTAATGTCATGTCCAGTTTTCACAATATCACCAATTCACAATGCTCATGCATTCATATCAAATTCTTACAACTTCACATGCAAATCCCGGTAAGAACCAACCGGCTTCCGGCCCCCCACATTCCGGGCATCTCACACCCAAACTGGCATCGTGAGGCATCACGGCACACACACTCCGTGCTTCCGGCATTTACACTCTCTGGCCGGGCATCTCGCACCCCAACTGGCATCACGAGGCAACCACGGCACACACACTCCGTGCTTCCGGCACCCCCACCGCTCCGGGCATCTCTACTCCGAGGCCATCCAGATTTACGCACATAGGCTACTGGGCATCCGGCATTTTCACTCCCTGGCCGGGCACCCCGAAACTCCCGAGGAATGATCACTACATGTCATGCAACTATCTTTTCCATGCACATGACTAATCACATGTTCCATGCTATTCACGAGCTAAAATAGCAAGTGATGCCATGTATGTTCACTCACATGACTTGAATTTGTACTCCACATGCTCTTTTATCATACCCATACTCCATAATTCAGCATGCATTCATGGAAAAGACAACTCATTTAAACCACATATATCCTTGATAAAGTATGGAATTCATGTATGCATAACAATTTTGGCCACAGGGAATATTCCTCATGCAATATGTACACTCCAATGGTGAATACTAAAGAAATGACACACGGCCATGTCATCACCACCATATCCTTACAAAACAGCATACACAGCCTTCAAAGAATCCATATTTTCACCATTTAATTGGCCATATCATCTACTACCATTTAACCATAGCATTGTACACACTTAGTAACACATCTTTCATCGAGGAATCATCCCCAAATAATTCACACATGGGCAGATATGAATTGTACAAAATCAGTTTTGACATTCTCAATTTCCAGCATACACGGTATTCATATGTCTAGAAATTTAATGCCTTAATGTGACTCAAGAATTACCATTTTTAACTATGTTGCAGCCAAGAGTCTAATGAACACAATCCATGAAGAAAACATCACCAAATTCGTGCTCCATAAGTTTCCACAATACACACTTATCCTCGGTAAACTGTTCATCAACGCCCAGCAGAACATCACAGCAAAGCGACCTCAATTGAGCTATCTATCCACCTTATTTTATTCTGATTTTTGGATATGTTATAGACCATTAAGTAATGCACCACTTTCATGAAGAAATCGAGTTAAGAAAATAATAAAAACATCACCAAAATAGTCACGTAAGTTTCTGTGTTCAATCCAGCAATTTCCAGAATACAACGACCAGAAAACTCAAGCATTTCACCAAGCTACACTCAACGAAATGAGCTCAATTTTTAGTATGTTATAACCCAGAATGTCCTCAACAAATCATAAGAAGAGGTCGAATCAGAATTCCCCACAGAACTATACAAACCACTAGCATCAAGACTGAGAGGTCTACTAGCGACTCCGAGAATGCTCCGGTTCCTAAGGAATTGGTTTTCACCCCCACAAACCCCCTTCAAATGCTCTCATTTTCGACTATGTCACAGATCATGAGGTGTACAACAACTTCCTTGAAGACATCAAAATCCAATTCCCCCTCTAAGACCCTCTACCAACGCATGCAAGCAAACTGTGCAAAACCGTTCTTGGAGCCCGATTTACTCCGGTTTTGATTTCCTCTTAAAAACTCAACATTCCAGCCAAGAGATTCGTGATTTCTACAACTAAACATCATTACCAGAAGCATGAGAGGACTAGAAATTTATCTTGCCTTTGTTTTGATCAAGATTGATGAAGAAACGGCGGTCCGACGGCTTCAAGAACTCTCGGCTCTTCCCTCTTCTTCTTGCCCAAGCTTCTTCCTTCTCTCTCTCACTCTCTCTCTCTCTTCAGTCGAGCAAAGGGCTTAGGGACGGCAACACACGGTTTTCCTCTCTTCAAATGGGTAATCAAGTGGCCTAAGTCTAGGTGTCCATGCAAGAGGACACATGGCAATGTAAATTGCCACCTCACCTCCTTGCCGTGCGCCTCCCCCTCCATGGCCGAAGGTTGCAATTTTTTTTTTTTTGGGCCTAATTGGGTCCAATTCCATTTAATTACCAAGCCCAACATGCCTAATTAAATTTAAACTTTGGTCCACTAAGGAATTCTTTGGCCGTAAGTCATATAGATGCACATGAATTCACTCAATTCCACACTCTAATCAATTTAAACCTCATAGCCACTATGTCCACCAAAATAATTTAATTACAACTAAAAAGACAAATAGCTAGAATTCCACAATTAAATTAATCACTACTTCCCATCTTGATAAGTTGCCAGAATAAAATTAAGGATGCCACATATGATCATCACAAGTAAGCAATTCAGCCATAGACTTACAGCCACTCATGCTTTCACATTATTCCCAAGTCATGCATCCATCAAGCATAGGTGCTTACAAGTCAAGCATTAATCATGCATTCGTGCCTTACCATGTGCACTCTCCACAAATCAGCAAACGAAAATGCTAATATTTCTCATTATGTGTGCTCATCTTACAAAATCAGCTTGATTCATGCATTCATATTTCATCATCATCATGTACACCATTCACATAATGGTAATGCTCATGCATACATATCAAATTCTTACAATTTTTAATGCAAATCCCGGTACACACCACCCGGCTTCCGGCCACTCCACATTCCGGGCATCTCACACCCAAACCTGACATCATGAGGAATTCACGGCACACACCATCCGTGCTTCCGGCATTTACACTCCCTGGCCGGGCATCTCACACCCCAACTGGCATCACGAGGCATCCACGGCACACACCATTCGTGCTTCCGGCATCCCCTACGCTTTGGGCATCTCAACTCCGAGGCCATCCAGATTTACGCTCACAGGGCTACTGGGCATCCGGCATTTTCACTCCCTAGCCGGGCATCCCGACACTCCCGGGATATCATCGGCACACACACACACCATCCAATGGTCTCTTTTGAATGCATGATTCAAAGCATTTAACATGATGCTCAGCATACATACAGCATGAAATATCCCATATTTCCACTCACAAGGCATGATATTCACACAACATGCTCCATTCAAATGATCTCTAACAATTCAGCATGCACAAGTTTCAGAAATCATCTCAATTGAACATCAAATGCCTTTTCAAAAATTATAAAATACATACACAGGATAATCAAAGCAATATGACTCATGTTTCATGAGGAAAACATGCTTTGGATGTCATTGTACATAGAGATATTATTCAGCCTTGTCCATTCAACACATTCCAAGCAAAACAGTTTGCACAGTCATAGAAAAGATTTCAACGTACTATTCAATTGGCTTGTAAAAAAAAAAATGATGAATCTTCACCACATTGATATTAAGACATAGAAGTAGCATTTTCATTAAGAGACTATGCTCAAACAATACTCACACAAGAAAATATATATTCGGCCAGAACAGCTTAAAGTTTAGAAATTTCCAATTTGCACCGCTCACAAACTTCATTAATTTAAAATACCAAACCTCACTCAAAAATTACCAAATCTCGGTATGTCATAGCCAAGAGTCTAAAGAACATTTCTCATGAAGGCACAATCATCAAATTCGTCCCACATAATTCTATACAAAAATCACAAGCTTCTGCTTTAGTTCCTGAGCCGTATAGGATCTACTATCAATGAAATCTCCTCAATTGAGCAACTTAACCTCCTTATTTTTCCCTAATTTTTGGATATGTTATAGTTTAACATGTTTCCTACAACTTTCCTTCAGGAGTCGAAATAAGATTTTCAAGTAAAAGTCGCCTTACATGCCTTACAAGCCACTGACCTTCCACCAAAACAATCCAGAAATCCAAGTCTGTAGGAAAATGTACATTTCACTAGGTTACACCGAATGAAATCAGCTCAATTTTCAGTATGTTGTTCATCAAAATGTCCTTAACATTTCACAAGAAGAGATCAAACAATAATTCCAAACAAAAAGACACGTTCAGAAGCTAACAAACATCAAAGGTCAGCAAGCAACTCTAGTAGACACCCGGTTCCAAAGAAATTCGGTTTCACCCCTCTAATCTCATTCAAATCACTTCGAATTCGAATATGTTATAGCTCAAGATGTGTTCTACAACTTCCATGAAGGAATCAAGGTCAGATTTCAACCCTAAGAACACCTATGGACGCATGCAAGCTACTGGCGCAAAACTGTTTTCCCAAACCCGATTGTACCCATTTCCTCCTTCTTCTTCTTCTTCTTCTTCGGTTTCTCTCTCTCTCTCTCTCTCTCTCTCTCTCTCTTAAAACCAGCGAAAAACTCACAAAACCGGTAGCTTGCTCCTTTTATACCCCCATTTAACCATCATTTGAGCTAATAATTGAAGTCTATGCAAGTTGACACATGGCACACCAGTGGACAGCATGGACGCCACCATGGCGTGCTCCTTCTCCCCCTCTGCGTACGTGGAGTGGCCCTCTTCGTGGGCTTGCTTTGGCCGGCCCAATTCCTCCTCTTAGGCCCACATTAATCCCAAGTTTATCATGTCTTAATCCCCCAAAGTTTAATCCTTAACTATAACTTATATATATACACACACACACACATATATATTCAATTATAAATACCAACTTAGTCGTATACTATAGCTACCGAGTTGACCAAAATAATTTCATTGTAGCTCAATAGTCCAATGACTAGAATCCCACAAATTTGATCGGCCACAATCATCGCATCTTCAAGGATTGTCGAAAATTTGGGATGCCACAAAAAAAGCTTTTCATGCTTAAAGTTGCAAGACTCCTTTCAAAAGAAAATTTCCATAGCTTTTCATGTGGAGATTTGTCAAGATGGAGAATTCATTGGAGTGATCAAATGCTTTAGAATGCGAAATGGGACGTGTCAAGATGATGAAAGGCAAGCCTCATCCTATACGCAGTCCTCTACCTAAACACTTGTGAGATGAGTGTACAAGGTTCCATATCCTCAAGGTAAAGAATTCCCTCGCGTAACGTACGATATCCAAAATGATCAGGGGCATTTCATTTCCCTATCCCAAACGCTACAGGTGACCCATTGCTTAACTTCTTTGAGCCTCATACACTTGTGGAAATTCTTTCAAAGTCCTTTCAGACTGAAAGATCCCTTATTTGACTTAGTCTGAATTTGAATGTCTTGATTATTTTTGTTAAACATTTCACTCTGGCTATAAATGTTTTCGATCCTTCCCGTTATACCTTACTCTGGATCAAGGTGTTTCGAGTTTCAAAATCTTGACATATCAGTTTGGATCTCGATGTGTTGCTCATCTTCCTTAAACATTTCACTTTGAATGTGAATGCTTGTCGATCCTTCTCGATTATACCATAGTCCGGATCTAGGTATTTCGAGTTCAAAAGTTTTGATATCTAAGTCTGGATCTGGATGTCTTAATTATTGGCGTCTAAAAATTTTCACCTGAGTCTGCATCTAGGTATTCCAAGTACAAAAATTTTGACATCTAAGTCTGGAGATGGATGGCTTAATTATTTTTGTCTAAAAATTTCACTCTGGATGTGAATGTTTGTAGACCATTCTCGTTATACCTCGGTCTGGATCTAGGTATTTCCAGTTCAAAAATTTTGACATCTCAGTCTAGATCTGGATGTCTTAATTATTTTCGTCTAAAAATTTCACTATGGATGTGAATTTCTTTTCGATCTTTCTCGTTATACCTTAGTCTGGATTTTGGTATTTCGAGTTTAAAAATCTTGACATCTTAGTCTAAATTTGGATATCTTGATTATTTTCGTTAAACATTTCACACTAGTGTGTGAATGTTTTTCGATCCTTCTCGTTATACCTTAATTTGGATCAAGGTATTTCGAGTTTCAAAATCTTGACATATCATTATGGATCTCGATGTGTTCCTTATCTTCCTTAAACAGTTATCTCTGGATATGAATGTTTGTCAATCCTTCTCAATTATACCTTAGTCTGGTTCTAGGTATTTCGAGTTAAAAAATTTTAACATCTAAGTCTGGATCTAGATGTCTTGATTATTTGCTTCTAAAAATTTTCATCTTCTCGATTATACCTTAGTCGTTTAGGTATTTCGAGTTCAAAAATTTTGACATCTTAATCTTGAGATGGATGTCTTAATTATTTTTGTCTAAAAAATTCACTATGGATGTGAATTTTTTTCGACCTTTCTCGATTATATCTTAGTATGAATCTAGGCATTTCGTGTTTCAAAATATTGAAATCTCAGTCTGGATCTAGACGTCTTGGTTATTTTCATTAAACATTTTACCCTGGATGTGAATGTTCTTCGACCCTTCTTGTCAAACCTTAGTCAGGATCTAGGTATTTCGAGTTCAAAAATTTTGAAATCTTAGTTTGGATCTGGATGTCTTAATTATTTTCGTCTAAACATTTAACTCTAGATGTGAATGTTTCTCGAACCTTCTAGTTATTCCTAAGTCTCGATCTAGGTATTTCCAGCTCAAAAATTTTGATATCTTAGTCTGGATCCGGATGTTTTAATTATTTTCGTCTAAAAATTTCACTATGGATGTGAATTTTTTTCGATCTTTCTCGTTATAACTTCGTCTAGATTTTCGTATTTCGAGTTTCACAATCTTGACATCTTAGTCTAAATTTGAATGTCTTGATTATTTTCGTTAAACATTTCACTCTAGGTGTGAATATTTTTTATCCTTCTCGTTATACCTTACCCTGGATCAAGGTATTTCGAGTTTCAAAATCTTGGCATATCAGTTTGGCTCTCGATGCGCTGCTTGTCTTCCTTAAGCATTTTACTCTGGATGTGAATGTTTGTCCATGCTTCTCGATTATACCGTAGTCTGGATCTAGGTATTTCGAGTTCAAAAGTTTTCAGATATAAGTCTGGATCTGGATGTCTTAATTATTTGCATCTAAAAATTTTCACCTAGAGTGACTATTTTTCGATTTTTCTCATTATACTAGGTATTTTGGTATTCCGAGTACAAAAATTTTGACATCTCAGTTTGGAGATGGATGTCTTAATTATTTTTGTCTAAAAATTTCACTCTAGATGTGAATGTTTGTCGATCATTCTGGTTGTATCTTAGTATGGATCTAGGTATTTCCAGTTCAAAAATTTTGACATCTAAGTCTAGATCTGGATGTCTTAATTATTTCGTTTAAAAATTTCACCATGGATGTGAATTTTGTTTCGATCTTTCTTGTTATACCTTATTTTGGATTTTGGTATTTTGAGTTTCACGAACTTGACATCTTAGTCTAAAATTTGGATGTCTTGATTATTTTCGTTTAACATTTCACTCTGGTGTGTGAATGTTTGTCGATTCTTCTCGATTATACCTTAGTCTAGATCTAGGTATTTCGAGTTCAAAAATTTTGACATCTAAGTCTGGATCTGAATGTCTTAATTATTTTCGTCTAAAAATTTCACTCTGGATGTGAATGTTTTTTCGATCTTTCTCGTTATACCTTAGTCAAGATTTTGGTAGTTCGAGTTCAAGAATTTTGACGACTCAGTCTTGAGATGGATGTCTTAATTATTTTTGTCTAAAAATTTCACTATGGATGTGAATGTTTTTTCGATCTTTCTCGATTATATCTTAGTATGTATCTAGGTATTTCGTGTTTCAAAATATTGAAATCTCAGTCTGCATCTAGAAGTCTTGATTATTTTCATTAAACATTTTACCCTGGATGTGAATGTTTTTCGACCCTTCTCGTCATACCTTAGTTAGGATCTAAATATTTCGAGTTCAAAAATTTTGAAATCTCAGTTTGGATTTGGATGTCCTAATTATTTTTGTCTAAACATTTCACTTTGGATGTGAATTTTTGCCGAACCTTCTTGTTATTCCTTAGTCTCGATCTAGATATTTCCAATTCAAAAATTTTGACATCTTAGTCTGGATCTGGATGTCTTAATTATTTTTGACTAAAAATTTCACTATGGATGTGAATTTTTTTTCAATCGTTCTCGTTATACCTTAGTCTGGATTTTGGTATTTCGAGTTTCAAAATCTTGACATCTTAGTCTGAATTTGGATCTCTTGTTTATTTTCTTTAAACATTTCACTCTATGTGTGAATGTTTTTCGATCATTCTCGTTACACCTTAGTATGGATTTTGGTATTTCAAGTTTCAAAATCTTGACATCTTAGTCTGAATTTGGATGTGTCGATTATTTTTGTTAAACACTTCACTCTGCTGCATGAATGTTTTTAGATCCTTCTCGTTATATCTTCATCTGGATCTAGTTATTTCGAGTTTCCAAATCTTGACATCTCATTCAGGATTTGGATGTCTTCATTATTTTCCTTAAATATTTCACTCTGGATGTGAATGTTTTCAATCCTTTCTCCTTATACCTTACTCTAGATCTAGGTATTTCAATTTCAAAAATTCGGACATGTCGATCTTGATCTAGATGTCCTAATAGTGTTCGTCAAAACATTACACGATGAATGTGAATCTTTGCCCATCCTTCTCGTTATATCTTAGTCTAAATCAAGGTACTTCGAGTTCGAAAATTTCGATATGTCTATCTTGATCCGGATATCTTAATTATTTTCGTCTAAACATTTCACTATGCATGTGAAAGTTTTTTAGATCTGTCTGGATTATACCTTAGTCTGGATCTAGGTATTTCGAGTTTCAAAATCTTGACATCTTAGTCTGAATTTGAATGTCTTGATTATTTTCGTTAAACACTTCACTCTGGTGCATGAATGCTTTTCGATCCTTTTTCATCATATCTTAATCTGGATCTAGGTATTTCGAGTTTCCAAATCTTGACATCTCAGTTAGGATTTGGATGTGCTAATTATTTTCTTGAAATATTTCACTTTGGATGTGAATGTTGGTTGATTATCCTCCTTATACCTTAGTCTGGATCTACGTATTTCAAGTTCAAAATTTGAACTTGTCAGTCTTGATCTAGGTGTCTTAATAATGTTCATCAAAACATTACACTCTGGATGTGAATATTTGCCCGTCCTTGTCGTTATACCTTTGTCTAAATCAAGGTACTTCGAGGTCAAAAATTTCGTCTACATTTTCGTATTTCGAGTTTCACAATCTTGACATCTTAGTCTAAATTTGAATGTCTTGATTATTTTCGTTAAACATTTCACTCTGGGTGTGAATATTTTCGATCCTTCTCGTTATACCTTACCCTGGATCAAGGTATTTCGAGTCTCAAAATCTTGACATCTCAGTCTGGATCTCAATGTGTTGCTTATCTTCCTTAGACATTTCACTCTGGATATGAATGTTTGTCGAACCTTCTGGATTATACCTTATTCTGGTTCTAGGCATTTCGAGTTCAAAAATTTTGCCATCTAAGTCTGGATTTGGATGTGGATGTTTTCTTAATTATTTTCGTCTAAAAATTTTCAATTGGGTATGCGTCTAGGTATTTCGAGTTCAAAAATTTTGACATCTCAGTCTTGAGATGGATGTCTTAATTATTTTTGTCTAAAAATTTCACTATGAATGTGAATGTTTTTCGATCTTTCTCGATTATATCTTGGTATGGATCTAGGTATTTCATGTTTCAAAATATTGAAATCTCAGTGTGGATCTGGAAGTCTTGGTTATTTTCATTAAACATTTTACTCTAGATGTTAATGTTTTTCAACCCTTCTCGTTATACCTTAGTCAGGATTTAGGTATTTTGAGTTCAAAAATTTTGAAATCTCAGTTTGGATCTGGATGTCCTAATTATTTTCGTCTAAACATTTCACTCTAGATGTGAATTTTTTTTCGATCTTTATCTTGATTCGTTTGGATTTTGGTATTTCGAGTTTCAAATCTTTACATCTTAGTCTAAATTTGGATGTGTTGATAATTTTTGTTAAACACTTCACTCTGGTGCATGAATATTTTTCGATCCTTCTCATTATATCTTAATCTAGATTTAGTTATTTCGAGTTTCAAAATCTTGACATCTCAGTCAGGATTTGGATGTGTTGATTATTTTCCTTAAATATTTCACTCTGGATGTGAATGTTTGTCGATCCTTCTCGTTATACCTTAGTCTAGATCTAGGTATTTCAATTTCAAAAATTTGGACATTTCGGTCTTCATCTAGATGTCTTAATAGTGTTCATCAAAACATTACACTATGGATGTGAATGTTTGCCCATCATTCTCATTATACCTTAGTCTAACTCAGGGTACTTCGAGTTCAAAAATTTCGACATATCTGTCTTGATTTGGATATCTTAATTATTTTCTTTTAAACATTTTAGTATGGATGTGAATATTTTTTAGATCTTTCTCGATTATACCTTAGTCTGGATCTAGGTATTTCATCTTTCAAAATCTTGAAGTCTCAGTCTAGATCTAGAAGTCTTGGTTATTTTCATTAAACATTTTACCTTGGATGTGAATGTTTTTCAACCCTTCTCGTCGCATACCTTAGTCGAATCTAGGTATTTCGAGTTCAAGAATTTTGAAATCTCAGTCTGGATCGAGATGTCCTAATTATTTTCGTCTAAACATTTCACTCTGGATGTGAATGTTTGTCGATCCTTCTCGTTATACCTTAGTCTGGATCTAGGTATTTCTAGTTCAAAAATTTTGACATCTTAGTCTGAATTTGGATGCCTTAATTATTTTCGTCTAAAAATTTCACTGTGGAATGTGAATTTTTTTTCGATTGTTCTCGTTATACCTTAGTCTAGATTTTGGTATTTTGAGTTTCAAAATCTTGGCATCTTAGTCTGAATTTGGATGTCTTGATTATTTTCTTTAAACATTTCATTCTATGTGTGAATGTTTGTCGATCATTCTTGTTATACCTGAGTCTGGATTTTGGTATTTCGAGTTTCACAATCTTGACATCTTAGTCTGAATTTGAATGTCTTGATTATTTTCGTTAAACACTTCACTCTAGTACATGAATGCTTTTCGATCTTTCTCGTCATATCTTAATCTGGATCTAGGTATTTCGAGTTTCAAAATCTTGACATCTCAGTCAAGATTTGGATGTGTTTGATTATTTTCCTGAAATATTTCACTTTGGATGTGAATGTTGGTCGATCCTCCTCCTTATACCTTAGTCTGGATCTATGTATTTCAAGTTCAAAATTTGGACTTGTCGGTGCTGATCTAGATGTCTTAATAATGTTCATCAAAACATTACACTTTGGATGTGAATATTTGCACGTCCTTGTCGTTATACCATTGTCTAAATCAAGGTATTTCGAGTTTAAAAATTTCGACATGTTTGTTTCGATCTGGATATCATAATTATTTTCGTCCAAACACTTCACTATGGATGTGAACGATCTTTCTCGATTATATCTAAGTCTGGATCTAGGTATTTCGCGTTTCAAAATCTTGAAATGACAGTCTGGATCTAGAAGTCTGGGTTATTTTCATTAAACATTTCACCCCGGATGTGAATGTTTTTCGACCCTTCTCGTCATATCTTAGTCAGGACTACAAATCAAATGATTTCCTACAGCCACTTGAAATTCTAGAATGGAAATGAGACGATATCACAATAATGACCCTATTTGAAATGAGACGATATCACAACAATGATTTCCTACAGCCACTTGAAATTCATGATCGGATTACTAAGGACTTAGAGAAATAATGACCCTACTTGGATTGTAGCACATACACTAACAAAGTCTACGCATTTCATTGCCAAACAAAAGGATTATGCCATGGATAGGTGTGCTAAGTTGTATGTGAGGCAAATAATTTGGTTGCATGGAGTGCCCGTGACAATCACTTTAGATCGAGATCCCAAGTTCATAGCTACATTTTGAAAATACCTTCAAAGTGCCATGGGAACAAAGCTATAGTGTTGCATAGTTCATCATCCACAAACAGATGGACAATCAAAGATAAAGATCCAAACTCTCGAGGATGTGCTATGAGCTTGTGCTTTGGAGTTTAAGGGAAGTTGGGAGAAACAACTATACCTTGTTGAGTTCGTCTATAATAATAGCTATCAACAAAGCATTAAAGTGGCACTATTTGAAGCATTATATAATAGAGCCCACAAAACTCCATTATGTTAGGATAAAGTTGGAGAAAGCAAGATAATTGGCCCAGAGTTAATGCAACAATCAATAGATGCGGTCCAATTCATCAGAGAAAGGCTTAAGATAACGCAAAGCCATCAGAAAAGCTATACAGACAAATGAAGAAAGCCTTCGGTGCTCCAAGTAGGTGATCACGTTTTTCTTAAAGTGGCACCGATGTGAGGAACTTCACATTATGATAGGAAGGGAAAGTTAAGTCCAAGATATGAAGGACCATTCGAGATTTTAGAACGAATAGGAGTTTTGGCCTATCATTTAGCATCTCCGTCGAAACTTGCTCAAGTTCATGACGTATTCCACATATCCATGCTAAGGAAGCATGAACCTAGTCTGACCCACATGCTCAACAAAGAAGAGAGATGTGGACGACAAACTGTCACGCCCCGAACTCCGAGACACGTGAACAACCCGCCATGGTCGTGGAATTGCGACATTCCTAGGTAGTGTCGCCGACCCAAATTAATTAAATAAGTGCATGCGGAACGTATTAAGAACCCCTAACAAATTTAAAAGCGGGATAGAACAGCAGAAATAAAATCAATTTAATACAAACCAACATACTATCATAAAATCAACCAGAGTTTACCTACAACCAAAATGAGTCAGAGTCTAAGTGCATCAAAAAGGGGTTAGTCTGCACACTAGGGGTCGATCTACCAAAAAGAAGAAACAGTCCTAAAGCTACTAGTCGGACTCGATTGTCGATCCCCCATCTTCAAGCTTTGCGACTCCTTGAACAACTGCACCGGCAGTCCACCATCCTCCACTGGTACCACCATCTACAGCCCTGAAATATTTTTCCCACAAAGAGGTGAGACATTGTCTCAGCAAGTTCACCCCTCCTAAGCCCCTATTAGAAAGAAAATACACCTCAACATGACCTAACCACAACACCAAGAAGACTTACCTCGTAATAGTCCGCGCCTGCAGGTTAGTACAGTTCATATCATTCAATCACGTGCAAAAGTGACAATTAAATAATCAAGGCACAATCACATCATCAACCATTCAATCACTCGGATCGTCTCAGCGATCAATCGGCTCGGCCAATTACATGTCATTCTATCAAATCAATCAATACTCCCAACCACGATCCTAAGGGTAGACTCAACCATCGGTGGTAATCACGGCCCCATGTGTCACGACCTTTAATAAGGTGGTTAAACAACTATTGGCATCATGGCCCCACTCGGCACGGCCTCTAATAGGCGGTAAATCACGGCCAATTTCCCAACAATTTCCACACTTAGCAATTCTACACATAACCCCTAATTTACGCAATCACACTCAATTCGCCACAAATCAAACATCAAATTCAAATTCTAACATCACAAAGCGACCAAAGCACGAAATTACGAGCAACCGGGCTAAAAAATAAAATTTTCCGTTTTTTTTAAATAATAATATTTAATTAATTTCGTAATATTTTAATATTATTTTAAATCAACCGAATTTAAAACAATTAAATAAATCTAAACTAAAAGTCCAATTAAGTCACATCATCACTTAACTTTAATTAACTCCTTTTAACTTTAATTAAACACAATTAACCTTAAACCAATTTCTTAATCCAACTTATAATAAAATAATCTAATCTATCCACCTAAACATGCTTAATTCAAACTAAACATACTTAGGGCATAATTAACTGTCTAATCAAGGATTAGTGAGATAAACTCACGGATTTGGACACCGCTTAGCTCAAATCGAAGAGGGCGACGCCAGGACCGACTTTCCCTAAAGGCGGTCTCGCGTCCGGCCGGGAAGGGGTTGAAAGAGGCTTGAAGTGGCTAGAAACCCACTTGTGTTTGCTGCTGTGGGCTGCTGCTCGGGAGCCCGAACGGAGGTTGAACGGCGGGCTGATCGGCGGGCTTGGGCGAGGGAGAGGAGGAGGGAAGGCGGCTCGGCCGGTGGCAGCGTGGATGGCGGCGAACGGGGACGGCGGAGACGCGGTTGGGTGACGACGGGCTGGCTACGGGCGAGCGCCGGGGCGAGCTGGTGCGGCGGGGAAAGGGTGGGCTGCGCGGGCGGCGACAACGCAGCGACGGCACGGGCGACGGCGGGGGTCGGACGGGTGGACGGCGAGCTCGAGGGGGGGTCGACGGACGGCGGGGGGCTGGTTTTCCTCTTTTCCTCTTTTTCTTTTTCCTCCCCTTTTCTCTCTCTGGTCTAGAGGTTGAAGATGATGGAGATTGTTGCCTCCATCTCCACCCTCCACTTGTCCTCATCCCATTCATCCAAGCTACCTCACCATGACCTCACCCCATGACATCATCTTCCACTCACTCCTTCATCCACAACTTAGTTCAATAGGTGCACTTGCTTCTTCGCCAGGGTCCAATTCCTTAGGCACTTAATTTCTTCAATCTCTCCTTCAATTCTCTTCTAATTGAGTCCAATTAAAGTCCATAAAATTAATCCAAGATCCTATTAAGACTTGTGACATAGCCGGGCGTCCAATTTTTAATTTCAATTTCAATTTTCACGGTTAAATTCGATCTGGTGCGATTTCAGCACGCTTGGTCCACTGAGTAGCTTTCAGGGAATTTTCGTGCATCCAACTCGAGGGTGATCAGTCCCCGACCTTGACACATCAAAATCCCTTAATTGCTTCACCCAATAGACCAGTCCTCACGTGAGTGGCCAACTCAAAAGGACGACTACACGCACAGATGAATCGCCCGGTTCAATTGACTAAAAATAAATTCAAGAAAATTCGGAATGTCACACAAACTATCGTACATAGAAAGACTAGTGCAGATAGAGGACAGAAAAGAGCGAGTGCTTTGGAACAAGGCAATCTCTTTGGTTGAGGTGATTTGGCAACTACACGGAACGGACAGAAACACTTGAGAAAATGAAGAATTAATGAGGCATTTAACCTCCTCAAGTATTTAATAATTTGGTATGGTTGAATTTTCAAGGACAAAATGTCGTTAAAAGGGGAAGAGTTCTGACATCCTCGGAATTCGACCCTATTCAAGATACGATAAGAGGTTTGCTTTTATCAATGTGCCATTAGTAGAGTTAGACTTTGATTTGGATCACGAACCATTCTAGTGTGTTAAAGATATTGGGAAGGAAATTTAGGATTTCAATGCGCATGACTAGAGAAATGAACCATGGATTGACAATTCAACCATAAGGATCCATGAGAGACAATCTTAAGCCGTTCCAAACTGATCGAAGAATGGTTATAGATTGATTCAATAATGTTATATAGTTGGATTGCGGGTGATTCTGCACGATTGCTATATTAATTACCACAACCCTAAATCAACTCCAAATGATCGTGTACTTCGAAACGAGCAATTGACCCTTCACAATTACATGACAACCAAGGATTATCCATGGATTGAAAATGACTTAAATGTGGAATGGCATTGAATCAACCACAAATTGAACTCACGAAATCCCTAAGGGATGCCCATTGGTCTTAATTATGCTAAAGCTGCATTTGATTGATTTCAACCGTAAATTCTAATCCATTTAAGGGTATTGAACTTTAGAAGATTAATAGACAGCCACTGGACATTGCTAAAACAAATTCCTTATTTATTGGTAAATCCTGAATTTTTGGATAAGTAAAATTGGGTTGAAAATTGGAAGTCCGAATGGGGCCCACGAATTTGGAAAGGTCCAATGGGTCGCATTTCCTTTAAAATTCGGCCATAAGGGCCCAATAGGTGGAAAGTACACTTTTTCCCTTAAGTTGTCAAAGCCCAAATTGGTAGAATCAAGCTCAAGCCCAAGGTTATCAAGCCCTAAGATAGGCCCATTAAGACAATTAGGCCATTAAGGCAAGATGGAGGGATGATTTTTCTTCTTGCTCTCCAAGTTAGTATGGAATGCTAAGATGTGTTCTTGCTGTCCAAGCTAGGACATTAAGTCAATGAGCATTAAAAAGACAATTTCTTCCCTAGGTTTTCCTCTTTTTTCCTCATTTCTCTCACTTTCTGTCTTTGTCCCTCCCTTTGGACGAATTTTCCTCCATCTCTCTCCTTCATCTCATGCCCATTCCTCTCACTTTTCCCTAAGCTATCGTGGTAGGTTATAATAAAATGTGATAAGCTATTATTATAAGTTACCATCGGATGTGATAAGCTATCTTGATTATGCTAAGTGTATATTATGTTGTGGTTTTTAATGCCATATGTCTTTGCTATATCCTAATTTTAAGGATAGTAGATGCTTATGTAAATACAAAGTTGAAAAGGGTAAGGATTCATAGCATTCTATGATTATAAGTAATGAAAGACTATTTTGAAAGGTAATATGCCAAGACTATTTGATTTGATATTGTCATTGGAAGTGACTTGCAATGTTATTGGATATACTTGTTCTATGTGATGATTAGTATTCATGGTAACGTTTTATGTGCGTTAATTGGAAGTAGTCTTTACATATATGTTCATTGTCCATGGTCAATGTGTGAGAACACCCCGCGCCTCTGAAATGAAATGTACAATCGCTCTTTGATGTGTGTGGAAGCATGCCGGGTCAAGCGTCTCTTTTGGATCGACGATACTGATGTGTATTATTCCCAAACCAAGTTTGGTACTAATAGGTGATCATGTCACGACGAGTCAATCCTTTTTTGGCCTTAGTGCGACGTTAAGGCATATCATTCCCAAGCTAAGTTTGGTACTAGGCTAGTGATTACGTCACAATGTGTATTATTCAACTTGTTCGTTTCCCTGCAGGCCCCTAAATCTTTTCAAAACTTTATCACATTCACTCTACCTCTTTGATGGGACAAAAAGGGGGAGAGTTGCGCAGATTTGATTGCAGGTTTTGAAGATTTGAAGTTTTTGAAGCTTTTGATTTGAAGCTTTGAGAGTTTTTATTTTGAAGTTTTTAAAGTTTATTTTTATTTGATTGCTTAGACTATTTTCGTTTTAGATTGGGTTGTTTATTTGAACTTCTATGACTTTATGCTGATTTGATGATTTGGATCTAGACTTGTGAATTTGATTGCAGGATCATTATATTTGTGAGGATAATTGTTATTGGACTAACACTCTGTTTTGCAGAAATAATCCTCAAAGTATATATGAGTTTTTCCTAGCGGGTTCTTAAATTCGCAAATCTGTCGAGGGTTTTGTCACCATCAAAAAGGGGGAGATTGTTGAAGAAAAATCCCTTGGACTTTTGAAGTTAACAAAACAGCCTCAACAGTTCAGTCTGAAGATTCCAAGACTCAGCCAGTTTCGTCTGAAGTTTTCAAAGTCTAAAGGTTTTCAAAGACAGTCAGACCCAGAAGTTACCGTCTGAAGTTTTTCCGTCTGAAGTCAGTCAAGACACAGTTTCAGTCTGAAGACCTTCAAGACTCAGTTTCAGTCTGACGACCTTCAAGACCCAAATCTAAGTCTGAAGACAGTTCGCGATTTTTACAGGTTGGCCACAGGTTATTCTTATGTCTACTTACATTTTCGGCGACAAGGAGATTACTTAAATTGATTCAGTCCAACGGGTTGATTGGATGAATTTTTAGTAAGTGCCAACGGGTATGAAGGCACGTAGTCTATTTAAGGTGGATCGATATTGCTTGGAAAAAAAGAGAGACTGAGTAGAAAAATCTCGATGTTATAATCTCCAAAATCACTTGTTCTCTAAAATCTTTCATGTTCAAATTGTGTATCGAAGAGAGTGTGATATAGTGCGAAAGCAGCAGGAAGCTGTAGGAGAGACTGTCTATTGAAGAAGTCTAGTCCGTATACTGTAACAGCTCTCGTTTGCTACATAGTGATTATAGCCAGTTGGCTGCCAGCGTGGAGAGTGGACGTAGGCTTGGACTAAGTCGAACTACTATAATCCTTGTGTCAATTCTCTCTTACCCTACTCTATTTACTGTATGAATACGTGCTTTATTTATTATTGATATATCTATATCAACGTATTCTACCGCAAAAGATTCCAAAAGAATTCCGCAACAACCTATTCACCCCCCTCTAGGTTGATTCACTAGCCTATTTCATGATACACCATTGAGGCATCCACACTTGACTAAAGAAAAAGATTAAAAAGAGCATGAGTAGTGTTATACTCGTATGATCACATGCCCTAATGCATATGATTATGCAGGATAATGCCCGATTAAGTTTAGATGCCCCTACGTTAAGGGGATGCTGTTTGCAGATGGATTTCGAAACAAAGCTCCTTAATGGAATGCTATCCTGAGGCGTATGAATATGCGAGATGTTGTCGTACTTGATGGGGCGAGATGATGCCTGGTTACACCGAATGAATGCGAACCTTCTCGTTGCACTTGGGCCCTAAGTGGTTGTAATAATCCAAAAGCATGATGGTCTCAAGGGTAGCATGGTAGTATGAGATGCCATAATATTCTCGAGACGCCACGTGTGCAATGTTCACGAGTGTTGAATGCATAATATGAAAGTGATGTTATGATTGGCACAAGTGTGGCATGAAGATATATTAGTTGCATGAGACACGTGCATGAATGAAATATCATATTCGTGGCTTATATGGAAAAGGTACGCTCAATTAGTTCTACCTGTGAAATTGAGAAGTATATGGTTTTGCATGGCTAGTATGCGATAGTCTGCACATGCGTGGAATGGTTATAAATGAGTAAAAATCATGAATTAAATGTCATTTTAGTAACTTATGTGGCACATGCATGCTTTGATTGACCTCGTTAATGAACTAAGAAGCATAAGGAAGTCCTGCGTGTCAATGTTTGAGTCGGAAAGGCATGAATAAGGTTGTGAATTTGTACGCTTTTGATTAGGACTCAAGAGATTTAGGTTGTTGCATGGCGCATGAAATTATTGTTATCAATGCATGGATTATTAAATTGTGAATGGCATATGCTTAATGGAATGGTGCACTCACATAGTTATTGTTTGTCCTATAATTGGACACGTGATAGAATATCACTTGTTAAGTGGCCTAATCCCTGTTAATAGATAATGCAAAGCAAAAGCTTTACTATTGATCTGCGATTGATAGATGAATTGCATATTCAGAACATCTCTAAGGTGAAGAACCCTCCTTAACAAGGTTTACGAAGTTTGCTCCCTGAATTTATCTCACTCCTCATTATTTAAACTTTTTTCACGCTTTAATCATGGCTATCAGAGTCCGAACCAAGGTACTTTGAGGTGCATGCATACTAGATGCCTAGGGGATACCACTTTTTGGGGTTACCTCATAGAATAAAGGTGCTAGGTTAACACCAACCCTTTTGGGCAAGTACAAAGGAATCCATTTTACATTTGTGCAAATGTGAACTTCCAGTGCTTAAATCGAAGTGAAATGTGTACACTTATGAAAGTGTGTTTGGATGAGTGTTCTATGCTATCCCAGTTATTTGTTAATGGTTGGGAGTTGTTTATTCTGCTTCCACTTGCATATAATCAAAAGATAAAATGAATGGATTGGTGATGTATCCTAAGATGTCACAATCGAATGACGGAAGAGATTAAGGGATGCCAACGCTTGAGGTTCAGGGGTGTGATAGTTACAAAATATCCAAAGAATTGGCAGATCATATTATTGCCGACGTGAGGACATTGCTTTTAATTGATAATAGGATCATGTTGATTTAAGATTCACAAGCTCCAGGCAATGATACAGCGAGCCAAGACAGGAGAACCCTATTTATTGAATATTTGAAAATTTAAGTTGTCAATGACAAAAACTTTAAAAGAAACATGAGTCTATACTTGCAATGGCTTAGATAAATGAAGGTATATGCGGTGCACATCAAGGAGGGGTCAAAATGAAATGGCTATTGCATCAATACGATTATTTATGACCAACTATTATCTAGGATTGCATCAACTATGTTGAGGGATGCGAAACATGCCAAAAGCACGGTCGTATTCAACACGTGCTAGTTTTGGTAATGAATTCCATAATTAAACCTTGGCTATTAGAGGAAGGGCGATAGATATGATTGGGAAAATATATTCTCTTTCATCTAAAAAGCATAGTTTTATATTAGGACAACGGATTATTTCACAAAATGGGTTGAGGCCACATCATATAAACATATCACACACAAGACGATGAAAGATCTCATTAATGAGCATATTATTCATAAGTTTGCCATTCCAAAGTCAATAATTGCAGATTAAGGGACAGTATTTACTGATCATGAGGTGTTGGATTTTACTAATTCAAGAGTGATTAAGATGATCCATTTGACACCTTATTACGCTCAGGCAGGGGTTAACGTGATTCCCGATTCGGGATAAGTGCATTAGAAGTCCTAAAACTTTCAAAAAGTGCAATTAAGTCCTAAAATTTATTACAAAAGTTCAATAAAGTCCTAAAACTTTCAAAAGGTCCAATAAAGTCCTAAAACTTGTCTCGAAAGTGCAACCAAGTCCTAAAACTTGTCTAAAAAATGCAATTAAGTCCTAAAACTTTCTAAAAGTGCAATCAATGGAATGACTTAGATTGAACCATTTTGATAAGTTTTAGGACTTGATTGCACTTTTGAAAGTTTTAGGACTTAATTGTACTTTGTGACAAGTTTTAGGACTTAATTGCACTTTTTGAAAGTTTTAGGAATTAATTGCATTTTCATAACAAATTTTAGGACTTCCAATACACTTATCCCTTCCCGATTCTAGAGAGGCTGGTTTCGGTCCCAGTTTGATTTTTTTTTTTTTTTTTGGGAACCGGCAATTCCTTATTCCTATAGGAATTGGAACTAGAAATGGGTTCCCAAACCTAAAAGCGCTAATTTGATTTGAATTTGTTTCTTCCCCTTTCTATTTCTTCCTTCTTCTTGTCCACGACTCCTCTTTCTGTTTCTTCCTTCTCCCTATCCCCGACTCCCCTTTGTCACTTTGAAATCTCTCTTCGATGAAAACTTGACTCTTTCCTCTTGGTGACACCCTCGACGTCGCTCAAAGCTGCTTGCCCCTTTGATATCGCTTGATGCCACTCGCCCCCCTCGATGCTGCTCGACACCCCTTGACACCCTCGATGTTTCTAACCTCCTTAAACTCCCTCGATGTCACTTGCCCTCTTCGACACCCTTGACACCACTCACCACCCTCGACATCAAAGAACCTTGCTACTCCCTCAATCGAAGGTCCAATCTCTACGCCATCTTGTCATTTCTACTCTCGAGTCTTAGAATGGCATAGTTTGATGATTCATTTGTGAATTTTGTCGTTATTTGATTTCAAGCTCGTTGAGGTTAGCATAGAGAGTCCGATTGGGGAATCTTAACGCATTGGTGGTCATCTAAACTTGAAATAAAGGACAGTTAACGCAAAGGCCTTTTGGCTTTCCTTTACTTTTGCTTTGTTTTTATGTTTTAGCTGCTTTCCTTGGGCAATTTTGAGACGTGGGGTGTCGTTAGTAATGGTTCAGTGTCGAGCATGCATTTCTTAATTTTCCAAATTTTCTGGGTGTAGATTTAAAGTTTGTGTTGATACGATTAGCAATGGAATCGTTTACTTGCTCATTTAGGGGGAAAATGTTAAGAAAGTTCACATTTGATTTGAGCTTAAATGTCCTTTCTTAGACTAATTTATTCAATTCATGGTGATGGCCAAAGCAATTGAAAGTGCCCATTGCTGACATTGAGAATTGAGCTTGTGTTGGAAAAAAAAGGGGAGGAAGCATCCATTTAGATGTTGAAAAAGATCGGATCCATCTTGAATAGATTTTGTTAAAAGAGATGTAAAGCTATCTAAATAATAGGTACGCTACTTTGCAAAGTCAGATACGTGCTAACTCTAGATTTTGGTATTTCAGGTTTCAAAATCATGACATGTTAGTTTGAATCTTGATGTCTTGATTATTTTCATGTCAACATTTCACTCTGGACGTGAATGTTTGTGGATCATTCTCATTATTTCCTAGTTTGAATCTAGGTATTTCGGATAAAGCATTCCAACATCTCAGTCTAGATCTGGTTGTCTTGATTATTTTCGTTAAACATTTCACTCTGGATGTGAATGTTTGTTGATCATTCTCGTAATGCCTTAGTCTGCATCTAAGTATTTCGAGTTCAAAAATTTTAACATCTGAGTCTGGATTTGAATGTCTTAATTATTTTCATCCGAACTTTTCACTCTGGATATGAATATTTGTCGATCCTTCTCGTTATGCCTTAGTTTGAATGTAAGTATTTTGTTTTCAAAAATTTTAACATCTTAATCTGGATCTGAATGTCCTAATTATTTTTGTCTAAATATTTCACTCTAGATGTGAATATCTTTTCGATTGTTCTCGTCATACCATAGTCTAGATTTTTGTATTTCAAGTTTGAAAATCTTGACATGTCAATCTGAATCTGGATGTCTTGATTATTTTTGTTAAACATTTCACTCGAGATGTGAATGTTTGTTGATCATTCTCGTTATACCTTAGTTTGGATCTAGGTATTTCCTATTGAAAGATTTTGCAAACCATAGTGCAAATATATACAAGGTTTCCTATTCAGCCAAGTCCTAAACAGTGTGTTCACAAAAGAAGTCTAAGAACAAGGGTGGGCTTTCCATCCAACTCTAGATCATCCTCTTCCTCGACGATCTCTCCTTCTTCCTCACCTCAGTTGGCACCCTCGGATGAGTACTTTGGAAAGTCATAATGGGCCTCGAGCTTGGGATCCTTTGCATCCACCATTGATCCACCCTTAGGATCTATTGAGCCCTTCTCGAGCGAAACCTCCAAAACATATAGAGGTATATCAGATTTCGGTATCTGGCCCACCCTTTGTAGTGGCGATAGATACCAAGTCTGGTATTTATGAAGCACCTTTTGGGTTTCACCAACATCAACCTAGACGGTAGATTTCATGATTACATATTCCAGTCCTTTGGGGTGAGAGTGTATCGGAATGTGAGAACCTACTTCTGTGATCTCTTTAGGGATACCAAAATGCTCCAGACGAGCTAAACGTGTTGCCATCTACGGACCTGAATTGTTGTCCCACAATGGGGTGAAACTACGTCTCAGCAAGTTCTACCCTCGTAAGACCCGATTAGAAAGCCATCAAATCATTTACACTTATCGATGAATCGACCTAATCGATTACATATCAATCAGACAATTCCCTGGTCATTTTAATTAATACCATGCTTTCTCCAAGATGACGTTGTTGAAGAAAAATCCCTTGGAGTTTTGAAGTTGACAAAACAGCCTCTACAATATGGTCTGAAGAATCCAAGACTCAGTCGGTTACGTCTGAAGAATTCAAAGACCCAAAGGTTTTCCGTCAAAAGACTGTTAGACCCTAAGTTCAGTCTGAAATTTTTCCGTCTGAAGACAGTCAAGACTCAGTTTCAGTCTGAAGACCTTCAAGACCCAAATCTAAGTCTGAAAACAGTTTGCGATTTCGACGGGCTGGCTATAGGTTATTTTTATGGTTAAGGAAAGTAAGATTTGGATATTATATTTCCTAACTTAACCATGGAACTAGCTGTGATCGTGAGCTTGGAATATTTATTTTTCGGATTTTATCCGTTGAATATCTCTAGCTGTGATCAAGCGTATTTTTGGAATGATCTAATTTTGGGAATTCAAGATCCTGATTGTATGGCCGAGCAAGATTGACGAGCTATTGTCTACTTACATTTTCGGTGACAAGTAGATCACTTAAATTGATTCAGTCCAACGGGTTGACTGGATGAATTCTTGGAAAGTGTCAACCGGTATGGAGGGACGGAGGCTATTTAAGGTGGATCGGTGTTGCTCGAAAATAATGAGGGACTTGGTAGAAAAATCTCGATGTTAGAATCTCTGAAATCACTTGTTCTCTAAAATCTCTCATGTTCATATTGTGCATCAAAGAGAGTCACTTATAGTGCGAAAAACAGCAGGAAGCTATACGAGAGACTGTCTATTAAAGAAGTCTAGTTCGTGAACTGTAACAGCTCTCATTTGCTACATAGTGATTACAACCAGTTGGCACCTCGAGCATGGTATGAAAGGTTAAGTAATTTCTTAATTCAAAATGGTTTCTCTAAAGGTAAAGTTGATACTACTTTATTTATAAAAAGAGAAGGCAAGGATATCATACTTGTTCAAATTTATATTGATGATATAATATTTGGTTCTTCTAATGAAAAACTTTGTAAGAATTTTTTAAAATGTATGCAGAATGAATTTGAGATGAGCATGATGGGAGAATTGAACTTCTTTTTGGGACTTCAAGTCAAACAATCAAGTGAAGGAACTTTTATCCACCGAGAGAAGTATGCAAAAGACCTTATCAAGAAGTTTGGAATGGAGAATTGCAAGAAAACAGAAACTCCTATGTCAAGCTCATCAAAGATGGATAAAGATGAAGAAGGAAAGAGTTGTGACCAAAAATATGCAGGAGTATAATCGGGTCATTTCTTTACCTTACATCATCTTGACCTGATATTCTATTTAGTGTTTTCATATGTGCTAGATTTCAATCTGATCCTAAAGAATCTCATATGACTGCTGTTAAGCGCAATATTAAATACGTTGCAACTACATCTAAGCTAGGTGTATGGTATTACAAACAAGGAAATTTTACTCTCATTGGATATTCTGATGCTGACCTTGCTAGTTGTAGAGTGGATAGAAAACGCACTACAGATACATGTCAACTATTGGGAAACAGGATGGTGTCTTGGTTCTCAAGAAAACAGGGTACTGTGGCTCTTTCAACCGCCGAAGCAGAGTATATAGCTCTTGGAAGTTGCTGCTCTCAAATCTTATGGATGCAACAACAATTGAGAGACTTTGGAGTTGAAGAAACAAGTACAGAAATCAAATGTGACAACACAAGCGCAATCAATCTCATAAAGAATCCAATACTTCATTCCAGAGCAAAGCACATTGAAATCAAGTATTATTTCATTCGAGACCATGTTCAAAGTGGTGAAGTTATAATTCAGCATGTAGATTCAAAGAATCAATTAGCAGACATATTCACAAAGCCCCTAGAAAAGGCTCACTTTGAATCAATTCGCTCAAGACTGAGTATCATAAGATTTGAAGATGTTCAGACTCAAAATTAAAGTCTTGAAAGGTTCGGACTCAACACTAGGTCTGAAGGCAGTTCAGACTCAACGCTAGGTCTGAAGGCGTTTCAGACTCTACGTAAAGTCTGATGGTGCTCAGACGCAAAGGTAAAGTCTGAAAAGAGTTTAGACTCTGAGGTAAAGTCTGAACATCTATCATACTCTGTATTTTTAGTCTTTTTACGTATTTTAATTTCTCCGTATTCTCTGTTTACTTTATTTTTTGTAATTACTTTTCAAATTTTCAAAATCTCTTCTTACTCATTTTCGACATGCAATTATGGCAGTTTATATTTTCAAAAAGGCAGTTTTCTTTTTCGAAATTACAGTTTATTTTTCGCAGTTTTTATCTTTACCTTTTGGCAACGGTTGATATTCCCATTTTATTTTCTCTTACTATTTATACACTCGAATCGTCACTTTCATCTGCTACTACTCATTTGAAAATTCATCTTCATTCTCTTTTGCTTTCGAAGCCCTAAAAGTTCCATTTGCCGTTCCTATTCCATTAATTTTCTCGGCACAAAGATTCCATCTTTTTAGCGAACAAGTTGAATCTTCGCTTGCTCTCCAAGAATGTCGTCTCGGAAGTCTTCCCGAATCGCAAGCAGGAGACCATAGAGACAATCAGAGGGTCCTACAAGGGTGGACCTCACGGAAGAAGATTCTCCTCAAAGAGAAGCCGAAAGTCAACACTTTGAAGAAGGGATCACAGAAGCAGAACCGGTAAGAACTCTTGGACCGAATGTTGCTTATGATCTTTACAAAAGGCTTAAAGATGGAAGGGTAAGCGTAAAGACGATTGAGGAATTTTTGAAAGAAAGAGGATATAAAAGCGAGTATATCTTCTTGAGGAAAATGGAGAAGTTGAAGGTTGTTAAGGAAAGAAATGCACAAAGGACGCTGGAGAATATTTCGAGTAATCTGCTTGAAAATACTCCTACTGAGACCCTAGACGATGATGAGAGACTTTTCTCTCACTTTCAGCCTCGGTATGGTGTGGCTGCTAACTCTGTTTGTCCTTCGGGAAGTTTATTTCGGTCTAAAGAGTATGAGCGAGTGTATACGATGTTGTTGAAGAGGGGTATAGTAAATCGGAGAAGTGTGGATTTCGACTTCCTTGATTCGTTGAAGATAAATCTTAGAGGGAAGTTTGCTAGGCTACAACTGGAAAGATTTTGCACGGATACGACAAATGCCCATTCTGAACTTACGACATATTTTTACTCGAATTTGTCGTTTTTGGATGCGAATCGGTTGTCCTTTTTTTCTATGGACAAGGATTATATAGTTGATGTTGATTTGCTGGCTGATATTATTGGGGTGGAAAGGAGGAGTTTCCAACCAATCAAAGTCTCTACAGCCTTTGCAACTTTGGATATTGTGTGTGACAGAACTGTTGAAGGCAAAATATCCTATACTAGGGTGAATGCCACAAATGTATTGCTACACAAAATCGTCATCAACTGTATCCGGCCTAAGACAACCTCGAAGACCGATGTTTCCAAGACCGAAGCCAAGCTGATGTTTGCCATCAACCAAGGCAGACCCTCATGTTATTCTTTTCCACATGTACAGAACAGTGGTTAAGGATAAGGGTCAATTGCCTTATTCATCAATCATCACCAGGTTGTTCATGCATTTCGATATACAAATTCCTGCACCTCTATGCCTGACCAGGTTAAGTCTGATGCTTGTTGGTCACAAGATGGTGATGAAGATGAAGTTTCAAGAGCTAAATGCTGCACTGGAAAGGTTGAGGAAAGGGACACCTTCCAAGGAGATCCCCATGGCTGAAAAGAAGCGTCGAAAAATCATCCTGCAAGACGAAGAGGATGAGGATGATGCCATGACTTTGACCGCTCTCTCAAAATTGAGGAGCCCTCTTAGTTTGAGAATAGAGGCTGGAGAGAGAGCAAGGAAAGAAGCAGAGGAGAAGGAAGCTGAGAAACAGAGGAAGAGAGAAGAGGAAAGGAAGAGAAGAGTGGAAGAAAGAAAAAGAAGAGAAGAGGAACAGAGAGAAGAAGAGGAAAGACAGAGGAAAGCAGAAAAAGAAGAAAGAAGAAGGGAAGAAGAAGAGGAAATGAGAAGAGAAGAAGAAGAAAGAAGGATGAAGGATGAAGAAGAGAGCAGAATGCAGGAGGATATGGCTACAGGATTAGAGCCATCATTTGCTCAAATTGGGGAAGAGACCGAGAAACATCCAAATGCTGATATGGATGTTGGCGAAGAATTTTCTACTCCACCCACTGGCATCAATACAGGGGGAGTCGCTGCAAAACAGGGGACTATATTGCCACTACATTTTAGTGATGTGAGTAGGTCAGGTGCTGACCCTAAGGAGGTCTATGCATCTCATTTCCCAGAGCATGAAGAATCCTCTCCAATCGAGAAGGAAAGGGCTGAGAAGGATGCTCCTAGTTTCCAAACTCCTAGAACTGAATCTGCTGGTCCTAGTGGAGGTAATTCTAATTCGACAGCCTTTACACAGCTGTTAGATGCTATGTTGGACCTGAAAAAGTAGGTGTTTGGAATGGACTTCGAGCTGAGGAATTTAAAGAAGGCGCTGCTGAGTACTTCCGTGAATATGCAAGATCAGATCAATGCACTGAGAGCTCAAGTGGAATCAAATCAGACCAGTGCAGAGTTGGTTTCAGTAAAGGGAGCTCTTGCAAATCTCGAGAAGTCAGTATAGGAGCTCAGCAAGTTTCAACTTGTTCGTTTCCCTGAAAGGCCCTAAATCTTTTCAAAACCAGCCCTTATTCACTCTACCTCTTTGATGGGACAAAAAGGGGGAGAGTTTACAGATTTGAAGCTTTGAAGCTTGAAGTTTATCTTTTGAAGTTTATTTTGCTTCGTTTGCTTATACTGTTTTTGATTTGGATTTTATTTTGGTTGGGTTGTTTATTTGAACTTCTGTGACTTTATGCTGATTTGATGTGTAACACCCCAGACACCCTTGAGGAGATTACAGTTATGCTAACCATCACTTTACCTACTAAGAGAGCCGTGTCTTTTAAGCTCTCAAAATTTTTTTTTTAACTTAAGTATTCAACGGTCCCTGCGCATCACATATAGCGGAAGCAAAATTTAAAACTCTCTCACACAACATATGAGGGGCAATGCACACATACTAAACACAATAATATACCAAGAAACCGGCTCGATATTATTTACAATTGAATGGACGATTCTTTTATCTTTTAGGGGTAGAGTACATCAAGATAATAACATCAAAAGGAGCTCTGACCACTACCCTTTATCAAGATAAACAAAAATAGCCTATACACACGGCTAACCCAAAAACCATCCATTCTGTCAGCTCCGGCCTGGCTCAAAAATCCCACCAACCTCCCCAGCTATATATCGTGTCTACCGCCAGCCAGGAGGGCTAGGTGGCGGAGGTAGCATGCTGCCTATCTCCCCGTCCTCACAGGGAAAGATGGAGACGAACTCCTAGAAGACCGGGCCGCTACTCAGGCCCACCTCGAACCGCACCAGGATAGAGACTCGAAAGTATGTGCGTCTGGGGATCGCCGGACTGGGAAACTGTACCACCCGCACCTCGAGGTCAGACGGAATCCCATAGAATCTACCCGGTGCAAGTGGAGGAACCAACATCGTCTAAGCTGAAAATGTTAGTCCCCAAAGGGGTGAGTACAACCACTTAGCAAAGATATAATCTCTAGACTACCCATACCTCACAATCAAGTATAATCACAACAGCACATAAACAACATAGGCAAGCATTTAAATTACCAAGTCATAGACACATCATGCTTTCAAAATCCAGCACTCAAGCAAAGCATATACTTATCAAACTTGTGTACTGAGAATGTAAAACATTTATGATGTTCACCTGGTTCATTACCCATGCACATCGCACATTAGCATAATTTGTAGGTATGAACATGTCAATGTCACAACTCATGTACAAGACTCACATGACCAGCTCAGCTCATGCTCATGCATATTAGTAATGTCATGTCCAGTTTTCACAATATCACCAATTCACAATGCTCATGCATTCATATCAAATTCTTGCAAATTCACATGCAAATCCCGGTAAGAACCAACCGGCTTCCGGCCCCCCACATTCCGGGCATCTCACACCCAAACTGGCATCGTGAGGCATCACGGCACACACACTCCGTGCTTCCGGCATTTACACTCCCTGGCCGGGCATCTCGCACCCCAACTGGCATCACGAGGCAACCACGGCACACACACTCCGTGCTTCCGGCACCCCCACCGCTCCGGGCATCTCTACTCCGAGGCCATCCAGATTTACGCACATAGGCTACTGGGCATCCGGCATTTTCACTCCCTGGCTGGGCACCCCGAAACTCCTGAGGAATGATCACTACATGTCATGCAACTATCTTTTCCATGCACATGACTAACCACATGTTCCATGCTATTCATGAGCTAAAATAGCAAGTGATGCCATGTATGTTCACTCACATGACTTGAATTTGTACTCCACATGCTCTTTTATCATATCCATACTCCATAATTCAGCATGCATTCATGGAAAAGACAACTCATTTAAACCACATATATCCTTGATAAAGTATGGAATTCATGTATGCATAACAATTTTGGCCACATGGAATATTCCTCATGCAATATGTACACTCCAATGGTAAATACTAAAGAAATGACACACGGCCATGTCATCACCGCCATATCCTTACAAAACAGCGTACACAGCCTTCAAAGAATCCATATTTTCACCATTTAATTGGCCATATCATCTACTACCATTTAACCATAGCATTATACACACTTAGTAACACATCTTTCATCAAGGAATCATCCCCAAATAATTCACACATAGGAAGATATGAATTGTACAAAATCAGTTTTGACATTCTCAATTTCCAGCATACACGGTATTCATATGTCTAGAAATTTAATGCCTTAATGTGACTCAAAAATTACCATTTTTAACTATGTTGCAGCCAAGAGTCTAATGAACACAATCCATGAAGAAAACATCACCAAATTCATGCTCCATAAGTTTCCACAATACACACTTATCCTCGGTATACTGTTCATCAACGCCCAGCAGAACATCACAGCAAAGCGACCTCAATTGAGCTATCTATCCACCTTATTTTGTTCTGATTTTTTTGGATATGTTATAGACCATTAAGTAATGCACAACTTTCATGAAGAAATCGAGTTAAGAAAATCATGAAAACATCACCAAAATAGTCACGCAAGTTTCTGTGTTCAATCCAGCAATTTCCAGAATACAACGACCAGAAAACTCAAGCATTTCACCAAGCTACACTCAACGAAATGAGCTCAATTTTTAGTATTTTATAGCCCAGAATGTCCTCAACAAATCATAAGAAGAGGTCGAATCAGAATTCCCCACAGAACTATACAAACCACTAGCATCAAGACTGAGAGGTCTACTAGCGACTCCGAGAATGCTCCGGTTCCTAAGGAATTGGTTTTCACCCCTCAAACCCCTTCAAATGCTCTCATTTTCGACTATGTCACAGATCATGAGGTGTACAACAACTTCCATGAAGACATCAAAATCCAATTCCCCCTCTAAGACCCTCTACCAACGCATGCAAGCAAACTGTGCAAAACCGTTCTTGGAGCCCGATTTACTCCGGTTTTGATTTCCTCTTAAAAACTCAACATTCCAGCCAAGAGATTCGTGATTTCTACAACTAAACATCATTACAAGAAGCATGAGAGGACTAGAAATTTATCTTGCCTTTGTTTTGATCAAGATTTATGAAGAAACGGCGGTCCGACGGCTTCAAGAACTCTCGGCTCTTCCCTCTTCTTCTTGCCCAAGCTTCTTCCTTCTCTCTCTCTCACTCTCTCTCTCACTCTCTCTCTCTCTCTCTCTTCAGTCGAGCAAAGGGGCTTAGGGACGGAACACACGGTTTTCCTCTCTTCAAATGAGTAATCAAGTGGCCTAAGTCTAGGTGTCCATGCAAAAGGACACATGGCAATGTAAATTGCCACCTCACCTCCTTGCCGTGCGCCTCCCCGTCCATGGTCGAAGGTTGCAATTTCTTGTGCCTAATTGGGTCCAATTCCATTTAATTACCAAGCCCAACATGCCTAATTAAATTAAACTTTGGTCCACTAAGGAATTCTTTGGCCGTAAGTCATATAGATGCACATGAATTCACTCAATTCCACACTCTAATCAATTTAAACCTCATAGCCACTATGTCCACCAAAATAATTTAATTACAACTAAAAAGACAAATAGCTAGAATTCCACAATTAAATTAATCACTACTTCCCATCTTGATAAGTTGCCAGAATAAAATTAAGGATGCCACATGATGTTTGGTTTTCTAGACTTGTGAATTTGCATTGCAGGATCATTATATTTGTGAGGATAATTGTTATTGGACAAATACTCTGTTTTGCAGAAATAATCCTCAAAGTATATATGAGTTTTCCTTGTAGGTTTTAAATTCGCAAATCTGTCAAGGGTTTTGTCACCATAAAAAAGGGGGAGATTGTTGAAGAAAAATCCCTTGGAGTTTTGAAGTTGACAAAACAGCCTCTACAGTATGGTCTGAAGAATCCAAGACTCAGTCGGTTACGTCTGAAGAATTCAAAGACCCAAAGGTTTTCCGTCTAAAGACTGTTAGACCCTAAGTTCGGTCTGAAGTTTTTCCGTCTAAAGACAGTCAAGACTCAGTTTCAGTCTAAAGACCTTCAAGACCCAAATCTAAGTCTGAAGACAGTTTGCGATTTTGACAAGCTAGCTATAGGTTATTTTTATGGTTAAGGAAAGTAAGATTTGGATATTATATTTCCTAACATAACCATGGAATATCTCTAGCTGTGATCGTGAGCTTGGAAGATTTATTCTTCGGATTTTATCCGTTGAAGATCAAGTGTATTTTTGGAAGGATCTAATTTTGGGAACTCAAGATCCTGATTGTATGGGCGAGCAGGATTGACGACCTATTGTCTACTTACATTTTCGGCGACAAGTAGATCACTTAAATTGATTCAGTCTAATGGGTTGATTGGATGAATTCTTGGAAAGTGTCAATCGGTATGGAGGCACGGAGGCTATTTAAGGTGGATCGGTGTTGCTCAAAAATAAGGAGAGACTTGGAAGAAAAATCTCGATGTTAGAATCTCTGAAATCACTTATTCTCTAAAATCTCTCATGTTCATATTGTGTATCAAAGAGAGTCACTTATAGTGCGAAAAACAGCAGGAAGCTGTAGGAGAGACTGTCTATTGAAGAAGTCTAGTTCGTGAACTGTAACAGCTCTCATTTGCTACATAGTGATTATAGCCAGTTGGCTGCCAGCGTGGAGAGTGGACGTAGGTTTGGAATAAGCCGAACCACTATAATCCTTGTGTCAATTCTCCTTTACTCTACTCTATTTACTTTATGAATACATGATCTATTTATTATTGTTATATCTTTCATATTAAAGTATTCTAAGGTAAAAGATTTCGAAAGAATTACGTAATAACCTATTCACCCCCCTCTAGGTTGATTCGCTAGCATATTTCAGACATAACTAGTCACTAAGCTCACGTGCATTCTCCAACATGAGATACCTAGTCACTGAGCCCAAATGCATTCTCTAAAATGACATACTTAATCACTGAGCCCACGTGCATTCTCCAAGATGACAAACTTAGTTATCAAGCCCACATGCAAGCTCAAAGATGATGTACCAAGTCATCGGGCCAATATAACATAACTTCTTTCTCCGAGATGATATACTTAGTCATTGAGTCGACATAATATAGCGTTCTTTCTTACCTTTTCTCATATCCAATAAAATAGCCGTGTGTGGGTACACGGTTGGCTTTAGCCAAAGATACAATATTTTTCTTTCGATAAATCCCACCCTTTCGTACAGTCCACCAAAATATTTTTGGCGTTATAAACTGAGGCTCGATGATTTTCTAATCAATTGCTGAAATTAAATTCAATTTAAGAAAAAATTCTAAAAATATAATTCTTGCACAGTCAACACAATTTGAGGCTCAACTAAATAAATAGATTGTGCCATCGCAATCATCATATAATTCCGGTCACTGGCTATCCCAATCTAATTTCCAGAAAATAAATAAATAAATAATTAATTATGGAAAATATGAAATAAATGCCAATAAATCAACTTAGGCCAGTTAATGCCTAATTGGAAACCGAGACGAGCTCGGAAAATTACCTAGCCACTCTACTTAAAATACTATATCTTGTCTAGGCTCTAATAGTACCAACTGTCCACCTAACATGCATCGGTAACTAATTAAATTCACTAATATAATCTAATCTAATCACCTAAACATGTTTAACCTAAACTAGTCAACCCCTAAGCATCATTAACCTACTAGCGAGGATTAGTGAGTTAAACTCACTTGTTTGGCAAGTTGGTCGATTCAAATCGACGGGGACACAATAAGGGACAATTCTCTCCAAAGCGGGCCTATAACATATTAAACTATAACATATCCAAAAATTAGAGAAAAAGAAGAAGGTTAAGTTGCTCAATTGAGGAGGTTTCAATGATAATGGAGTCTGTACGGTTCGGGAACTAAACCAGAAGCTTGTGATTTTTGTATAAAATTATGTCGGATGAATTTGATGATTTTACCTTCATGAGAAATGTTCTTTAGACTCTTGGCTATGACATACTGAGATTTGGTAATTTTTGAATGAGATTTGGTATTTTAAATTAACGAAATTCATGAGCGGTACAAATTGGGAAGTACTAGACTCTAAGCTGTTTTGGCCGAATATATATTTTCTTGTGTGAGCATTGTGTGACATCGCTTGCTGTTGTGTATGTTGAGCATCATGTAACATGTCATGAATCATGCATATGAAAGAGGTTATCGGTTGTTGTGTGCCAATGATGCCTCGGGAGTGTCGGGATGCCCGGCCAGGGAGTGAAAATGCTGGATGCCCAATAGCCCTGTAAGCGTAAATCCGGATGGCCTCGGAGTTGAGATGCCCGGAGCGTAGGGGATGCCGGAAGCATGGATGGTGTGTGCCGTGGATGCCTCGTGATGCCAGTTAGGGTGCGAGATGCCCGGCCAGGGAGTGTAAATGTCGGAAGCACGGATGGTGTGTGCCGTGAATTCCTCATGATGCGAGGTTTGGGTGTGAGATGCCCGGAATGTGGAGTGGCCGGAAGCCCGGGTGGTGTGTACCGGGATTTGCATTAAAAATTGTAAGAATTTGATATGTATGCATGAGCATTACTCATATGTGCAAGGTGTACATGATGATGATGAAATATGAATGCATGAATCAGGCTGATTATGTAAGGAGTGCACATAATGAGAAATATTGGCATTAGCATTTACTGAATTGTGTGATGGCATATATGCATGAGAAATGCTGATTTGTGAAGAGTGCACATGATGAGGCACGAATGCATGAGTAATGCTTGACTTGTAAGCACCTATGCTTGGTGGATGCATGACTTGGGAATAATGTGAAAACATGAGTGGCTGAAAGTCTATGGCTGAATTGCTTACTTGTGATAATCATATGATATTCTAATGTTGTTTAATTGCTGTTGTGTAATGTTATGATATGTTTGGTTGTATTGTATGGGTAGTCATAGAGATTATAATTTTGCTAAGTGGTTGTACAAACCCCTTTTGGGGACTAACATTTCAGCCTAGATATGTCGCTGCCTCCTGTCGCTCCTGGCTCGTTTTACGATATACCCTCCGATGTGGAGGTGAGAGTGCTACATTTGGATAGCCCTACTGTCCCTGGGCTGGCGTACTTCAGGGTGAGCGTGCTGATAAAGTTCGACGTGGGCCTGGAGAGCGGCCCGGTGTACCAAGAGTTCATCTCCGTTTACACCTGCCGTGACGGAGTCATGATGGGTATGATGCCGCCACCATCGCCCCCTGGAGCGCCTGGCCGGAGGTAGACCGTGAGTTGAAGCTGGAGTAGGTTGGAGGGATTTTGTTTAAACCGGATCTTGTGGGATGGATAGTGCTTGTATAGGGTTTCTTTGAGGAAGGGTAGGACTTTTGGGGTTTTCTTTTGATGTTATCTTTTGATGTATATCCTACCCCGAAAAGAACAGAAAGCATCCGTCCTTTAACTATATAAATAAGAGAATCGGTTTCCAGTATCCTATCTTGCTTAGTTGTGTGCATTGATCCTTTTATGTTTGGAGGGAGGATTGGAGAGTCGTGATTCCGCTTCCGCCATTTGAAGTGCGCTGGGACCGTTTGCTCTTTTTAAATAAAAAAAAAAAAAACAGAAAGGGAGAGCCTAAGAGTTTGTAGCTCTCAAAGGACAGGTAAGTATGACTGTAATGACCTCAAGGGGGTGTTTGGGGTGTTACAGGCTGGGACACTAGGCGGGTTGTTGGAATAGTGAGCACGGCACGACGGGTAGGGTGTGACGTCCCAGGGCGTCACATACTAAGCGCAAGCGGAATTAAATATTTTTATAATTTAAAAATATATCCAACTAGTCAATCACACTTCATGCTAATTATCATATAACATTTAACATTGATGGTTAGCATGTATAACTTGGATTATTTAAAAATCCCTAAACATGTAACATGAGAATTAACCTGTAATTCACCTTATAAACACTCACACATATAAGAAAATTAATTAGAGCATGAAAGGCTTTGTTTTTATTTACCATCACCGGGCTTAACAAAATCTATCCACCTGAACTTTTCTTTGATATGTTCCTCGCCTAACTATTTACATTATATACAATACAAAAGTTAAGGCGCAACAAAGTCAGGGATAGGGGTAAGGGTGGCTACTCCCGTACATCCCAAACCAGCCCACATCAAAAAGAAAACAAAAAAAGTCTATTCTCAAGCCTTCCATGAACCCTGGCGTCTATGAGCCATCCATCCCGCCTCCTGGTCCACCGGCCTCAAAAGGTAACGGACCAAACATATCATCCTCGTGCTTGACAAACCACGCCACGAACTTCATCGGAATCAGACTAGCTCTACCGTCATCCATCCATAATATCGCTTCGTATTTGGTAAACATCATATCAATGTCAAGGTCATACACGTCCAGGAGAGAAATATCAATGTTGGCTATCACTCCATATCGAGCAACTGGCGGCACATCCATACTTTCAATCTGAAAATGTAAGGTATGAGCAAACATCCTTGCCTAGTAAAGAATAATAAAACTCTACTATGAAATAATCCATAGCTATCAAAGTCACAAGCAAACTAACCAACAGTCAGGACACTAAGAAAACATATATCAAGCATAACAGTAATGATACACTATATAAAAGTCCCCTGACATGCATCCATCCTACGCTTATCCTTCACAAACTCAAACTACAATGCAAATATAATATATGAACTCACTCGCCATATATAATTAACTTTTAGTGTGTATAAAAATCCACCCTCGAATCGTCACAACCGGGAAGCTACCGGCCCGATCGAGTCACTTCCGAAGGTACGTTATCCGGACTTCCACAATACCTCTAATTGTGGGCATCTCACTCCGAGGCATCCCGGTATCAACCAAACCGAGGTCCTCCTTGATCACACACAGGGGCACTCACTCCGAGGCATCTCCGGCATCACACAGCCGAGGCATCCTTGATCACACACAAGGGCATCTCACTCCGAGGCATCTCCGGCATCACAGCCGAGGCATCCTTGATCACACACAAGGGCATCCCAAACTTCCGGGGGCATTACCGGTAACTTGGTACCGATGGATCCGTTCACCTCATTAAACACACATTTCACACCACACCTTTGATTTAATGTGCATATCGTATGCAAAAGAAAAGACACCTAAGCATCTATCTAAGTCTCATGATCCTAGCACACGTGCGTGTCCGGATTATAAGATAAAATCCATCACGAACATGTCCCATACCATGCCGGACAAATATTTATCCCATAACCAAGCACTATGCTCCGCACTCATTGCATACACATGAATCTAATGCAATTAAACCTCTATGGATGTATGAGACTTAATCAATCTTGACTAACATCTAATATGGGGTTCATTAGACTCCATGTTCAGCATACAAGTCCAAATTACAAGTTATTGTATTTAATACTCAATCTCGGATACAAACGGTATTTTAGATTAATGGACAGTTTCGGTTTTAAGTACTAAATAAATATCAATTCTTATCGAAATGCTACCAAATTTTAGTATGTTGTTAAGACATAGCTTAACAACTTTCATGAAGGAACTTAAGTCTAATTCTCAGTGTATTAAGAGTAACAATCAACATCATCTTTACTGAAATTCGGTTATTAGTCCAGTTTTTCTTTTAACAAAGAAAAATCATTTCACCAATCAATTCTCATTCATTTAATCTCAAATTTTGACACGTTATGTAACACCCCAAAAACCCCCTTGAGGCTATTACAGTCATACTTGTCTGTCCATTAAGAGATATAAACTCTTGGGCTCCCTTTTTTTTTTTTATAGGAAACAAATAAACGGTCCCAGCGCAATTAAATAACGGAAGCGAAACTTTACAACTCTCCCAAACAACAAAGGCCAATGCACACAACTAAAGATATAAGATAATGGGATCAGTTCTCTTTATTCATAGTGTGGCATCCTCGAATTTTGAGAATCATTGAAGATGTGAGGACTATGGAAGATCTAATTGTGGAATTGCAGCTATTGGAATATATGAGATGGCATTTTCAAATTAAATATAATCTTTGGACATGTGATGCGTGAGGCCAACATAATTTATAAGACTTTAGTCATTGGATTTTTGAATTATAGATTTGCTCATTTTAATGGACATAGTGACTATGCCAAGAAATCAAGTTAGCATTTGAAATTCAATGTACCTATGTGCACATTGTAGTCTACGGTTGAGCACCAAACTTGGAGGGATTGAAATATGTTTAATTGGATCAAATAGGCCTTAATTAAGGAAGCTAAATTGTGGGCCGGCCAAGTCAATTGCCAAGCCCAGCCCATGAGTCCATGGTGTCACACGTCCATGGAGGGAGAAGGGAGGCTGAGTGAGTGGCGCCTAGGTGTCCTCCTTGGTGCCACTTGTCTCCACGCATGAAGGTCTAGAGGTGTAGCCTTGGTGAGTGGGCGTGTGAGGTGTGAGAGGGAAAAAGAGAGATACCGTCGACTGAGTGAGAGAGTCGGCCAAAGTGGGAGAGAAAGAGAGAGAAGAAGAAGAACCGAAGGAGAAGAAGGAGGAAAAAGGAGCTCGGCCGAGAAGAAATTTCAGCTCCATTCAAGGGAATTCTTGCCGTTTCTCTTCAAAATTCAAAGGTAAGAGCAGTCCTTTTTACTTCCTATACTTGTGTGGTGCTCTATTATAGCAGGAAATCGTGATTTATACGGTTGAATTTGGGTATTTTTGGAGAAACATCAAATCGGGTTAGATCGGAAGCTGAAGAACAGGGTTGTACCCGAATCTCGTAGGGCCGTTTTTGTGGGTTTAGAGATGGATTCTGAGCTTGATGTCTTCTGTGAAGTTGTTGTACACATCTTGAACTGCAACATAGTCGATTTTGAGAGGATTTGAATGAGAATTGTGGGGTGAAAAGGGTTTAGCTTGGAACCGGATGGGTATTGAAGCTGGCCGAGTGACCTTTGATGCTTGTTTTCCCTTGTTCATCTCTTTTTAGTTAGAATTTGTGCTCGACTCCTTCTTGTGCCTTGTAAAGGACATCTTGATGCATCTCATACTAAAATTTGAGCTAATTCCGTTGAGTTTTACCTAATGAATCGTATTTTTCTTGATGGACTTGTATTCTGGAAATCGGACGAACTAGAGACAGTAGCTTGTGGGGTTTATAATCCAACTCTTCCTTGAGAATTTAACTTCAACTTCTAAAGAAAAGTTGTAGAAAACATACTGAGTTACAACATACCCAAAAATGGGGGAAAAAGAACGAGTTTCAGTGGTCCATTTTGAGTGATCTTGTTGATAGCTCAACCTGCGCGATTTCAAAAGGAGCTGGAAGTTTGTGATTTTTATACTATGCCTTGTGGGCCGAATTTGAAGAAGTTTTCTTCTAGTGAAATGTTCTTTTACCTCTTGTTTATAACATATTAATTTTTGGAAATTTTTGAAGGTGAATTAGTACCTCAAATTCGTGAACTTTGTGAACAGTGTAATCTGGAAAATTTCTGGGTATAGGCCGAATATGGCCGAGAATAAGTATTTTATAAATACATAGTCTAAACTTGTTTTCTTTAGTGCAAATGACTTCTTTGCCTTTTATTTCAATCATGTACATGGATTAATATGTTTAATAGCCAATGTCATGGTGCTTTGAGAGTATTTTTGATTGACTTATATGCTGATTCTATGGGAATTCATTGAAAAAGTGCTAAGCCGATTGATGCGTTATTTATTTAAGTATGCTATGCATGTCAAGTTCATAATATACATGCTGTATGGGTTAGATACCATCTTGAGGTATACATATATATGTCATATGAGATTTAAAGATGGATAATTAGTCTTATATTCACTTTGTTCCTCATGATATGCATGCTGTATCAGGAATGAAACAATGGACTGAGCATGTTGAATGAAAGATCATGTCATATGATTGAGGATACATGAATGCATTTGTTGTCATGCTTGTGTGCATCATGAACATGCTTGTGGATCATATATGAGAATGAGATAAATTGCATGACATACACTGATTAAGATTATGCCTCGGGAGTATCGAGATGCCCGGCCAGGGAGTGAAAATGCCGGATGCCCAGTAGCCCTGTGAGCGTAAATCTGGATGGCCTCGGAGTTGAGATGTCCGGAGCGTTGGGGGTGCTGGAAGCACGGAGTGTGTGTGCCGTGGATGCCTCGTGATGCTAGTTGGGGTGCGAGATGCCCGGCCAGGGAGTGTAAATGCCGGAAGCACGGATGGTGTGTGCCGTGAATTTCTCACGATGCCAGGTTAGGTGTGAGATGCCCGGAAAGTGGGGTGGCCGGAAGCCGGGTGGTGTGTACCGGATTATGCATTTGATATTGTCAGTATTTGAGGTGTGCATATGTTTGATGCACTGTTAATATAAGGAAAGACATGTGATGTCATTGAAATTGCATGAGCATTGTTAGAATGAGGATAAATGCATGTGATATTACAAATGTATATGTGCACAATTGAATGATGATGTGAGTGATGTTTAAATAAGAGACACCTGTCCTTATGCTTGCTGGGAATGCCTAAAGTCTCCATATATCTAATTGATGTCTATGTGCAAGGCATAAACATGTGATGAGATGTTCATATACAAGCATGTATTTTATATGATGGCTGATTTGTGTACATTATGATGATCTTACCATACCTTTGATGTTGCTTAGTTTCCATATGATGTGAACGTGTGTTTGGTTGTGCTGTATGGGTAGTTTTAAGGATCTACTTTTATGCTGAGTGGTTGTACTCACCCCTTTTGAGGACTAACATTTCAACCTGAGTATGTCACTGCCACCGGTTTCCCCTAGAGCATTTTATGGCATACCCACGGACGTAGACGTGAGGGTATTCCACCTGGTTAGTCCGACGGTACCTGGCTTATCATACTTTCGAGTGAACGTGAAGATTACATTCGATGTGGGCTTGAGTAGCGGCCTAGTGTACCAGGAGTTCGTTTCTGCTTACATATGTCGGGATGGCGAGATGGCAGGGATGATGTGTAACACCCCAAAACCCCCTTGAGACTATTACAGTCATACTTACCTGTCCTCTGTGCTTTGAGAGCTATACATTCTTAGGCTCTCATTCTTTTTTTTTTTTTGAATGGTCCCTGCGCAATTGAATAGTGAAAGCGGAATCATGACTCTCCCAAACAACCAAGGCCAATGCACACAACTAAGCATATAAGATAATGGGATCAGTTCTCTTTATTCATAGCATAACAAGATGGATTTCCTTGTTTTCCTTTCAGGGTACATGATGTATCCAAAAATCAAAAACCATAACCATATGCAAACTACCCATCACATCATCACCCCTCATCAAAGAAAAACATACATATCAACTGATCCATCCTAATTCAACTGATCCTAAATCAAAAACCCACCAGCCTCCCCAGTCGTAGTCTCGCGCCTAGCTCCAACCCGGCGCTCCAGGAGGTGACGGCGGTGGCATCATCCCTGCCATCTCGCCATCCCGACACTTGTAAGCAGAAACGAACTCCTGGTACACTGGGCCGCTACTCAGGCCCACATCGAATGTAATCTTCACGTTCACTCGAAAGTATGATAAGCTAGGTACCGTCGGACTAACCAGGTGGAATACCCTCACGTCTACGTCCGTGGGTATGCCATAAAATGCTCAAGGGGAAACCGATGGCAGCGACATACTCAGGCTGAAATGTTAGTCCCCAAAAGGGGTGAGTACAACCACTCAAAGATAAAAGCAGATCCTTAAAACTACCCATACAAAGACAACCAAACACACGTTCACATCATATGGAAACTAAGCAACATCAAAGGTATGGTAAGATCATCATAATGTACACAAATCAGCCATCATATAAAATACATGCTTGTACATGAACATCTCATCACATGTTTATACCTTGTACATAGACATCAATTAGATATATGGAGACTTTAGGCATTCCCAGCAAGCATAAAGACAGGTGTTTCTTATTTAAACATCACTCACATCATCGTTCAATTGTGCACATATACATTTGTAATATCACATGCATTTATCCTCATTCTAACAATGCTCATGCAATTTCGATGACATCACATGCCTTTCCTCATATTAACAATGCATTAAACATATGCACACATCAAATACTTGTAATATCAAATGCACAATCCGATACACACCACCCGGCTTTCGGCCACCCCACTTTCCGGGCATCCCACACCCAACCTGGCGTCGTGAGGAATTCACGGCACACACCGTCCGTGCTTCCGGCATTTACACTCCCTGGCTGGGCATCTTGCACCCCAACTGGCATCACGAGGCATCCACGGCACACACACTCCGTGCTTCCGGCACCCCCAACGCTCCGGGCATCTCAACTCCGAGGCCATCCAGATTTACGCTCACAGGGCTACTGGGCATCCGGCATTTTCACTCCCTGGCCGGGCATCTCGATACTCCCGAGGCATAATCTAAATCAGTGTATGTCATGCAATTTATCTCATTCTCATATATGATCCACAAGCATGTCCACGATGCACACAAGCATGACAACAAATGCATTCATGTATCCTCAATCATATGACATTATCTTTCATTCAACATGCTCAGTCCATTGTTTCATTCCTGATACAGCATGCATATCATGAGGAACAAGGTGAATATAAGACTAATTATCCATCTTTCAATCTCATATGACATATATATGTATACCTCAAGATGGTATCTAACCCATACAGCATGTATATTATGAACTTGACATGCATAGCATACTCAAATACATAACGCATCAATTGGCTTAGCACTTTTTCAATGAATTCCCATAGAATCAGCATATAAGTCAATCAAAAATACTCTCAAAACACCATGACATTGGCTATTAAACATATTAATCCATGTACATGATTGAAATAAAAGGCAAAGAAGTCATTTGCACTAAAGAAAACAAGTTTAGACTATGTATTTATAAAATACTTATTCTCGGCCATATTCGGCCTATACCCAGAAATTTTCCAGATTACACTGTTCACAAAGTTCACGAATTTGAGGTACAAACTCACCTTCAAAAATTTCCAAAAATTAATATGTTATAAACAAGAGGTAAAAGAACATTTCACTAGAAGAAAACTTCTTCAAATTCGGCCCACAAGGCATAGTATAAAAATCACAAACTTCCAGCTCCTTTTGAAAATGCGCAGGTTGAGCAAGATCACTCAAAATGGACCACTGAAACTCGTCCTTTTTCCCCCATTTGTGGGTATGTTGTAACTCAGTATGTTTTCTACAACTTTTCTTTAGAAGTTGAAGTTAAATTCTCAAGGAAAAGTTGGATTATAAACCCCACAAGCTACTGTCTCTAGTTCGTCCGATTTCCAGAATACATGTCCATCAAGAAAAATACGATTCATTAGGTAAAACTCAACGGAATTAGCTCAAATTTTAGTATGAGATGCATCAAGATGTCCTTTACAAGTCACAAGAAGGAGTCAAGCACAAATTCTAACTAAAAAGAGATGAACAAGGGCAAACAAGCATCAAAGGTCACTCGGCCAGCTTCAATACCCATCCGGTTCCAAGCTAAACCCTTTTCACCCCTCAATTCTCATTCAAATCCTCTCAAAATCGACTATGTTGCAGTTCAAGATGTGTACAACAACTTCACAGAAGACATCAAACTCATAATCCATCTCTAAACCCACAAAAACGGCCCTACGAGATTCGGGTACAATCCTGTTCTTCAGCGCCCGATTTTCACCCGGTTTGACGTTTCTCCATAATTAGCCAAATTCAGCCGTACAAATCACGATTTCTTGCTAAAATAGAACACTATACACGTATAGGAAGAGTTAAGGACAGCCCTTGCCTTTGGATTTGAAGAGAAACGGCAAGAAATCCCTTGAATGGAGCTGAAATTTCTTCTCGGCCGAGCTCCTCTTTCCTCCTTCTTCTCCTTCGGTTCTTCTTCTTCTCTCTCTTTCTCTCCCACTTTGGCCAACTCTCTCACTCAGTCGACGGTATCTGTAGCACCCCTGAACCAACTGAGGCTGCCACAGTTACCTATCTAACTATGCTTTACATATTGAGCCGTAAATTGTTAGGCTCTCTTCTCTTTTCTTTTTTTTTTTCAACGGTCCCAGCGCAAAATCTTACAGCGGAAGTAAAATTAACCTCTTCATTTCTTTCCCGACAATCATAATACAATGCACACCGACTAGTTCATCAGAGTAAAATGTCAAGGCCTGAACATTCTACATAGTAGAAAATGGACATCATTAGTCGGTACATCAAAATGCCGTCGTATTTCTATACTTGACTATATTTCAAAAGATGACCGACATCTCTTCCAACAGTCATATACTTAAAGTCCATCGATCAGTGTCAGCGTCCAAAAGTTCCTTGTGGCATCCCGGAATTTTTATTAATAACCCTTGAGATATAGGTAGGCGAAGATAATTTTGTGATTTTAATTGGCAATGAAAATTGCCCATGACTCGTACCAAGGCTCGACCATGAGCTTGTAAGGAAATATATATTATGAATACAAGACTTTGGCTATGTGATTTGAGTTTGTACATGTTATAAGTTAATTTAAATTCTTGATTTAATCTAATCAAGAAATTATTATTATTAACTAATAAAAAAATTTATTTATTTAATTTAGAATTTGGGCAGACTTTGAGTGGGCCTGCGACGGGCCAAGTGGGCCGGCCACAAGCCCACAAGGTCGCCGGCCCATAACCCAAAACAATGGGCGACCGACACAAAACAAAGGGGAGGGAAGACCGGTTTGCATGCAAATTTCTGCATGCAAACCAAGTGTTGAAAAGTCATCATTAGCAATGATGAGTTTAGAGAGGAAATAAAAGGGAGAGGACCGGTTCTTAGAGGGGTTGGACGCACATAGAGAGAGAGAGAGAGAGAGTGAGAGAAAGAGAGAAGGAAGAAGAGAAGGAGGAGTGGAGAGGAAGACGCCGACCGTACCCCCGCCCGTGTTCGTTGTTCGTTTTGCCCGATTGTTTTGAGTTTAAGGCAAGTGATTAATTCCCTCATCTACTCTTGCATGTCTTGGTGTGGATCTAGTGTGGTTTTTTTGGTAGAAATCGTGGATGATATGAGCTGGAAGTAAGATTTTTGGACTGGGTTACTTGCTGGTGATTTCGGTTTTGTGTGAATCTGCATGCGCCAGAAACTTGTATGGATTTGCATGTGGTTTTGGAGTGAGAATTTCATCTCGATTTCTTCATGAGATTTAAAGAGAACATTCTGAATTTTAACATACTAAAAATTGAGAGAAAAAGGACAATATTTGAGGGGTGAACTCTATTTTCTAAGAAAATGTTCAGATCTGGTGATGCATGTTGAGTCCGAGTGATTCTGGTTGCTGTATCTAAAATTCTATTGAGAATCTTGCTTCGATGTCTTCGTGAAAATTGTAAAGAACATGAAGAGGAACAACATATCAAAAATTGAGACCAAATGAACGAGAATAGCCTAGGGAAAGGTCAATTTTTCTGAGAACGTGAGTACCGGGTGAACTGTACTGGACATCAGTAGCTTCGACGGCCTATAAGAGGGTTTTCCTTTGGATTTTTCACTTCGATGTCTAAATGACAGTTGAAGAGTATTCTTTAAAAAAGAACATATCAAAAATTTAGAGAAAAAGAAGCACAATAGGTTGGTCATACGTACTGATTTCGGAAGAAGGACGTGCTGGGAACATCGTTTTATGAGCAGAAATTCTTTTTACTTATAATAAATTTTTTATAAAGAAATTGGTTTAAGTGTCTTCATGAGAAATTTATATTAGAGTCTTGTGGATCATATGGTGAAGTTTTATAAATTTTAAAGGCCAATTGGTTGATAAATTTTAAGGAAAGGTGAATGTTAACACTGGACGTCGACTGGAATGCAATAATGTTGGAACAGTAGATTATAATTTTTACACTTAATTAATTAAAATGAATCTGACTTGGATGTCTTAATGAAAAACATACCTTAACATATTAGCTATCACGTGGTAAATTCTTGTAATTTTTGAAGCTCGATTAATAATTAATTTTAATTAAATTGAAAAACGGTGCAAACCGTGTATACAAGGGTTAGCCGCTTGATTTATTAATCTATATCTTTTTATGTAATGACTATTTGGACTTGAATCCTTCTTGAATGTTGTACCTCTATGTCTTGTCTATGTTGTGGTTTAATTTTGTAATTTGTAGAGGCCATTTAATTATTTAAATAAGGAGAATGCCGAATTGATGTGAGTTGAGGAAATTGAAATTTTTCCCTTTGTAAAAGTTAAATATTATTTTTACATAATGACTTCTAAAATTATAAATTTTCATGGGAATAATTTATCATGTTATGACTATTCCTTATGCAAACCCACAATTTAGAAGATCAATTGAGTATTTAATTTTGAGTATTTTCTTGAAACATGTATATTGGAATCTAATAAATTTAAATAAAGGAAATATATGAGCAAAATTAGATGACATGAATTAGATGATTGATATGACCCCAAGTGTTTTACCATGGTACATAAATAATGATTCTTAGCATATCATGATGATATTGAATATGTGCATCACGTTGTATGCCATGTAAGATTTAGCCATGCATAAATTATATCTCATGATAAATGAGAAGGCTGTCGGATGGTGTGAGCCGACAATGCCCCGGGAGTTTTAGGGATGCCCGGCCAGGGAGTGAAAATGCCGGATGCCCAAGTAGCCCTGTGTGCGTAAATCTGGATGGCCCCGGAGTTGGGATGCCCGGAGCGTAGGGGATGCCGGAAGCACGGATGGTGTGTGCCGTGATGCCTCGTGATGCCAGTTGGGGTGCGAGATGCCCGGCTAGGGAGTGTAAATGCCGGAAGCACGAATGGTGTGTGCCGTGATTCCTCGTGATGCCAGTTGGGGTGCGAGATGCCCGGAATGTGGGGGGCCGGAAGCCCGGATGGTGTGTGCCGGGAATGCATTAAAAAGCCAATTAAAAATTGGGAAAATTGAAATGTGAATATGCATACGGTAGTATGTATGCAAGGACATGGCATGGTATATGTGAATATGCATATGGTGGTATGTATGCATGGACATGGCATGGTATATGTGAATATGCATATGGTGGTATGTATGCATGGACATGGCATGGTATATGTGAATATGCATATGGTGGTATGTATGCATGGACATGGCATGGTATATGTGAATATGCATATGGTGACATGTATGCATGAGCTTGAATTGATGCATATGGTGATATGTATGCATGAGTATTGGATTTGAATATATAGATGAATGGATCCTTATGGCGAAATATGACACATATGTGGAAGTGTGATGATGAATTCCTATATGATGCAATTTTCATGTATATGGACTCTAATTGTGATGTCTTGTGTGATGCTTGAGTAGCCATAGGGAATTATTTATTTGCTGAGTGGTTGTACTCACCCCTTTTGGGGACTAACATTTCAGCTTAGAGATGCCAATTCCACCTGTCACGCGGGGCACCTTTTATGGTATACCTTCTGACGTGGGTATAGAGGTGACGGTGATCGACTGTCCCCATGTTCCTGGATTGACTTTTCTTCGGGTTCGTACGATAGTATCTTATGAGGTGGGTCTACCTGATGGCCCAGTCACCCAGGAGTTCATCTCCATCCATGTGCTCCGGGATGGGATGATGCGAGGGATGTTACCTCCTCCACCGCCTGATGCGCCAGGGTGGGTATAGCTGCTGCGTGAGGGATAGGCAGGGGAGCTGATAGACTTTTTTGGACACAACTGATACCAAGGAGAGATGGGTCACTCTTTTGGGATCAGTGAGAAGGGGGTAGAGGTGTTCCTTTTTGAGTATAAGCCACACTAGATGATGCGATGGCTTACTTTTGTATGTACCTACCCCGAGATTAACCCATCCTGTAAATACGTAAATAAAATGGTTCAGTTTTCTTTCCTTGATGTCTAGCTGGTGTGCATTTGTCTTATGTTTGTGTGAAGAGAGAGTTGAAAAGATTACGCTTCCGCAAATTAAACTGTGCTGGGACCGTATTTAAAAAAAAAAAAAAAAAAAAATTCGTCCAAGTATTTATTGGCTTAGTTAAAAAGGAGATGAATGACTGTAATGATTCCTTTGGGTTAAGGGGTGTTACATTCCTTCCTTTGCTATCCTCCTCCTGGCAACCATATCCAGCCACTCGGTCTATCTATTGGTGGCCGTGTCAGTAGAGGTATCTTGTCTAGTCTGAAATGTTAGTCCCCAAAAGGGGTGAGTACAACCACTCAGCAAAGATATAATCTCTAGACTACCCATACCTTGCAATCAAGCACATCACAACAACATGTAAGCAACATAGACAAGCATTTCAGTCATCAAGTTGCAGTCACATCATGCTTTCACAAATCAGCATTTTAACAATGTACATACCTCTTGTCATGCAAGCCTTTCATAATCTCACAAGACAATCAAAAGCTTTTGAATATCAAAATCATGATCACAGGTGAACATTTCAGCCACATGCCTTGATATTAACCTCAAAGCATACATCCATTAACCATGTGTGCTCATAGTGCAAGTATTTCTCATGTTCACCTAGTTCATCACCCATACACATTTCACATTAGCATCTTTTATACATATGAGCATGTCACATCATTCAGCGAACACATATGCCAATGTTTCACCCCATGTGCATGACTCACATGATCAGCTCAATTCATGCTCATGCATATCAACAATGTCGTGTGCACCTTTTAAAGTTTTCACAATGCTCATGCATATGACCAACTTTATGTGCACCTTTCACAGTTTCACAATGCTCATGCATTCATATCAAATTCTTGCAATTTCAAATGCAAATCCCTAAGAACCAACCGGCTTCCAGCCCCCCACATTCCGGGCATCTCACACCCAAAACTGGCATCGTGAGGCATCACGGCACACACACTCCGTGCTTCCGGCATTTACACTCCCTAGCCGGGCATCTCGCACCCCAACTGGCATCACGAGGCATTCACGGCACACACACTCCGTGCTTCCGGCACCCCCAATGCTCCGGGCATCTCAACTCCGAGGCCATCCAGATTTACGCACACAGGGCTACTGGGCATCCGGCATTTTCACTCCCTGGCCGGGTATCTCGATACTCCCGAGGAATAATCACCCATGTCATGCAATTATCTCTTTCATATGCATGCTCTTATGACATGTTACATGATGTTCAATTAGGCAACAGCAAACTACATCACATGTCCTCTCTCACAAGACATGGATTTCACTTAAACATGCCTTATTACATGTTCCATGCTATTCATGAGCAAAAACAGCAAGCAATGCCATGTATGTTCACTCACATGACATGAATTTCACTCAACATGCTTTAACATATCAATGCTCCACAATTCAGCATGTATTCGTTGAAAAGACAACTCATTTAAACCACATATATCCTTAATAAAGTATGAAATTCATGCATACATAACAATTATGGCCACATGGAATGCTCCTCATGTAATATGCACACTCCAATGATGAATACCAAAGGAAATGACACACGGCCATGTCATCACAACCATATCTTTGCAAAACAGCATACATAGCCTTCAAAGAATCCATATTTTTACCATTTATTTGGCCATATCATGTACTACCATTTAACCATAGCATTATACACACTTAGTAACACATCTTTCATCAAGGAATCATCCCCAAATAATATGGCCTTGCTTTCCTTCTTTCCTTTTGATTTTCGGTTCCAAGTGACAAAGTTTTCATGTAAAGCTATGGCCTTGAACAGCGTTTGTTGCAAGGGGACGTTGTCCGAAGATGAAATGGTTCCTGTATTTCCAAATACACCACAGGGTTCGAGAGGCTCATTTCTTATATTTTTCAAGATATATATCTCCTTTTGACCGAAAGAAAAAATATATATCTTCTTCTTTTTATAATGAACTTGAATTGTCCATGTCCCTAATTGTAATGAAACGTAGCAAGAAATGTGAATGCTAAATAATAGTGTCAATTTCTTAGATTAGGGGTCAACTTATGTCATTATTGTCCCTAATTTACATGAATGTGATAGAGAAACATAGGTGCAGATTTAAGTGTTGACAACAGTCTCAAATCCCAGATTGCATTTTAGGAAGCCAACTGAGAAGGCGTTGAGGAAGCTGAGTCGTCTATGAGTGATAAGGGGTAGTAAGCTGATTCGATTCGGCTCATTTCATGGGAAGTCTTTAACTCGTGGAATGGAAGCCTTAAGCTTGTAGTATACCCCACCCAATAGGAGTCAAACATCACAAGTCTTGAGCATGTTTATGCTTTTGTGCTACGATTAACCTATTCATTCGTGCTGCCTATTGCAACACTTTAATTCTTTTCCATCTATTTATGGACCCATGCCTTAAAATCATTATATTACCCATGTATTTCCACTGGGCAAAATCGAGTATTACAACTGTTCCCCCAAAAAAAAAAAAAAATTGCATTGGACCTCCATATTAGGTGAGGCCCATTATTTTAATATTGTAATCAGCCTTAACATTTGGTCCATTTATTCAAAGGGAATTTTCCATAAGCCTCATCCAATAAGATATCAGGCCCATTTTTTTTCCAAAATAAAAGTGAAGATGGCCTATCTATTATTTTTAATGATTGTTCTACTTTAAAAGTCCATTAGGCCTTTTCAGGAAAAACTCTTGAAAATGCTTTATATATATTGAATGTCAAGAATTCTGCATGGTAGAATCCTGTAGCCAGGTCACAAATTTGATGATCAACGCCTAAAAATCATGACTGCAAAATTGGCAGTGCAATAGGGAGCAAAACTGCCTTGGAATATTTTTGCCCTCCAAGATATGAGTTTATAAAATAGGATCAAGAACACACCTTCGAGAAGCAAAGGGTAATGTCTGTTTCCAACTCAATCTGATTATCATGATTGGATGATAAGAAGTATCTTAAAAAATGGTCAATATCACGAAAAATTTTAAACGGGTACACTTACAATAAATTTATCTCAAATTAATTTTTTAACCATAAAACACCCCAAAGCTGATAAAATTGTGATAAATTTGCCTCAAATAATTCATTGATCACCAAAAATCCCAACTTGGTACATTTGTAACAAGTTTACTCTCCATTAGTTTCCATTAATTAGAATATCATGAAAAACCACAAATTGGTACACTTGTATATCATATTACTCAACTCAACAATTTGATAGTAAAATTTAATGAAAACTAATGGATAATAAATTTGTCATAAGTATATCAATTTGGGATTTTTTTGGGCTAAAGTCTCAAAAAATCAGTTTTTGGTAAAATTATCACAAATGTACAATTTGGGATTTTTCTAGCATTTATCCTTTTAGGAAAAATTACCTCTCATGATTGGACTCTAGATGACTAGAAAAGCCTCCTTCTTCACATAAATTTCTTCCCTTAAGCACCATCTAAGTATTCGACCCAAAAAAAAAAAGCACCATCTAAGTACCATGACCGAACAAAAAGTATATATTTATTACAGGTGGCAAACCTACTCATTGACTCATGTTTGATGGGCCATATCGCAAATGAGTGGGCTAATATTTTACAAACAAGTTTAAATAGGTCCAAGAAATAAATGGCCAACTATACATGGGTCAAAATGGGTTAGAAATAAATCCATTTGGTAACCCTTTTATTTTCATTTGACATCCATTTGAAACCCATTAAAGACTGGCCTCTAATCCTTTTTAACCAAAAAAAAAAAGACTGGCCTTCCTCTCCCTCGTGTACGTCTTCCTCTACGTCACCTCTTTCATTAGCTTCCCCTCCCGGGTGCCCACCATGTTCATCCCTAGGAACTGAGTATTGCCCCTTTGCATACTCTTTGCCACTGTAGGCCTCTTCCTCTCCATCACCTGCAATTTGGAGAGCATCTATGTGGACGACAAGGAGGGCATTACCACCGCCGCTCCATACTTGCTCCTCCTTCCAAGCCAAGTCGTGGAGGTCATGGCATTCTCGGGGCGGTTCTCGCCACTACTGATTGTAAAGAGGAGGAAGAAAATTTTATCTGATTTCTTGAGGTTCAGGTCACAATGCTTTGCACGCGGCACATGCAACAATTGTAATTTTCCTTTTGTTCTTGCCTCCACACAACCGAACTAAACTCCAAAATCCTCATTCCACAGCATCAGACCTCTAGACTCCCCTCCCAGATTCTTCAGCTTCTGCTAGAATTCACTCACGATCCACTCATGTCTCCTTCCTCACTAAAACAGTAACAAATAATCTCCCTTCTATTCCATTGCATGTACGGTCCTCAATTCCGTGATCGTCTGCACTTGCCAGTGTCGGCATCAGTGAGAGAGAGAGAGAGAGAGAGATGTCAGGCTCTATTGTCCTTTCGAACCCAATTTCCCACAAGAAACTCCCTTTTAGCGTCCCCTCTCATCTCCCAAACCAAACCAGAGTTCTCCATGCCCCGCAAGTTCCGTCAAAAATTTCCGAACTTCTTGGGAAAGTTCTTGTTCAGGCTTCTGTTAGGACGTAGACACATCAGAGACCTCTTCTTCGAGCTTGCCTTGGATTAGGGAGGACTAGGTAGGGTCTGAAATTGAAAGATTATGTCGGCGGTGTACTTTTATGTGATTCCAGGAATTTAAATGTGAAAGGATTTTATTTGAATTTTGAATTTTGAAATATGTTTACCTGATGGGAAATTTATGTAGGTTGAGCATGTAGAATATTATTCACATAAACAACTAATCAATAAAAAAGAAACGGATCCATATATGATTGTAAAACACCGATATCAATAAATTATAGCAGAATTAAAGCGTACATGTTTGAGCCATTGCTTCACTTGATGAAAAGTAAATCACTCTGATAATCAAGGATCTATTAGAATGCCAGATCTTCCTCTCTATGACCTATTTCAGTATAGTAGCTTTCACTAGGAGCCAAGCAACTGATAGGTATAATATATCCTTTTTATAAGCTAGAGAGGGGACCTAGCAAATCTTATTCAATAACGTGTCAACTAGACCCTTCCCATTAGGGGCTTCAGTTAAACACAATTGCCTACACTTTGCTGCTCAACTAGGCCCGTTATCAATAGATACCAATACCCAATTTAATCGGATCACTATAGGGTTCAACAAATATTGGAATATCCATTAACCTGATTATTCAAAATAGGAAATCAATTAATTAATGTAAGCCCATATTATAGGAAATTTCCAACATTCTCCCACTTGGGCCACATTAATTAACTTATTTTATTTTGAAAAAGATTTTATATTGAAAACGACACTATCGGTTTAATAACCAAAAATTTTGTTTTATGTGGCCACAACTTTTAAAAAAAATAATATTCCAATAATGGCATCTCAAAACCAATCCAATCCTATATAACCTTAGTATAAGACTATGGAGATCAATGTGTTAAGAAAATACCACAACACATGATCTTCCATAATCACATATAATAAGCATTATTTTTTCATGGATTATGGGCCTAGTTGTATAGTAAGAAATAGTGCCAAAATGTGATCAAAATATTCACTATTTCTTATCAGTCCTCAATGCAATTTCTCAACAACATGAAACTGCATTAACGTAATTTCTAAACAACATGAAATTGCACAACTATGTCACAATCCAACATGAGATCCCATAATCAGTGACATACAGTTATCTTTAAACTAAAATTTGTTTAAAGATATTGTTTAATATTTCCGTTTTTTAGTCAACAGGAGAAAGGATAATAATAGAATCAATAATAATAATCAACAAATGCTTTAATGATATCATAAAAGCATTATCAGTCTACATATAATTATAATATCCAGAAATACAAATTATATAACTCCCACTAACAAAAGAAATCAAAAGAATCTAAGACACCCATATTCTTTACATATTCTTTAAACAAAGTGGGTCGTAAGCCTTTTATTAGAGGATCAGCCAACATGGACTCAGTTCTGATATTTTAAATCACAATGTCTCCTTTTTTGACCAAATCCTTAACGGTATAATATTTGATCAGCTAATATTTCAATCGTGGCATTATTGTTGTTTATAACAAAGGTAACTGTTTGTCACACATAATGCAATAAGATCAATTATGGGCAATAAGCAATTCAACAAAAATAATTTGTACATTATAAACTCTCCTTTGGGTAGAGTGTATAATGCACCATTATTTTTCACAGCATGAAGTTTATAAAACAACAAGGAGAATTGTATATAATTATCAAAGATCCATCCCCTTTGGGCAGACAAATCATTTAAATTATACGTCTCCATGATATCAATATATAGAGACGATAAAGGAGAATTATATATAATCTTCAAGGATCAATCCCCTTTGGGCAGACAAATCCTTTAAATTATACATCTCCATTATCTCAACATAGAGGGAAATTACACATAACTCTCAAAAAATTTATCCCCTTTAGGCAGATAAACCTTTTGAGTCACACATCCCCATCATTCATCTCTAATTTATCAATATTAGAGCTGGCAATATGAGTTAAAAACCCATATTATGACTCATTTTTAGTTAAATGGGTCATATATGGGTCAAGTGAAGGTTAGATATGAGTCAGAAATGGGTCAAGTGAAAATTAGATATGGGTCAGAAATGGGTCAAGTGAAAGTTTAATATGAGTCAGAAATGGGTCAGTGAATGTAAAACATAAAAAAAAAAAATATATATATATATATAGTCTAAATAGGTTATAAGGAAACCCATTTTAAAGTTTAAACCCTTGGTCTTTTTTAAATTTATAAAAATGTTGTTTAATAAAAAATCGAAATTATAATTATTTTTCATATTTCAATTTTTTTTCTTTTCTTTTTCTTTTTCTTTTTCTTTTTCTTTCTTTTTCTTCATTCCTTACCAGCGGCTGACCATTGGCCGACGATAGGCCTGGCCAAACTGGTGAAGCCGAGGCCCTGCTCGACGCCGGCGAGCTCGAGCCTTGCCAAATCCAGCTAATTCTTTCCCCCGTGCAATCCCTTTCCCCCTAATTCTTTTCAATCTCTAGGGGATTTGCATGTACAAGTTCACGGAGTCATATGATTCTTTTCAATCTTTGTTTGTTGTATCTCTTGTTGAGCTGTGTTTATCTGTGTATTTTTATTGTGGTTTGTCTTGCGTTTTTGGGTCCTTCGCTTGCTTGTGTGAGCTTCTGTATTGGGCTTATGTGGAGGAGAACAGCAAATGATGCTCCCCACGAAACCCACGCACTTACCTTCTGATAGGACAATCCTAATTAGTAGGATTTGATTGTTTAAGTGCGCGAACGATACTCTACCGAGATAAATAATCTATCTTGTGAGCTAGTAATCAGTGCATGCCTTGTTCTTCCGATTTTGGCAAGTCAATGCGATGAGGTGATTGCTGCTGATCTCGGCGTGTGATTAAACTGGCCAACGTCTTTGGAATGCTTGTAATTACTTTGACTCCTTTTCTGAAATAAAAATTTGTTGCTTTCAATTGCCTTTTGGCCTTGCCGGATCGGCAAGATCGAGCCCCGTCTCGATGCCGGTGAGCTTGATCTCTCCTCGTGGCCGGTCGCCGCCGTCGTCGTAGCTAGCGGCCGACCAAAGGAGAAAAAAAAAAAGAAAAAAAAAAAAAGAAAAATAATTATAAAATTAAAAATTATATTTTAAAAAATTAAAATTTTGATTTTTTAAAAATATTTTAAAAAGAATTATAAAAATTTTCCATTAAATTTGTATTGCATTAAAATTGTTAAAAAAATTGTATTACATAAAAATGTTTTAACAATAAATAGGTTTTAGCAATACGAGTCGGGTCAGGTATGGGTCACTAGATTTACACTACAAGAATATGGGTTAAAACGGGTTAAATGGGTCAAAAATGGGTTTTGACCCAACCCATACCCGACCCGACCCACTCATTTGCCACCTCTAATCAATATAGAGGCGAATTACATATAATTTTCAAAACATTTATCCTCTTTGGGCAGATAAATATTCTTCAATTATACATCCCCATCTTTTAAATATGGCAATTAAATTTCATGCTATTTTCTAAATTAATATACACAATAACTCCCTTTGGGCGAGTAATTGTATATACTAATCTTTATCAATAGGGAACTTCAAAAATTTATGCCCCAAATTCATCAAATAATATGAAACACTTTACAACATGTGTTTCCCAAGATCATATTGCATTTTTCAAAACAACAATTTTTGCCACAATTTTTTTAAAAAATTTTTTATTATTATTTTTTTATTATAATATTTTTTTTAATAATATGGACCCACCCACGAGCCCTGACCCGCGAGCAGCCCAAATCAAGCTGCGAGGCCTGACGTGCGAGTAGCCCAAAAGAGAGACTAACTCGCGAGGCCCAACACCGAAAGAGCCCAAGATTTTGGGCTTGGTTCATGGGCTCACCCATGAACCATGAAGAAAGAAAAACAAATGTTGATGGGCATGAGCCCATGAACCATGAAGAAAAGGGAAAGTCTTGGGTTCACGCCCAGAACCTGCGACACAAAGAAAAATTAAAAGAACATGGGCTTATGCCCATGTTACAAGCCGGGTTGGCTGGAGGTCTTCTTCAACCTCCAGTCGGGTCATGAAATTGTAGAAAACCGGGTCGTACGACCCGGTTTCGACCCGAAGCTCCGAAGACACAAATTAACATGGTTTTTGATGAAATTTCCTCATAGGTTTTGCATGTAACATCAATATAATTAACTACATTGAATTAAACGAAGAAAAACCAACTAAATCTACCACATCCAAGCATGAAAATTTCGGAACCAAGCCTCCCATGGTCGAAAATTCGGTTTCTTGAATTTTAACCCTAAAAACTTACCTTGATGCAACAAAAAGATGCTAAAACTAATATATAACAATACCCATACAAAGATTTGCATTAAACATCAATTAATAAGTAATTTGAATTTTATCACGCATAAACCCTAAAATTTCGAATTTGAAATTCTCTCTCAATTCTCAATAAAATTATGCAAATTATATATGGTTGGAAAGATCTCGACATGTAGAACAAAAGCCCTATAGTTTCGAGATCAATCGAGCAAAAAATCCACACAAAAGAATAATGCCCATATTCTGCTCAAAGAGGAGGATTTCAAATTTGTCCATAAAAAAAATAAAAATTTGGGTTCTACAATCATATATGATTAGCTCTGATACCATATGTAGAATATTATTCACATAAACAACTAATCAATCAAGAAGAAACGGATCCATATATGATTATAAAACACTAATATCAATAAAATACAGTGGAATTAAAGCGTACATATTTGAGTCATTGCTTCACTTGATGAAAAGTAAATCACTTTGATAATCAAGGATCTATTATAATGCTAGATCTTCCTCTCTATGACCTATTTTAGTATAGCAGCTTTCAATAGGAGTCAAGTAACTGATAGGTATAACTTATCTTTTTTATAAGCTAGAGAGGAGACCTAACAAACCCTATTCAACAGCGTGTCAACTAGGCCCTTCCCATTACGGGTTTCAATTAAACACAATTGCCTACACTTTACTGTTCAACTAGACCCGTTATCAATAGATGCCAATACCCAATTTAATCAGATCACTGTAGGGTTCAACAAATATTGGAATATCCATTAACCTGATTATTTAAAATAGGAAATTAATTAATTAATGTAAGCTCATATTATAGAAAATTTCCAACAGAGCAGATTTGCAGGAGGACAAAAATATAAGTGAACTGATCAGGAATGCGAGGGCATCATACGTCACTTGAACAATGTCCATCCACCCACGCACGTGTTCTTGTTTGTCAATGCGATGCGCACCCATATTGCTTATAAGCCACACAAAATCTTAGCCCGTGACCTAATTCAAGCACCCGAGTTATCTCATTGACTCAACAAGCCGGTCCATGGAATTTCTCACTCCTCGGAGGTAATATTTCAAAGAGAAAATTTACTAAGAAGTGGGTCTTGGTCTGATTGAGTCGGGTATGAGCATGGGTCACTAAATTTGCATTACATGTAAAAATGGGTTAAATTAGTCAATTTAGGTCGGATCATTTTCAACTAAACTTACCCATTGACAAGCTTAATATTTACTACTCACCTAAATATATATTTGCTATTATCTCTTCAAATTAATGAGTTGCCTTTATTATAATTCATTATATTTGACTTCCCAAATCTTTTCATAGTGTACGCATTTATATTAAACATCAAAAGAACGCATAATTTTTTTGCAGTAGTTATTTGTTTTGGGATAAGGGGACTCTTTTTATCATTTACTCTCAGGCATCGCACGGTTCATCTCTGGGGAATAAATTATTCTTGTAGGTTGATATTGCACTGAAAAGTTTTCTAATTCAGGCACATCTTGTTATCATGCATGGTTCCAACAATTTTCAGAAAGGCCTTTTAAATCAGAAGAGCATAAAGTAACAGAAAAGGACTCACCTGGAATGGAGTTGTTGGAAGATAGTGACTTGGTCAATTATTTTTATTTAATTGACTTGGTCAATTGAATCCTGGCAAGACTACGCTTTCTTTTTTCTTTTTTATTTCTGTACTCTTCCCTAAACATTGCCTCTGATGATGACACGTGATATTCTAAATGCCAAGAAACCCTCATTCTACTTGCACAGATTGACTTTCTCACGTTTCCCAACTAGAAAAAAAGTGACACGCAAGTGCTATCTAATAATATAATTGAATGATTGCCTTTTTAAATTCAAGCATTCATTCGAATGTAGTAACTTCTTCATTTAGGCCCACTATATATAATAATTATTTTCACAATGAAAAATGTTTTGATAAATTAATATCAACTAATCTTTACAATGATTCAATGTCATTTTGTAATAGTCCAAATAGCGCACATCATTGGTCTTCTATAGTCGACATTGCGTACTTTTCCTTCTCTCTAAGATTGATTACTCAAAATTAGACATGAAGAATAATTGGTCGATACTATTTTTCTAGTATTCGGCGAAGAAGCAATAAAGTAATCAATTTTCATATTCAAATATGATCTCAATGAGATGACAATAAATCGTTGTTGATATCGTTGCTTATTCACATCATATTTTGCACTAGGAAAAAGTTATTTACTTCACTCCTACCTTCTTTGGGATTAAGAGGTCAGAATTCCTCCCAAGAAAAGAGTAAAAACCATGTGTCATCATACTCTTATTTCAAAAACAGCAAAAAGCTACAATTAAAGAAGTATTAGTAACTATGAAGTTCATGATTAACGAAAACATTATATTGTATAAAAGAATAATTTATTTTTAATTTTTTTTGTCCATTTCTTACACCTTACATTGCATTGTGTCGTCAACAAAATTGAAGAAAGTTATCATAAACTGTAGGGAAAATTACCAAAAAAGTACTAAACCTATTGTAATTTTTCCAATTCAGTCATAAACTTATTTTTTTGACCAATTAAGTCCTAAACCTTTTTATAATTATTCCCGAGATCAGTCCATCCGGTCAAAATTGGCCGGATAGCGTTGACGTGGCAGGCCGGCGCCGGCGAGCGTTTTTTAATATTTTTAATATTATTTATTTTTTATTAATTTTTTTTCTTTTTTCTTTTTTTTTTTCCCTCCTCCCTCTTTCTCCCTCCTCCTTCCTTCGCCGGCGGGCGAGCCCCCGCCGGGAGGGGAGGCCTCGCCGACGCGACGGCGGGGGGCTCACCGTCGCGTCCGGCGAGCCCTCGCCGGATCTGGCGAGGAGCCCTCGCCGCACCCGATGGGGAGGGCTCGCCGACGCAACGGCCTCCCGTCGGATCCGGCGAGGGCTCGCCAGACGCGACGGCGAGCCCCCCCGGATCCGGCGAGGGCTCCTCGCCGATCCGGCGGCGAGGGCTCGCCGGGACGTGATGGTGAGCCCCCGCCGGATCCGGCGAGGAGCCCTCGCTAGATCCGATCGGGGGGCTCGCCGTCGCGTCGGCGAGCCCTCCCCTCCGGCGGGGGCTCGCCCCGCCGAATCGCCTCAGTCCGGCGATCGGCCAGGCTGGCTGGTCGCCGGAGCAGAAGGAAGGAGGAGGGAGGAGGGAGGAGGGAGGAAGAGGGAGGAGGGAAAAAAAAAAAGAAAAAGGAAAAAAATTAATAAAAATTTTAAAAAATAAAAAAAAATATTAAAAAATGCTCGCCGGGCGCCGCCGGCGCCCGCCACGTCGCCGCCGTCCGACCAATTTTGGCCGAATGGACTGATATGGAATAATTATAAAAGGTTTAGGACTTAATTGGTCAAAAAAATAAGTTTAGAATTGAATTGGAAAAATTGCAATATGTTTAGGACTTTTTTGGTAATTTTCTCTAAACTGTATCCAGGCTTATCCTTTAGTTTTTAGTTTTGTTTTTTGGTTGTTGGTTTTCCCCCTTTCGTACATCCCATTATGTCATTAACAAATTGAAGGAAGTTTTTAGGAAATAAATCTGCTTTTTATAGAAACACTATAACTGAAGGACCCGGTTCAATATTATTATGAAAAGCAAAATATACTTCACATTGATGAAATTATAAAAAAGAAAAAAAAGAAAGCCATGCCAAGCATGGGTAAGAGCAATGGTTTACCTAATAATTCATAGAGGAATCCATTAATCGCTATGTAGATAACTCTTCCCATTACTTAGATACCACATTATTTAACAAAAACCAAGAACTTAATGGCCTATATGTCATGTTACGTATATTATATTAAGTGAAATTTTTTTTACTCATTTTACTTTTTAATAACTCTTAATCCTTCTTTTATAATTAACTATACGATATATAAAAATTTACAACTAAAATTTCAAATAATTAAATATTATTTAACAAATGACCTCACAGAGCTCAAACATCGACATGGTCAAATGTTCCATTGATTACAAAGTATCATCTTGTTATTGTGGTGAACACATCGAAAATCGATTGTTCTTCCTTTTCTTTTAAGATGAAAACGGAGGAATACTTTGCTCATGCCGAAAAAAGTTGTCAGGATCGACCGCGTTCTTCACACGCACCAATCTGTCAAAATTGTTCTTGAAGTATTTCTTTCCCCAAACGCTGGCTTGCTTATAACTCGTGTTGCCTACACATTGTTCATTCCTATGTCGAGATCCCTGTAGTTGATGTAGGCCTCTCGAGGCGATTTCGACACATACTGCGCCATATAACTATAGAAGCTTCGTATCCAACTCACATGCTTTGGCGCAACCTCGTTGCCTCCAGTGGTCCAGACCGTTATGTGCTGGATCTTGTACAAAACCCCACCTCTGTGAGGGAAGGGAATGGCAGATTCAGAAATTTCTGCCATTTTCCCGCCATAGGGGTTCCATTCCATTATAGGCACCCCTTGATCTTCCTCAAAGAACCTCTCCCACATGCCCTCTAAGCCACTCTCAGGGATTGGCTCCTTCACATAATCCGATTTGTTCTTGAAGAACGCTTTGGTGTTGGAGCTCCTGTTGAGCAAGACTTCCGAGGGTGTTCCGCTCGGAAACCCTGCGAAGTAGATGACGGACTCAATCCAGCTCATCTCGATGCAGTCCTGTCTCATGACGTTGAGCTCCAGGAAGCGGCTTCTTGTCACCTCGAGGAGCGAGTCGACCCCAGCAAGGTAAAGGGTGTTGAAAATGGCTTGCATCGTCCTCGTTCTGTTGGGGCCGGAGATGTAGCTCTGCAAGGTCAGCCGCATGAATAGGTCGTTGGGGAGCTTGTTCGCGACAAGTTGCCACTGGTGTACGAGCCTCGTTGCATTTTGCTCCAACGTCCTCAGGATCGTGAACACGGTCACGGTTGACGGCACCGGGACTAGCTTGACTTTCCAGGACACTACAACACCGAAGCTGCCGCCTCCTCCACCTCGAATCGCCCAGAAGAGATCTTCCCCCATTGATTCTCTATCTAGGAGCTGACCCTGAGCGTCGACCAACTGCACATCGATTACATTATCGGCAGCGAGGCCATATTTCCGCAGCAGTGTGCCGTAGCCTCCACCGCTGAAATGCCCGCCAACACCAACCGTGGGGCAAAGGCCGGCTGGGAAGCCTAGGGTATTGCTCGTCTCGGCGATCCTATAGTAAAGCTCGCCCACTGTCGCACCAGACTGGACCCACGCAGTTTTGTCCTCCACATCCACGGAGATTGATCGAAAGTTCGCCATGTCGACAATGACAAACGGGACTTCGGACAAATACGAAAGGCCTTCATAGTCGTGACCGCCACTTCGGGTCCTCATTTGGAGTCTATACTGTCGGGAGCAGATGATGGTGGCTTGGACATGAGAAATGTCGAGCGGTGTCATGATGAATAAGGGTTTCGGAGCAGAAAGAGTCAAGAAGCGCAGGTTCTGTATGGTAATGTCCAAGACAGAAGAGTACGAAGAGTTGATTGGAGTATAAACGAGTTTAGAGATTGCAGATGCGTTTCTGGAGTGAAGAGAGAGGCATTGGAGGAAATTTTCAGGAGTGCTGATATCAAACGCTACCAAAGGAGCTGCAAAGAGAAGGAGAAATGCCAAGTGATGGTGCAAAGTGAAGTTTGCCGACTTCATTTTGTTAGTTTGATCTCTTGTACTTGCATTGCCAACTCTATTAAGCGTGCCTTATTTATAGTGCATGCGAAAGGACACACGGTGAAACCTCGATGGTCGAATTCCACACTTCGCTTCCAATCGGTGATAATCGACATGGACGAAATTAGCTGAGTTTTCTCCTGCATGATGTCGTGCACGAAAGTTGGCACGATATTAGGGTTTGACTTTTTCATGTTCCCGGCCATTGAAGACTTTGAATTCCATAGACAATGTGGCACATTGTTTTTGAAGATTATATTTGTGGTTGGGGGAGAATGATTAAGACCTTTTTCAGATAATTATGCACGGAGTTATCTGCAACAGAAATATTATCAAAGGAACGTCAAAACTTGGCTCTATCGAACTGTCTTAGAATTGATATTTTACATAGCAACTTCTATCTGTAATCGATATAGATTTCTCTCTTCTTGGTCAGAGTTTGACGCTGCCTTAGAGCCTAACCTGTGAACCGTACTTATGGAAATATTCAACATATGGACAATTTCAATCTTGCCAAGCTGTTTCTGTTATCACATGAAGATATTATTCAATACACTGCTTTCCAGAAAAGTTCATAGTGATTATATAGACAGTCCGCTTGGTTGGGTTTGGCCAGTATATATAATTCACTCTGAAAGAAATATAGTTATTGACCTTTTTCCAGTCAATTAATCAGGCGTTGTTCCATTGTATTGACTTTTCTTTGAGGGTACGTCGTCTATATTCAATATGTGCTGCTATTCAACATTTTGTTCAATTATAACTTCCGAAAATTCAAACACCTATAAGATTTTGTATATATTTGACCCTAATAACTAAGTTATTTTTTGCAAAGTATATCACCAAGGATTCATATTGAACCTTTTTCATTATGTCCCTGAGCATGATGCATGGTTGCGTGGTCTTTCGCTTCTTTACTCTTATTTTTTTGACTTAGAATTAAATGGTCCACGTCAATTTTCTACTAACTACAGACATGCGACGAAGGACACTTTTCTCTCAACTTGTTTCAGCAACCCTTGCAATGAACGCGTAGATAAACTGAATTATGTAGTCAAGAGTAAATTATCGAAAGAATGTAAATTTAAGCTTTACAAATCGAGATGAGAAGTATGAGTAATACTAATGGGAAGATTCAGTTGAATTTTGTTCCTACATAATTATGTGCATGAAAGTTGGCATGATATTACGTTAGCATCCGCCTCGGAACAAAATCTTGCCAAGTTATTTCTGTGAATTTATTATTCGATTGATTGTAATAAAAATATAAACCAGAAGATAACGTCTTTAAAATACACTTCTCTCTTCTTGGCCAAAGTGAGCATCCGCCTTGGAACAAAATCTTGCCACGTTATTTCTGTGAATTTATTATTCGATTGATTGTTTTGGTGAATTACGTTATCCAAGGATACGTATTACATGTGCATCCTATTCTCTTTCTTTTTTTACTCAATTATTTTTTTTTTAATACAATATGGACAAGTGTCGGAGCGAGATGAAATATCTTGAAAAGTGTTAATTTTTAGAATCGGATAATGACAAAATCTCTATAGTGATTTGACCTTAATTAGTGCTACGTGGTATATATTTGTATGAATGATTACTTTTAGAAAACTACATATGGAAAAAAACATTACAGAAAGGACCCTATGAAACATATCAATTGCATATTAAAAGCCTCCTCAATTCAAAGTATGCCTAAGAATTGAAACACTGAATCTCAACAATGCGTGTCACATACTAGGTAGTCCTTTGATGAAAATGTTCTCTAGCTAATCTGCTATAGACACATAGCAAACATGTAGATTGCCATAAGCAACTAGCTCTCGAGCAACGTAAATATTCAACTCGTTGCGCTTGGTGTGAGCATTAAACACAAGGTAGGTTGTGGGTTGTCACTGTGACGGCCTAGGTAGCGGTGCACGGGGAGGAGGGATGGCAGTGCATCCGCGCCTCGATCCCTAGACATGCACAGGGAGGGGGCGCGTCCCTGTCCCACATCGCTTAGGGGGGGAGTCATAGGCTAGTTTATAAGATTTGGGTTCTCTAACCTGTGTAACGTGTTTTAAAGCCGTGAGAGCCGAAGTCCCAAAACGGACAATATTACACAGTGGGAGGCCTGGGTCCTTACAGTCACAACACGACAAAAGGAAAAAAGAAAGGATGACCCCTAGCTCACGAGTAAATGGTAAATCCAAATTGTCTTAACAACATAGGAATAGAAATTGAGAAGTTAAAAATTTTAGCTTCTTATTTCTTCTTCAAATCTATTTCTGGAATAGAAATATGTTCCAGAAATAGAAAAATCAAATTGCATTACCAAACAGAAAAATTAAATTATGTTACCAAACGGATTTCTGTTTCAAACTTATTCTAAAAAATAGAGAAATAGAGATATAAAAATTTTATCATGCGCGCCTTAGATGACTAGAAAAGCCTCTTCATAGTGCAAACATAGAATTTGTTGCATTCTTCACGTGAATTTCTTCCCTTAAGCACCATCTAAATATATATCTGCTACTATGACCAAACAAAAAGTTTACAATTACTTCAGGTGGCAAGCCTAATCATTAACTCATGTTTGATGGGTCAAATTATAAATGACTGGGCTAATTTTTACAAACAAGTTTAAATGGGTCCAAGAAATAAATGCCCAACTACATATGGGTCAAAATGGGTTAGAAAAGAATCCATTTGAGACCCCTTTTCATTGTCATTTGAGAACTCATGTTTGATGGGTCAAATTATAAATGACTGGGCTAATTTTTTACAAACAAGTTTAAATGGGTCCAAGAAATAAATGCCCAACTACATATGGGTCAAAATGGGTTAGAAAAGAATCCATTTGAGACCCCTTTTCATTGTCATTTGAGATCCATTTGAAACCCATTAAAGAAGCTCTTTGTTTCTAATCCATTTTGGCTCTCACCGCCGCTGATTGTAAAGAGGAGGGAGAAAATTTTATTTGATTTCTCGGGCTTCGGTCACAATGCTTTGCACGCGGCACATGCAAAAATTGTAGTTTTTCTTTTGTTCTTGCCTCCACACAACCAAATTAAACTCCAAAATCCTCTGCCCACAGCATCAGGCCTCCGAACTCCCCTCCCAGATTCTTCAGCTTCCGCTAGAATTCACTCACGATCCACTCATGTCTCCGTCCTCACTAAAACAGTAACAAATCATCTCCCTTCAATTTCATCGCGCGTATAGTCCTCGATTCCATGATCCTCTGCGCTTGCCAGTGTCGGTATCAGTGAGAGAGAGATGTCGAGTTCTACCGTCCTTTCGAACCCAATTTCCAACAACATACTCCCTTTTAGCATCACCTCTCATCTGCTTCCCAAACCAAACCGACCCTCCAGCTCCAGTGTTCTCCATGCCCCACTAGTTCCGTCGAAAATTTCCCAAACTTCTTGGGAAAGTTCTCGTTCGGAATTCTGTTACGGACGAAGACACAAAAGAGACCTCTTCTTCGAGCTTGCCTTGGATTGGGGAGGACTAGGCAGGGTGTACTTTTCTGTGATTCCGGGAATTTAAGTGTAAAAGCATTTTATTTGATTTTTGAATTCTGAGATATGTTTAGCCGATAGGAAATTTATGAAGGTTGAGCAGATCTATTGGAGGACAGATATGTAAGTGAACTGATTAGGAGTGCGAGGGCATCAAACGTCACTTGAACAAGATCCATCACCCTTCACTTCACCGCTACCTTCACGACCCCATTGATACCCGATGCTGGACCCACCCACGCATGTGTTCTTGTTCATCAGTGCGACGCTCACCCATACCGCTCCATATGCCACACAAAGTATTAGTCCATGACTTAATTCGAGCACCTGAGGTGTCTCATTGACTCAATGAGCCGGTCCATAGAATCTTTCATTCTTCGGAGAAAATATTTTAAGGATAAAACTTGCTAAGAATTGGGTCCTAATCATATCAAATCGGATATGAGTATAGGTCATTAAATTTGTATTATATGTAAAAATGGGTTAAATTGGTTAATTTGGGTCAGATAATTTTCAACCAAACCTACCTGAGCCTAATATTTTCTACTCACCTAAATATATATTATTATTTCTTCAAATTAATGAGTTGCCTTTATTATAATTCATTATATTTGACTTCCCAAATCTTTTCATAATGTATGCCTTTATATTAAACATCAAAAGAATGCATAATTTTTTCGCGGTAGTTATTTGCTTTGGGATAAGGGAACTCTTTATATCATTTATTCTCGGGCATCGCACGGTTCATGTCCGGGGAATAATTTCATTCTTGTAGGGTGATATTGCACTGAAAAGTTTTCTAATTCAGGCACATCTTGTCATCATGCATGGTTCCAACAATTTTCAAAAAGGCCTTTTAAATCAGAATAGCATAAAGTAATAGAAAGGGACTCACCTGGACTAAAGTTGCTGGAAGATTAGGGTGGCTTGGTCAATTATTTTTATTTAATTGACTTGCTCAATTGAAAGGTGGCAAAGCTACGCATTTTCCACAAAAAAAGAGTGACAGTTCAGTGCTATATAAGAATGCAGTTGAACGGTTGCCTTTTTAAATTCAAGCATTCATTCAAAGGTAGTAACTTTTTCATTTAAGCCCAATAGTAATTATTTTCACAACGAAGAATGTTTGCAATAAATTAATATCAAGTAATCTTTATGATGGTTTAATGTCGTTTTGTAATAGTCCAAATAGGGCACACATCATTGGTCTTCCATAGTTCGACATTGCGTACTTTTTCGTTCTCTCTAAGATTGATTACTCCAAATAGACATGAAGAATAATTGGTCAATACTATTTTTCTAGCAATTGGCGAAGAAGCAATAAGATAATAAATTTTCATATTGAAATATGATCTCAATGAGATGACAATAAATCGTTGTTGATCTCATTGCTTATTCATGTCATATTTTGCACCAGAAAAAAGTTATTTACTTCACTCCTACCTTCTTTGAAATTAGGAGGTCAAAATTCCTCCCAATAAAAGATTTCTATAAAAAAAAAAAAAACATGTGCCATCGTACTCTTATTTCAAAAGCAAAAAGCTACAATTAAAGTAGTATTATTATTCGACCAAAAAAAAAGATAGTATAATTAACTATGAAGTTCATGACTAACGACCACCGATCGTTGCAGCATGGATGGTAGATCTGGTGAGCTCCATCGCGGAGACCTAGGTTTGAAGCCCTTGCGAAGCAAGGAGGCTGAAGTGCTGTGTGGTGACTTAAGTATGGCGCCGGGTGGTGGTTTCCCCGCTAGCGACACCTGGGGGTTTATGTGGCGGCTGTCGGCCAAAATGGTTCCTCCAGCATCAAAAAAAAAAAAAAAGTTCATGACTAACGAAAACAATATATTGTATAAAAAAAATAGTTTTTTTCTTCCATTTCTTTCTTACAATGCATTGTGTCGTCAACAAAATTGAAGAAAGTTATCATAAACTGTAACCAGGCTTATCCTTTAGTTTTTTGTTTTCTTTTTCGGATGTTGGTTTTCCGAAGGGCATCCAATCATGTCATTAACAAATTGAAGGAATTTTTTACGAAATAAATCTGCTATTTTTTTAGGAACACTGTAACTGAAGGACTCGGTTCATTATTGTTATGAGAAGCAAAATATACTTGACATTGATTAAATTATAAAAAAAAAAAAAAAGCCATGCCAAGCATGGTTAAGAGCAATGGTTTACCTAACAATTCATATAGGAATCCATTAATCGCTATGTAGATAACTCTTCCAGTTACTTAGATACCACATTATTTAACAAAAACCAAGAACTTAATGCCCTATTTGTCATGTTACGTATATTATATTAAGTAATTTTTTTTACCCGTTTTACTTTTTAATAACTCTTAATCCTGTTTTTATAATTAAATATACGATATATAAAAATTTAAAACTAAAATTTCAAATAATTAAATATTATTTAACAAATGACTCGCACAAAACTCAAGCATCGACATGGTCAAATATTTCATTGATTACAAAATATCATCTTGTTATTGCGATGAACACATCGAAACTCGACTATTCTTCCTTTTCTTTAAAGATGAAAACGGAGGAATACTTTGCTCGTGCCGAAAAAAGTTGTCAGGATCGACCGCAGTCTTCACACGCACCAACCTGTCGAAATTGTTCTTGAAGTATTTGTTTCCCCAAACACTGGCTTGCTTATAACTCGTGTCGCCTATTACATTGTTCGTTCCTATGTCGAGATCCCTGGAGTTGATGTAGGCCTCTCGAGGCGATTTCGACACATACTGCGCCATATAACTGTAGAAGCTTCGTATCCAACTCACATGCTTTGGAGCAACCTCGTTGCCTCCGGTTGTCCATTCCGTGGCGTGCAGGATCTTGTACAAAACCCCAGCTCTGTGAGGGAAGGGAATGGCAGATTCAGAAATTTCTGCCATTTTCCCGCCAGAAGGGACCCAAGTCATCATAGGCACCCCTTGATCTTCCTCAAAGAACCTCTCCCACATGCCCTCTAAGCCACTCTCAGGGATTGGCTCCTTCACGTAATCCGATTTTTTCTTGAAGAAAATTTTGGTGTTGGAGCTCCTGTTGAGCAAGACTTCCAATGGCTCTCCGCTAAAACCGGCGAAGTTGAGGACGGACTCGATCCAGCTCATCTCGGTGCAGCCCAGTCTCGTGACGTTGAGCTCCGGGAAGCGGCTACTTGTCACCTCGAGGAGCGAGTCGACCCCGCCAAGGTAGAGGCTCTCGAAAATGGCTTGCATCGTCATCATCCCGTTGGGGCTGGAGTTGTAGCTCTGCAACGTCAGCGTTAAAAATATGTCGTCGGGGAGCTTGTTCGCGACAAGTTGCCACTGGAACACGAGTTTCGTCGCATTTTGTTCCAACGTCCTCAGGATCTTGAACACGGTGACGGTTGACGGCACTGGGACTAGCTTCACTTTCCAGGACACTACTACGCAGAAGCTGCCGCCTCCTCCACCTCGGATTGCCCAGAAGAGATCTTCCCCCATTGATACTCTATCTAAGAGCCGACCCCGGGCGTCGACCAACTGCGCATCAATTACATTATCAGCAGCAAGGCCATATTTGCGCAGCAGCGTACCATAGCCTCCGCCACTGAAGTGCCCGCCAACGCCAACTGTGGGGCAGAGGCCAGCCGGGAAGCCTAGGGTTTTGCTCTTCTCGGCGATCCTATAGTAAAGCTCGCCGATCATTGCACCCGATTGGACCCACGCAGTTTTGTCCTCTGCATCCACGGAGATTGCTCGGAAATTCGCCATGTCGAGAATGACAAACGGGACTTCGGACAAATATGAAAGGCCTTCGTAGTCATGACCGCCACTTCGGGTCCTCATTTGGAGTCCATACTGTCGGGAGCAGATGATGGAGGCTTGGACATGGGAGACGTCGAGCGGCGTCACGATGTAATTAGGTTTCGGAGCAGAAGGAGTCAAGAAGCGCAGGTTCTGTATGGTAATGTCCAAGACAGAATAGTACGAAGAGTTGATTGGAGTGTAAACGTGTTTAGAGATTGCAGATGCGTTTCCGGAGTGAATACAGAGGCACTGCAGGAAATCATCAGGAGTGCTGGTAGCAAAAGCTACCAAAGGAGCTGCCAAGAGAAAGAGAAATGCGAAGTGATGGTGCGAAGTGAAGTTTGCCATCTTCATTTTGACTCTGCCTTGTGGAGCATAACCTGTCGACCTTACTTATGGGAATATTCAACATTTCGACAATTTCAATCTTGCCAAATTATTTCTGTGAATATATTATTCAATCGATTGCAATAAAAATATAAAGCAGAAGATATTGTCTTTAAAATACACTTCTCTCTTCTCGGTGAAAGTTAGCATCCGCCTCAGAAACAAAATCTTGCCAACTTATTTTCTGTGAATTTATTATTCGATTGATTGCAATAAAAATATAAACCAGAAGATAATGTCTTTAAAATGCACTTCTCTCTCTCCTTTCGGTCAAAGTTAGCATCCGCCTTGGAACAAAATCTTGCCAACTTATTTTCTGTGAATTTATTATTCGATTGATTGCAATAAAAATATAAACCAGAAGATAATGTCTTTAAAATACACTTCTCTCTCTCTTTTCGGTCAAAGTTAGCATCCGCCTTGGAATAAAATACTGCCACGTTATTTCTGTGAATTTATTATTCGATCGACTGCTCAAGTGAATCACGTTATCCACGGACACGAATTACATGTGCACCCTATTCTCTCTCTTTTTTTTTCCTCAATTTTTTTTTTCTTTGTATACAATACGGAGAAGTGTCGGAGCGAGACATGATATCTTGACAAGTGTTAATCTTTAGAATCAGATAATGACAAAATGTCTATGGTGATTTGACCTTAATTAATGGTATATATTTTGTATGAATGATTACTTTTAGTGAACTACATATAGAAAAATCATTATAGAAAGACCCTATGAAACATATCAATTACATATTAAAAGCCTCTCAATTCAAAGTATGCCTAAGAATTGAAAGACTGGATCTTAATAGTACGTGTCACATACTATGTAGTCCTTTGGTGAAGATGTTTGTCAATTGATCCGCTATAGACACATAGCAAACATATCAATTGCCATGAGCAACTAGCTCTCAAGCAAAGTAAATATTCAACTCGATGCGTTTGGTGCAAGCATGAAACACATGGTTGAGAGCAAGGGAGGTGGTGGGTTGTCACAACATATGATGAGAGGAAAAAAAAGGATGACCTCTAGCTCTGAAGTAAATGATGAATCCAAATTGTCTCAATAACTTACTGAGTTATGGCACGATACTCAGCTTCTAAATTATAAAGGGCCACGCTAGGTTGCTTCTTGGCACTCCATGGAACAAGATTGGTGCTGAGAAAGACACAAAAACCCAAGGTGGATCATCGAGTATTACAACACTCAACCTGGTCCTTATTCGCATAAGCAGTCAATGGATACACTAGCTACATACCAGTATTAGGGGTGTTAGCTCAGGTCGGGTTTCCACGACGCCTGAATTGAACCGAACCATATGGAAGTGCATGTATTTTGATCCAAACCAAGACTCAACGGTTGGTTTGGTTTCTAAGTTCATCGCATGAAGCCCACTTTGTGTAGCTCCTTTACTCTCTTCTCCCATCCTTTAATCATTCTTTGGAACCAAAGAAGAAAAATTGAATCTTTTCAAGCCGACTTCCTTCCTCTGCTTTTTCTTCACAAAAGACGATGAGTTGTCATGCTACAGTTGAGACGATGAGCTTTATTGCCAGTGACCTCGCAACCTCGTGGCGCCTCTAAGCTCAACGACACAAACCAAATGCCTAGATCAACCCGATCATGCCTATATCTCTCTCTTCTTTGCCTTTTGACCTTGGATTAGGACTGATCGGACCCGTCAACATAAGATCGACCCAAATTCGAAGGCGAGTCAAGCCCTAGTTCTAGGGCTTGCCTGAGCACCACTAGAGTGAGCATCAAATCTCAGCTTGCTGTCATCGCCTGTTATCCTTGTCGATGAGGAAAGGCTCTAGCCATGTTAAGCCTACTGGGTGCGAGTAGATAGAGAGATGCATTTAAGGTTGCTACAAATAGAGACGAGGGAGGGGAGACACAGTGGGGCAACAACGTTGTGCCAGGGTTGGAGCAGCGGCAGTGAGACAAAGAGGGAGATGGAAATATTATCAAGCTGCTAATGAGGACGAAGTTGAGAGTTGTGTTGTTGGCGACGGAGGTGCAAATGACAACAGGGAAGGAGATACCCAGAGAAAACTTGTAGCACTGACAGGAGATTCACAATTTCTAGAGTGAGAGACTGTATATTTTGATGTGATCAATTCAAATACTTGTTACACCCCTAACTAGAAGATGAGGCAATTAGTGTTGATTTGTGAATTGACTAACCAAGGTAACAGTAAAACTGATATAGGGCTTAGTCATAGATACATACTACAATGCACCAACCATTTGTTGATACAACATAAAAAGCAGGAAGCTCACCAAAGTTAGTTGACAATGAATTCTTCAAAACCAAGGGAGTAAACATGGGGCTTAACAAGGTCAAACTTGCATAAAAACCTATCGACATACTTGGCCTAAGGTGTAAAAAAAGAGGAAGAAGAAGAAGAAGAAGAAAAAGTACCCTTAGAGCGGTGATTAGCCTCACCAAGGTAGTGGTCCCAAATCCTTCATAATACATTCCTATGAGAGCCAAGTTATCAAGGACCATAATAAATTAGGAGCATTAAGGGTTAGAAGTGTCACATCCTAATCCTCCGAGCCTGTACCCATCGTTACTTGGTCAATATAATAGCGATGTCCCAGAACGTATCGCCGACTCATTCATTTTAAATACGCATGCGGAAGTAGATATAAATCTCCAGATAATAAAACAATAAGATAGGAAAGCGGGGCCATAAAAATTTCGAACCTAAAATAACCACACTTATATATATATATATATATATATATATATATATATATATATATATATATATATAACATAATCAGTCATATATATACATACCATACAAACCAAACTTTGTATATCCAACATATAAGGTTTAACAAACGAGGGTGGGGGGTTTTCTCAACAGTCCAACTACTCATCCTCCTTGTCCTCGATCTCTCATTCTTCCACACTCCAACTAGAACCTACGGCTAAGTTCACAGGAAAATCTGAACCATCAAGCTTGGGATCCTTTGTATCCACAACTGATCCAACCTTAGGGTCTGTTGTACCCTTTCCAAAAGCAACCTCCATCACATATAGAGATATCTCACATTCTAGCATAGGGCCCTCCCTCTAGTTATTATGATAATGGTGATACCATGATCGGTATTGATGGGGCACCTTTTTGGGTAAACCCGCATCAACCCAAACTATGGACTTCACCAGGACATATTCTAGTCCATTAGGGTGCCCATGTATCAGAATGTGGTAACTCTATTCAGTGAATTTCTTAGGTTGTCCAAAATGTTTTGGCGATACTGCTATCTACGAGCTTGAAATGTTATCCTATAAAGGGGTGAGACAACGTTTTAGTAAGTTCAACCCCCCAAGACTCGATTAGGAAGAAAATACGCCCTAAGAGCTACCTTAGCACAATCAAACATCAGAGGACTTACCTTGGCTTCAGTTCCTTCCTGCAAGTCAATTCAATTAATAAATACTGACAACCACATCATCCAATCAAATCCGATCGAATCATCGACCAATCAACTCAGTCGATTACATGTCATCATGACCATCTCTTGGTCGATTCATTCAATACTATCTATAAATTCAACCATATTAGGACTGCTTGCTCTAAGCTGATAAATAGATAGTATAGTTCGTGCTAAGCTGATAAATAGTGTGTTGCTCTCGCTAAGCTGATATATCGTACCATTGGGTTGATATAGCACACTAATAATGCTCCCTCTAAGCTGATTATATTACTCTCACTAAGCTGATAATGTATACTACTCGCAACCTAAGCTGACATATCAGAGGTCGTAGATTCATATAATATACCGGTATACTGCTCTATCGCCCACAGACTTATATATCTAAGCTGACATATTGCCCGCAGGCTGATATAGTATACCATTTCAAATCATACAATCAACTCACTAGGGGTGTGCAAAATACCTGGGATCCGTCCGGATCGCCCGGAACCTATGGTTCTTGAGGGAACCGGTCCGGTTCCCAATTCCAATTTATGGGAACTGATGGGTACTGATTCGGTTCCCGATTCCATGGGCGGATTTGTCCACCCGTCCACCCGGACCGGACCAATTAATTTTTAATATTAAAAAATTAAAATTACTAATTAACAAATCCTCGGTAGCATTGTTGCCTCTCCAGTTCTCTCTCTCTCTCTTCCCCTGATCGTCGAGCTGCAGCGATCTCTGCAGGGGAAAATAAAAGAAAATGCAGGCGGGCTTGGATCTTGCAGTCTTCCTCCTCCTCCTCCTCCTCCTGCAGCATGCTCCAATATTCATCCTTCCTCAACTTCGTCCCTTCTTTCTCTCTCTAGCGGACACCAAGCAAAGATCTGAATTTCTCCGCCCTCCTTCCTCCGATCCTCCGATCACCTCTTGAATCTCTCCCAGCGAGCTGCCGTCGATCTCCAAGGGATCCTCCAGCTTTGTTCGATCTCCGTTGGGAATCCGCCGCCATCGCCGCCGTTGGGCCTCCCTCCTCTCAGTCCTCGGAGACTCTCTAGGGTTTTAGCGATCATCTTCAAAGCCCCATCTCGTCAGGGGCTCCGCCAATCAGGTAAGCCTCAATGCGGATGCCAAGTTTCTCGGCGTTGCGGGGGAGAGGGGTTTCCTCTCCCTTTTCGGGGCTGTGAAATCTACGGTCGAAATCGATCGGCTGTGGCTTCGCTTGTGTGGAATTTCGTTCCTTGGTTCAGTTTAGGGTGGTAGAATTGAACGATCTACCTCAGCATCGTGTGTAGGCAACGCAGTTGTGTTGATTCGGACGGATTGGTTGAGACTGATTCCATAGATCCACCCGGGAACCGGACCGAACCGGTGGTTTGGTTCTCGGGTGAATGCATGCAACAAACGGGTGGATCCCAATTCCAATTTTTTGGAACCGTTCCTTAGCGGCGGGTTCCCGGTTCTAGGTCGGGAACTACCCGACCGGACCATACAAACCCCTACAACTCATCCTTTTCATTATACTTGGTAAAAATACACGTGCGTGGGTAAACGGCTAGCTTTAGCCAAAATACAAGGTTTTCACTTTTGAACCTCCTACTATTTTCAACAGTCCCAAAATAGATTTTTGACGCTGTAGACCGACCGTTAGGTAATTTTCCAATTAATTCCCAAAAGTAACTGAATTTGGAAATAAATCTCCAATTTCACAGTTCACTCATAATCAATACAAATTAGGGCTCAATAAATTAAACATAATGCATCACCGCAATTAGCACGAAATTCCGGTCACAAGCTATCCCGGTTTAATTTCCGGAAAATAAATAAATACATAAATAATTACGGAAATTAATAAATAAATGCAATAAATACAACTTAGGCACGATAAAGCCTAATTGGAAGCCGAGACGAGCTCGGAAGATTTTTGAACTACTCTAGTTAAATACTAGAGCTTGTCTAGGCTTTAATTGCACTAAACTATCCACCTAACATGCATTGACAAATAATTAAATTGTTAATCTAATCTAACTAACCATCTAATCCAATCTTAGCCCACATTAATCAACCCCTAAATGTCATTAACTTGCTAAGTAAGGATTAATGAGTTAAACTCACTTGATTAATGAACCGCTCGGTTCGAAACGACGGGACGCCGCGGGGGACGGAAACTCCTAAGTGGGCTTGGCTTTTGGGGCTGGGAAGCGGGCCAAAATGGGCCAAACAAGCTACTGGAAATCCACTCCTTCAACTTCTGTTCGGGGCTGATTGGAGTGACTTTGGGGGTTGAACGACGAGGCAAGGACCCGTGGTGGCAGTATCGAGGTCGGTCGAGTGGCCAACGATGGGGCTTCACGGTGGCAAAATGGCGATTGGATGGCTTCGGCTGAGCTCGAGCAGTCCTAGTGGCATTCTAGGGTCACGATGGAGGCAGAGTAGTGGGCTGGAACGGTGGGGGTGACCGCGTGCAGGGCAAGCGAGCGAGCGGCAGGCGCGGGGTGGCGAACGGCAACGGCATGCGATTCTCGGTAGGCTAGCTAGCTTCGACTAGTCTCTCTCTTGGTTGGTGAGTTCAAAAATGGCACAAGCAAGGGGGAGGAAAGGCTCACCAGCAGCTTTGAGGGAGAAAGGAAGAAAATGAGGGGATAAGGGGGCCACTTGGTCTCCCTTTTTCTCTCAATTTGTCCCCCTTGACCATCCTCCACCACCAGCTGCCTTCCTACGCTGAAAATTAGCCACCAAGTCTTCATTTAGAACACTTGAAATGGTCCAAAAGCCATAGGTGGTGGGGGGCTATGAATTTGGCTTAGTTTCTCCTCAATTGGAAGTTAATTGCTTCTTGAATCATCCCAATTTGGCCCTAAAAAATTCAATCAATCCACTCTCGATCATCTTGGCATTTTTCCTCACCAATACAACTCACTTGCTTCCCAATTGCGCGATAAAAAACGGTTCTTAACTTTTTCTGGACAAAAACGGCCCTATGACGACTTTTTCCCAAAAAGTGTCGGTTTGTAAAAATATCTTTGGAGGCTGAGCCGACGTTCCTAAAATGTCTTGTGATATGACAGAACTTTTAATTTCTAAATTCGGATTCAAATTCGCAGTTAATTTCAATCTAGTGCGATTTTAGTGTGACCTAAGCTACCGAGTAGCTTTAAGGACTTTTTAGTACGAATGATCTGTGATCAGTTTTCTTCGAGTCACAATGAACCCCTTTGGCACATTGGTGACTTTCGATGGTCGTAAAAATCTCGGAGTTTCAAATACTGATACAAGGTATCAAAACGATAGAAAAATTAATCTAGTGCCAATTGATGAGAATTTTGCAATTTAGTCCACCCACGTTTAACCACATATCTCGATCGAACTGACCTATCTTTGATCTCTAATCGATTTTTAATTATGCCATAATGATCTTGGTAGATGAGCACGGTCGAGTAGCCGATTCCTAGGTCGAACCCTTAACTCTATATGCCTTAAAATCTCTTAATAATTTCTCTAGATAGATTAGTTATCTCACGAGTGATCAGCTCTAAGAATAGTACTATAGGCGCGTCGATGAAATACCTAATTTATTCAATTAAAAGTAGAACTGAAATTCTAAGATGTCACAAGAAGTATGTCATCAACATACAATAAAAGGTATAAATCACCCCAAGAGGAAGCATAGACAAATAGCAAATGATCAACTTTACTCATAGACAACAAACTTGATTAGGGAACTCAGGAAGAGAGAAATTGAGAGGTTAGCGCAATAAACTTCCTCACGAAGGATGCCCTATAAGAAATAATTTTTAATAAAAAATTGACATATGACCCATCCCGAAGAAATCACAATAGAGAGAACAAACTAAATTGTAGTGGGTTTAATGACCAAGCTAAATGTCTCCTCATAGTCTAGTCTAGCTTGCTGCTTAAATCCCTATGCAATAGGGCAATATTAGAAATGTTCGATAATTTCATAGAATTTTTTCTTGACCTTAAAAACCTATTTACAATCAACTAATTTCTTAGAAGGATAAGGTGGTACAAGATCCCAACCACTGGGATTCACCTCAGTGGCCACCCTTTCAACATGGAAGGGGGAGGTGAGGGGTTCAAATCCCCACCTTCTCAGGGAGGGATGGGGTGGGGACAAGTAAGTTTCATGAGTGGGTTTTGACTCCCACGCCCTGCAAGAGGCATGGCAAAAGTCTGAAAGTGAGTGTAGAGTAGGAATAGAGTAGGACTGACAAAAAAAAAAAAAAGGTGATGCAAGATCCCAAGTGAGGCTAGTGACCAAGGTAATGAATTCATCCGCCATGATTGTTTGTTAACATTGACTAGGATTGGCCTTAGAATAGCAAGTCAGTGTCTCTTTGTGGCAAGAGAGAGATTAAAAATTTGTTGGGTTCAGAATTCTAAATTCGGCGCGGTCTGCATAAGATGAGTGGAGAGCTAAAATGGAAATGCACAAGTTAAACAAAGAGGGAGAGAAGATTTTTCGTTGTCTGTTCAGGGAGAAATTAGTTCAAAGAGGAGACAGGTTGGAATAAAGGAAATCAGCTCAAGGAGAGGGGCAGTGGAGGGGAAAAGGAAACAGAAGTAGGTTGGATGGGTTGAGAGGAGGAAAAAGACAGGCTAGGATGTTGGGCGCAATGAAATGGTTAAGCCGAATGACAAGAGAGAGGGCAAGAGGGAGGAAGAAGGATGAAGTGATTTCTTTGTTTTTATTTTTATTTTTTATTTTATTTCTTGGTTGAAATCATTTTCAAAGAAGATGACATTTCGAATGTACTGCGACTCATCTAGGCCGGGTCTTCCATTGTCTTTGCTCAACAAGCCTTCTCCATATTTCTTAGAACTTTTTTTCTGCGCTTCTCCCTCTCGCCCTTCTCCCATTAATTTGTCCTAATAATGTGGAGGGCCTTGACCATGAAGACATTCACTTTTTCACCTTCTTTTCATTTCCACCCTTCAATGGTCTAATTATATCATTGTTGGTAGAAAGCTATTCAATTTTATAATCTAATTGAACTCAATTATTAAAGTAACGACAATTTTTTTAAGCTATTGATTCCTTTTCTCTATTACTATCCAATCTTGACTTGCTTTTCAGTCTTCATGAGCCTCCTTCGTGAGTCGTGGATTGTTACTGTGTTACATATGATGGAACAAAAAAAAGTCATGTCCCACTTGAAATTTTATAAAATGTATACCTTTATGATCGAGAGACTTAGGCTAAAATTTAGGTCAGACCAATGATTTGAGTGCAAATCACCTCTAGTATCCATTGGAAAAGGTCATGGCACATAATTGTACATGTCTTCATTTTAATAATTATATAAAACTCTATGAGGTATAAAGATTTTAAAGATCCACGACTATTCAATGATTACCTCACATTTTTCTCACAAATATATTGCGTGCAAAAGCGGGGACAGGGATAGTAGGTGGATGAGAGACATCAAATGATATTAAATATATATATTTATATATATAAGTAGACGTTAGAAATTTCTTTTATTAAGTGCGTTCCAGGGGGTCACCACGTTCTTGCCGGGCGCGATACCGTTCACCATCTTCCCCCGCAAAAATTACCACTTTCTCCTCACGAATTTTGTTCCCGCTTTCTCCATTTCTCTCTCCTCCACTTTCTCTGTCCTCAAGCTTCAAGCTCTGCACGCACAAAAGTCCCCATGAACCCCTTCGCCGCCGCCGCCAGCCTTCGCGCACCCCCACGGTCTCGCTCATCATCAATTCCGCTGTCACGATCATCGCCTCTCTGCTCCGTGATCGTATGTTGCCCCTCCACGAATTCAACAGACGATGACAGTATTCGGATATAGTACCACGCCTTATACTTGTATGGTGGCACTATAACATGCTTTTGTCCATAACACCTTTTTTGCTTACATAAGCAGGAGTCTACAGTTTCCAATTGTGCTTCTCGGGCCTTCACCATTTGCTTGAAAATTGAGAAATCACGACCTTCCACATTGAGGTAAGTTGAAACTTAGATTTATTACACTTTAATCTAATAACAAAAGATTATACCAACAAAATACTTCTTAGAGACCATTGACTCATCTCATATGGATAATGTACCTCACAATTTATTATTTCGAACATGTAACTAAATCATATCCATAGCAATAGTAATGATTTGTGTAACCAATTTATATAACCCATGGGTAGCTATATAACTTCTTGACTACACAAGTCAAATTTGTCACCACTCATTTGGTAGTTAATTGATTTCTAAACCATTTAACTTTTTTACTAGTTGTAATTTCTATTCTAAAGGTTTCACACTAGATACACTTGCCTCATGTCACACATATCAAATAAGAAATCATTTCCAAACACAAGGAGCATGGCTCCCAATCAAAGTCATTGGTGAGACAAATCCCATTGTATACCGAACAAAAAATATCACTAGTATGTCCAACAAAATCCCCATATTACTAATACGAATAATCTGATTATGTTATTGTAAGTGCAAGGCTATTCAATTTCACAATCTTGGATCAAATTGGAAGGAATCATCGTGCTCCAAGGCCCCCCATTGTTTTAGCAATCGTCTCCTTTTTTTCTTTTTGGAATCGGTATGTTCTTGACTTACTTTTCAGTCTTTGTGGACTTAGTTCCCTTGACTCTTGGACTCTCTTCATGTTACAAATGATGAGTCAAAATGAAGTTTGTCCCACTCAAAGATTTACGAAACGAATACTTTTATGATGGGGGACTTTAAAAAAAAAAAAAAAAAAAAAAAAAGGCCAAACCTCTAATTTGAGTGCAAATCATCTCTACTTTTATAATTCACTAGAAAAGGTTGTAGCTCATAATTATTGACACCTTGTTTTTAGCTGATAAGTCATATAAAAGTAAAAATTCAAGATTGGGGCTCATGATCGCGAAATGACCTGTTTCTTGGCAAAAAAGAGTCGTGTTAATGTTTTTCCAAAAAAATTTCAATTTCCATTGCTTCCTGTCTAAACTAAGACAATGATTGAGGGATCCTGTTGGTCTGGCGGGTGGCCCAGCGCTGTTCTGGAAAGAGCCTTTTGATGTCACAGTTGTTCACTCGGAGGATCATATTCTGGATGTGTTTATTCGAGACACTTCCAATGACACTTTGATGCATCTCACCTGTTTGCATGCCCCAGCTTCATATAAGCTTCGTCAGGAATTCTGGAATGTGATAAGAACTATCAGCCCCTCACATACCTCACCCTGGTTGTGCTTAGGTGACTTTAATGACTTTCTTTACCCCTGGGAGAAAGTGGGGAAAAGACCACCGAGTCACTCCCGAATGGATTCTTTTCGAAATTTGATCCGTGAGTGTGACTTGATGGAAATAGAGCTAAAAGGTTGTGAATTCACCTGGTCAAATAATCGGATAGGGGAAGAATTAGTGAGAGAAAAGCTTGATCGAGTCTTCTGTTCTCTGGATTGGCGGCTGTCATATCCCTCTGCTGAGGCACTGGCTCTCCCTCCAATAGGCTCGGACCACTCCCCTGTTTTGTTAACGACATCAAATCAACAAGTCAAGAGGAGCAAAACCTTTTACTATGAAGCCTTCTGGAGGCAGGATCCGGAGTGTCAGGCTGTTGTTCAGAGCTCATGGCAAGGTAATACCACCTCCCTGGTTTCAAAATTAAAGACTGTCACCATTAATCTAGCGAGCTGGAGCAAGTTAAAATTTAAAAATAGCAATATGAAAATCCTATATCTTCAGCAACAGCTACAGCAAGTTTTAGATCGACATAATTTTCAAGAAGAGGACAGAGACTTAGCCAATTCTATCAGAGCTGAAATTCAGAGATTATGGTTTCAAGAGGAACAATTCTGGGCAATGCGTTCTCGCATAAATTGGCTAAAGTGGGGAGACCAAAATTCTAGATTTTTTCATGCTTGTACTGTTCAACGAAGGCATCATAACAGAATTAGTATGTTGAAGGATGAGAATCAAACCTGGATAAGGGACCCAGACTAGCTGAAGACTATGACTCAGGGCTTCTTTTTGCATCTTTATCAGTCAGTCGGTTTCCGCAACTTTCGCCCTTTCTTGCAACAATGCCCAGTTACAGTGACAGATGATATGAACCTTCATTTACTACAAGAAATAACAGAGGAGGAGGTGTATCAGGCTACCTTTCAGCTTGGCGCTTCAAAGGCTCCAGGGCCTGACGGGCTGAATGGCTTGTTCTTTCAACATCATTGGCAGACTATCAAAGCTGATGTGGTAAAAACAGTTCGACAGTTCTTTGCTTCTGGGATCATACCTGCACAGTTAAATAGAACCAGCATTGCTTTGATTCCCAAGGTTCCCAACCCAGAGTGACTCGATCAATTTCGCCTTATTAGTCTGTGTAACTTTGCTTATAAGATCCTTTCAAAGGTCTTAGCAAACAGACTAAAGCCGTGGCTCCCGCATCTTATATCCGAGAACAAGCCGCTTTCGTAAGTGATAGGCGGATACAAGATAATATTATGGTCGTTCAAGAAGTTTTGCATTAGTTTAAAGTTCGATCATGCAAGAAACGTTTCCATCGATTCGAAGACCGATATGCAAAAGGCTTACGATAGGGTAGAGTGGGATTTTCTTGCTGCTTATTTCCGGAAAATAGGTTTTCATGAAAGATGGGTTAATCTAGTCATGGCTTGCATCAGTACGGCCTCCCTAAGTATGCGGTTTAATGGGGAGCAGCTTCCATATTTCAAGCCCACTAGAGGGCTACGCCAAGGTGACCCCCTCTCCCCATATATATTTATCTTATTGGGTAATGCTTTATCTACGACAATTTTACAAGCTGTGGAGATGGGTTACCTGAGAGGGATTCAATTCAATCGTGCCAGTCCTACATTATCCCATCTGTTGTTTGCTGACGATGCTGTTTTCTTCCTCAAAGCTACAATTTTGGACTGCCAGAACCTAGCAAGCATTTTAAATCAATATTGTTCTGCTTTTGGTCAGCTCATTAATAGGAATAAATCCGGTGTTTATTTCAGTAAGAACTGTCCGCAGTTGTTGCAAAATAACTTAGCCAGTGAACTAAGGATCCCTATTGTGAGGAAGTATGGCAAATACTTGGGTGTCCCATCTGATTGGGGTCGGTCCAAACGTGAGATGTTTTCTTGGATCCTAGCCAAAGTGAATGCTAAGTTAGCCGGATGGAATGAGAAGCTCTTATCAAAAAGTGGAAAGGAAGTATTATTGAAAACAGTGATTCAAGCTTTACCTCAGTACGCGATGTCTCTTTTCAAGCTGCCCTTGTCTCTTTGCCGCCAAATAGAAAGGAAGATAGCTGCGTTCTGGTGGAGCAATAATATCAACAAATCAGGAGTGCATTGGCAAAGCTAGTCAGACTTAAAACTTTCTAAAGATGCAGGGGGAATGGGGTTTCGCGATCTGGTTAATTTTAATCATGCAATGCTTGGTAAACAAGCTTGGCGTCTTATGCAGCAGCCTCAAGCTATCTGGAGTCAGCTTTTTAAGGGGCTGTATTTTAAGAATTCTTCTTTCCAAAGTGCTCAACTGGGGTATAGGCCTTCATGGGGTTGGCAGAGTTTGCTAAAGGGAAGAGACACCATCACGCCTCATATTCGATGGCTGGTTGGGGATGGTTCTAAGATAAATATAAGAGATGATATATGGCTACCTATTGGCAAAATTGGAGGCACAACAAATGTGGGCGAACCGACTGTTGTGGCTGATTTATTGGACTCGACTCATACTGCTTGGAATCCTTCTATTATATCAACTCATTTTGATAGCCAGGTCAGTAATGAGATCTTAAAGCTTCAAATTAATCCTACTCTTACGTCGATCGGCTAATATGGACAGCTACTTCTTCGGCAATTTTTCTCGTTAAAAGTTGTTACCATATTGTGTCATCCTATCAGCAATCCCCCCCGAATAAACCATTCTCATCTTACTGTCCCCCAACTCAACTCTGGCGGAAAATCTGGCATATGAAAACCGCCCCTAAAGTTCGTGTTTTTATGTGGCTTGCCTGTAAGAATGCCCTTGCTACCAAAGCTAACCTATTTGCGCGTCACATTACCCCTTCACCCCTTTGCAGCCTATGCAATCGAATACCCTTAAACAATGAGAACATCTCTTTTTCTATTGTAATTGGACAGCTGCAATTTGGAATCACCATAGAGTAAGGATTCGAATTTTACCCTCTTCTATTCATCGTCTTGATGCCTAGGTTGCGGAAAAGGCTTTGGGGGATCAAAAATCCCTGACTCTTGAGGTGTTGGCGACCCTGTTGTGGGAGATTTGGCGTTGGCGTAATCGAGCAATTTTTCGCCAGCATCCTCCTGATCCGATCCTTGCTGTGGTTGATGCCTTCGCTCAAAGTCAGATCTGGGCTACGCTTGACCCTAATCAGCCCCGAACAGATGAAGCGTCTGCTGCATCAGATCGAAGATGGCGCCCTCCTGCAAAAGGAAGTATAAAATGCAATGTAGATGCGGCCTATCATCAGGGAAAGGATGAGGGTTCGATGGCTTGTGTTTCACGAGATTATAAAGGGCGGCTTACCGATGTTTTCACCAGGAAGATCTCAGCCCGATCTGCCTTCCAAGCGGAATTATCTGCTCTTTTTCATGCGATTCGCCATCGATACAACGGGGTATGAGTCGAGAGCGAGTGCTTTGTTGGAGACGGACTGCATTCTTGGTTCAGATCCTTGATCGGAAGAAGGCGACCCCGTGGGAGGAACGGCTTCCCGTTGCGGCGTTGCGTGAAGACCTCAACCGATGCCCTAATTTCTCAGTGGTGCATTGCAATCGTCAAGCTAATTCAGCCGCTGATTGGGCCGCAAAGACTCGAGAGGCTCTAGGCCCGGTTACAAACTGGAATATTTTTACTCCACCTGTTTTACAAGACATCATATTTACTGATGCTGTATCTGCTGCTTCTAATGCCTTTTAATGAAAGTTACAGTAGTTTCGATAAAAAAAAAAATATTAAAAGTTGACTTTTTTATTAACCTTTGGTCAACATTTTTCAAAAATTCAAAAAAAAAAATTGAAAGATCATTATTTTACTCCCTGTGCATGTTTAATTAGACTTCTAATTCATCAATTCTATTTAAAAAAGAAAATCAAGAATTCGTCAATCTCCCTCGGCTCGACCGCTCCTTCTCTTGATCGGCACGACGAAGCTCTCTCTCAAGGGATGAGGAGCAACATCTGCTTCTCCTGGACAGTTCCCAACCAGATTGCAGCCGTCTGCCACGGTCCCCTCCTTCCCTTGATCATCGGCCATGTTGGCAAAATAAATATATTTAGGAGATTTATCTTAATTTATTCTGATTTGATGTAATTAATATTTTGTTAATTTAAATAGTTAAGCGCTAAAGTCTATATATAGGCTCATATATTCTTCATTAGAGATGTACAAAACATTACATTTTTCTGTCAATACAGTCCTCACCTTAGCATCAGAGAATTAAATTAGAATCAATTAAGATAAATCTCCTGAATATATAAATGAAGCTCTTCTCAAGAGAGGAGGAAAGGCACCTGTTTCGTCTGTAGTAAACAGGGCCACCGTTTGCCCTGAATTCCTTTCATTTTGTTACATTATGGGCTTAATGTTATAATAGGAATTACTGAAAGAGCTGTCCACTACCAAGTCAAATGATATTTCAAGCTTTGATCAAGGGGATCATGCAATCGATTATGCTTCTTTTCTATTTCTATTCTAAGGAGCAATTTCTAAATAAAAAAATCTATTTGGTAATTACACAAAATTTTTGCTTCAGAAATAGAAAAAGAATAGAAATGCGTTTAGTAAAAATATTTTCTTTATTATATTTATTCATTTTTTATTTTTGCCGATCCGATCGCCGCCGGACGCCGTCGTCGCCGTCAGCCGACCGTCACCTGTCACCGCACACCGCCATCGGTCGATCGCCGGCCGTCGACTACCACTGTCGATCGTCGCCGCACAGCCCATCGATGGCGATCGGCGGTGGCAGTTGATGGTCGGCGATGGACCAGCAGCGGCATGTGGCGGCAAGCGGTGATCGGCCGGCGACAGCGGCGACTGGTGGCGGTTGACGGCCGAAGGCGGCGGTCGGCGGCGGGCAGTCGGCGGCGGTCGGCGATGGCCGCGACAAGTGAGAAAATTAAAAGAAAAATAAAAAAGAAATTTCACTTATTTCTAGAAATTATTCCCGAGAATAAGAAGTAATTTTTTTTACTTTTCATTTCTTTACAAAACCATTCCTGGGCTAACTTTTTGTTCCCGAGAATAAAAACATAACTTGGCGTTACCGAATGTATTTTTATTCTTTTTTTGTTCCAAGGAACAAAAGAACAGAAATTGGGGGGAAGAGAAATATTACTGTGCGTTGCCATAGCTTCTAGAATGTTATATTGGGACGTTAAAATTATCTAGCTTTTGAATCAAGTGCATTTGGACTGTAAAAAAATTTAATCCACAAGCTAAATTAAGATATTAACAAATACATAGCTTTTGTTCATTCTATTAACATATAAATGATCTTTCCATTTAAAAATTATGCATGATAAAATAGAACTTTTGTGTCTATAATTTTTTGATATATATATATAAACCTCTCTTCTTGAAACTTAACTAGTTCAAAAGTTTTTTTTTTTTGGTCGAATCTACTCCATTTTTACTTTAATGCTAATTCTTAGACTTTTGTCCTGTTTTCTTACAAGGTGTGGGAGTTGAAACCTATTCCTAAAATTAAATCGTCTCCTTCAAACCCTCCACTGTCCCCATGGCCACTGGGGTTGCCCATGGTCAACTAGTTCATGAGTTTAAACAAACCAAAATGTGAGAAAGAATAAATGAGGCATTCAAAACTTTTATTATGTATGCGTATAGAGCTAAAATTATAACCCACGTGCAATTTCATTATTAGCATATATGTTGATTTTGCCGACGAATATACACTTCCCTACAAGATTGATTGCATAAGAACATGAATATTAATAATATGTATCTTTCAGGAAAATAAAAATAATTTCAATAGACGAATCATATGCAATTTTTTTGATTTAGCCATTCAATTTTTTTTCGCGAAGGAAACAAAGGGAGCGTTAAGAGGTGTCTCCTCCGTTCCATTTCCCTCTCTCCAACCTCCGTACGAGACGCGGACAGATGCCCTTCGGTGTCGCGCACCGTCTCAGTTCTTGCCCCGGATTGCTCGTCAGCATCAAGCCCCATGGATCTTTCGGTTCATCCGCAGCTCTGCGTCGCTCCGTCTGCTGTTCCAGGATGGACAGCAAGCCGCCAGGTACCTTCTCTTGCCCGTCTCTCTCAGATATGTGTCGTCTACGAGGGGTGCAAGTACCGTTCGGAGCCGCGAGTTCTGGCTCTTACTGGGTTCTTTTCTTGCGTGAATTGATGCTGACGTTGTAGTTACAGAGGCGAGATTGCAGCATTTTAAGGGCGGGGCTGCTGATATGGCGAAACTGAGAGAGTTGGAGCAGAAAGTGGCGCTTCTTGGTATTGACTGTGAGGATCCTAGCAGGCCTGGATTCTACAGCAACTTGCTTTGTCCAAAGGTTGCTCATATCGCCGCGCCCGTATTTTTTTTTTTTTTTTAACTGTCGTAGCTTTCTAGAATTGCAAACTTATCAGTCGAAGTTGGGGATGTTAATTCCGAGCATGTTTGTGCTCTGGTGTCTTCTGATGCTTGAGGTTTCCAGTAGAATTCGGTTTGTGACTTTATGTGCTTCTTCAATTTCTGTTCGTCATTTTGCGTGTTGCAGTGCCGTGGGGGACAGAAAGTTGAGAGAAGTCTCTCTTTCCACATCGTCCAGAGCAGGTATGTTGTTTCTCTGAGTTCGATGTACGTTTTCTTCCAGCTGATATACACTGTTCTAGTCACATTGGGATTTTGCCTCTGTACCTGTCTTAAAGGGAGTTCGCAATGTGGAGATGTTTCAGAATGGAATGTGGATGGGCTGGTCAGGTAATGCGATTGTTCTTGCTGGATAACCGTGAGTTTGTGAAGCATTCGCTTGATCATATGAAATTTTTGCGAATCATATGAAATCTTAGCGTGATCATATGAAATTTTCCCATGAGTTATTTTATTCAATCTTTTGGTTGTACTATAGGAGTAGATTTATGAAATAATACATTAGTGAATTGTGTATAAATTATGTACATTTAGAATACAAGGAAATTGAATTGGTTCACATTAAGATCTTCCATCTTGTATTCTTTCTCAATTAATATGAGTGCTTGGAATTGGACCCAATAGTGACTTCTCATCCAGGCCTTTGCAGAGATGAAGGCCAGTTCCACTGTACAGATGACAGAAGAGAGCCTAAGGTTGGAACCCTTGAGTGATAAGGTACGCTCTTAAATTTTGATTTGGCGTGGTCAATTAACTCTTTTAGCATTTGGGGAAAATTTTCTGCAAAATCCTGTGTTTTGGTCTTCTGTAAATTATCACCAAACCTGCCTTATGAGTATTGTGCTTTGCTGCTTTTAAAAAATTGTCAGGAATGTCTGATGTGGCATCCAGCTGGCCATAAGACAACGCTGAATCTGAAGTAACATACTTGGTTTGTAATGTAGACAATACATCAGATTAGTAGACATTGAAACCCCAATGCATCTAAGAGTTAGGGCTCTGGTTTGTAAGACTTGCAGGGGAAAGACTTGGAGATTGAATCTTTCACCTTTTCTTAGGGTTTGTAAAAGGTGACTCAATTGAATGGATGGATTCAAAAATCTCATCAAAATGACCGTTTATAACATGAAGCTTCAGACTTGTGAGAGCATACATCAGCTAGCCTTGATTTAGCTACCAATAACAATGATGATGTGCTCCAAATGCCAAATCTCTTTGTCTGTGGTAAATTTACATTGAAGAGCACGATTTGTTGATCGAAGTTATGAGCAAAAGATCTTTTATTCACACAGTAGGCTCACAGACCAATTCTCATTGAAACAAAGTGGAGAACTCCTAGCCTTCATCACTTGCCATCAACAATCACAACAATGAGTCTCCAATAATGATCGGCCGTGGGTGTCATTTTACTTTTGGGGTTTGACACTTCAGTTGTGAGGGCAAATTAATGAAGCCTCTCTCTCCTCCCCCCCTCCTCTCTCGCCCCTCTTGATTTTTTTTTTTTTTTTTTTTTTTTTTTTTGAAGAAAAGTTCATTCAATTTTGGTTTGCTTTTATCTTTGGATTAGCCATGTTGGTTGTCTCTGACAAAGGTGTGTGAGCCCAATATCATGTCCAGCATTGCTTACGAAGTTTATGAACAATAGACGCATAGAGTTGGTGTTTTACTGATCTACAGAGTACAAGGACTAAAAATGTCTGTTCTACACTAGGGATCGGTAATATGCCTCATCAAAGTGTGATCAAGGGTCACTGGTATGGTAATTTTGTTTAAGTAATTTATCACATGAAGAGTCAAAACTTTCTATATTGATGTCTAATTCTTGAGGAGAGTTTGTACATTAGCATTGACTGTTTAAAAAATAAAAGTCATTCGGCACGTAGCCCATTGACATGACTCCACAAGTTTGATTAGTGCCATCACCTTGAAAAATTTTGTGTTTGCATGGGGGCACCCAAAAATAAAGAACCTCAGTCCTTAATTTCATAGCACTGAATTATATCCATTCTGACTTTGGATTTTGTCCTAAAAATCAACATCAGCTAATGATGGCATTAACCACCTAGCAATCAGTTGTAGCTCCCATGTGGTTAGAATGTAGAGTTAAGAACGTGAACAGTTTTTGCTCATTTTCAAGAAAGTCAAGGTCAAGCAACTATTGATGAGTATACAAGCGACATAATTTACTGCTTCATAGAGACTAGCATGCAAAAGAGTACCTGCATCTATAGGGTACATTGTACTGCTAATTTTTGGGTCAAATTGTGTTGTTGTCTTAATTTAATAACATGGTCAATGCATGCATATTCATGGATTCTTTTTCAAAGGAGGCGAGCATAGTTTAAATGCCGATAACTTGATTTACTTTCCTGATTGTCTTCTGAGATTTTGATGCATTCTGTTTGCATGGTGCTTCCTTATTGTTCTTACCAGAACTTTGACTTTTGTAGCTAGCTCAAAGTCCTTACCAATTGCTAGCATGAATCATAAACATTTTCCCAGCTTTTCCTTTGTTCTCGTTTTTTCTTTTTTTCTTTTTTTTGCTTTTGCAGCCATTTTTTATGTGTTTAAGCATTTATTCTCAGGATCAGTTGAATTGGTTCTTGTGTTTATCTCTGATACGTAGGTATAATTTCCTTGTGATGAGCGCAATTTTTTTTTTTTTTTTTTCCCTTCAGATTATTGGGTACTTCGCAGAACGAAAAATTTCAGAGGAAACTCTTCAAAGAAATGGAGTCAAACAACTATCAGGCGAACAGGTTCTCTATTTTAATTGCTTCTGCTATGATCTTGCAATGTAATTTGGGTTAGTCCGAATGGATCCGGAATTTTCTCTTTGTCAAAAGAGAAAAGGGTGGCTATTACCATCCATCATTTAATTATCTACTTGATTAATTAGGATCATTTACCATCCATTATGTACATGTCTACTTGATTAATTAGGATTGAATAGATGCTGTACTTGATAGGACATGCAACTTGTGGAGTTTACCTCTTACTTATGACACTGGAACAATGGACTTAAGATTGAGATGTCGTGTCAGTACTGTCTTAGATTAGATATACTGATAGCGTTTTTATGGTGTGGTAATCTCCCACAGTCTCATTCACACTTTTTGTAGCCTGTACTGATCATATATTGTTTAAGAAACTAGAAGATGACAGTTTTAATGTTTATTTATGATCTTAAATGAGTATCAGATCAGACTAACGCCTTTGAAACTTTCTTCCAGAGTGCAATTTCTTTTCCTTACAAAAGGGAAGGACAACTTGTTGGTTGCAAGTATCGGACGTTGGAGAAGAAATTTTGGCAGGTAGATTTTCTTGCCTTGTTGTCGTAGAAACATTTTGTTTAAGAGTAATAAAATTCCAGCATGCATCTTAAATATATTTTGGTATGTTGAATTGAAGAAGTGGGATTGCTTATGGATGCTAGTTTAGGTCTTCTGAAAACCGGGAAGTAAATAATTGAAGAGTGAAATGGAAAATCATTGATATCAACAGCATTTGTGAGATTTGATACCACATATTTTATGTGGATAAAGTAAATCTTTACAGGCTGTGAGCAAAATCTAGTCCTTGGTTGCATAGGTTTTCCAATCAAGTCCTTTAACTTTAGTAAATTTTCTAATCAAGTTCTTACAGCTCCAAATCTGGTTAGCTGGAGCTGACATAGATTTTCTTTACCTGCATTTGTTAAAGAACCTAGAAAATCATTTTTTTTGGGTACCTCCAAGAGGCGTGCTCTGGTAAATTATCCAGTGTGCGTTGAGACCTAGGATTTTTTGTGTATTTGTGAAGGTGACATGACATGGATGTGCTATGGATGTTGGGCCCATAGTCAACAATTTAACTCGGTACCCACTCATACCATCTCTTCAGTTTATCTAGTACTGCTTCTGATCAAAATTATTTATGGTTTAATAATTTAATAGAAACTATCAAACATTTTTAGTGAAATGCTAAAGCTTCTGAGAAAGTATGCATGTCTAGTGTGTATATTCCGCATATCAGTGCTGAAAGTCTTGTTTTATTTGAATATAGAAGCACTGGCTCAGTATTTAGTTTACTTAGTGGCTCAATTTTGTTTCTAGATGTAAAGGTCTGGACAAGCCAGAAATTAAGATGCATGCTAGCATCAGAAATCTGGTTTCTAGTCCGAATCACATGGTATTTCATATGTTTGGAACTCTATGTGGCCTTTACTAGAGACTAGACAGATCTTTTCATCTGCATTGAGAAAATGTTCTTCATGTTTCAACAATGACCTTTCTGTCAATACCACATATCAGTTTTCTTCTGGTCATGCTTCATTATCTCAATTTAAGAGATTTAAGAGATTTCTGGAAGTTTCTTACAAGAGTTTTCTTTCTGCTATGAACTTTCAGGAGAAGGGTACCGAAAAGACATTATATGGATTAGATGATATATCAGAAGCAGATGAAATTGTCATTGTAACTTTTTCTTACCCTCTCTCTCTCTCTCTCTCTCTCTCTCTCATATTATAACATCGGTTATAGGTTGAAGGTGAAATTGATAAGCTCTCGTTGGAGGAAGCTGGCTTTATAAATTGTGCAAGTGTTCCTAGTGGTGCCCCAGGAAAAGTTTCCAAGAAAGGATTGCCTTCTCCAGACAAGGTTTGTTACTTGCTTTAGGCACATCCTATTTTAATTATAATTTAAAGTTCACATTTTAACATGCTGACACTTAGGTCTTTCCAGGTTCAACAACTGACCATGTCTTAATTAGTGAAAATCTCCTAATAGTGGTTGTATGCTGGTGAGCCATTTGCTTTTATGGTAAACTAAGATTTCACAGAGGGGAGTGTAAAAGTCACTGACGATATAGCAAGGTCCCTTTGCCAAAACATAAAATCTGATAGTTGTCTATTGTATTGCTTTCTCCATAACCTGAGGAACATCGAATTTTCTTGAGTTAAGTTTCCATATCTTGCTTAATTTTTCAACCTGCTTTTTCCAATTCTGGCAGGTTTCATTTATTGCCTCTCTACTGCTAAGAAAGACACTTGTGAAGCTGAGAGTTTTCATCATCTTGTTGTGTCTCTTCCTGGCTACTTTGAAATTCTGCCAATTAATCTGCTTTCAAGAATTAGAAATATGAAAAAGAAATGTAAACTATTGTAGTTTCATGGATTTTATAGAAAAAATTTCCTCCTTATTTCAGAAAGAAGATTGTTGGTGGCGAAGAGGCTTTTCCTTGGAAAGCTTTGGAAAGTGAGAGTAGTCACCAGAGTCTTGTATTTTATGTGAGGCAACTTGGTACCGTCTTCTCACCTTAGACAACTTGCAGAAAAGAGGGATTGTGCTGGTTAGTCACCCAGACCTCTTAAGGCATTGGACCATCTCACATTATAAGAGGTTCTACTGAACAAGAATTATAAGATTGGTAGGGTCTGTTTTGCCTCATGTTTAGAAAAGGAATTCTTTAATCCCTCTTGCTGCTTTTCAGTAGATGTAGAAAGAGTGGAAACTCTTGAATGAGAAGAGATGCTTAATTTTGGTAATTTTGGAATGGGTTAACTTGGAAGTTTTGCTTTTTTGGTATAGTGGAAACTTACATGTGGACATAAATGCTTTAATTGATGTTGTAGATGCTGTCTTGTGATTGAGCTCATTTAGTTTTGAGCTCCTTTTGTATATGGGTTTTGCACTCCCTCGGTGCCTTTAAATTACAGACTTAGTCAGTCATTTGCCATATAGAGTTTGACCATCAAAATTACTACATGGAAGTTGGTGAATATTTTAAAGGAACAACTCCCATCAAATGGACAAGACAACACTCTGGTAAATGCTGAGAATAGTAAGATCAAGCGAGCAAATTACCAAGAAAAGAAGGATTTCTTCAATTACTCTCTCCCTTTTTTGGTTGATACAGTAAGAGCAGAGTAAGAGAACCTTTGAAGAAGCAGATCCTTCCCTTTTTTATATTTTTTGAAAATTGGCTTAAAGTCGGAAGTGGGTTAAATTTATAATCTTTTGGTATAGTGATAACATGCATATGGATCTGAGCTTTGATTGACACAGTACATGTTTTGCCTTGTCGTTCATTTTTTTTTTTTTTTTTTTTTTGGGGGGGGGGGGGGATTTTGAGCTCTTCTTCTGTATGCGTTTGCACCTCCATGGTGTCCTCTAGTTGATTTGCTTTTTCCTATCAAAAACTAGTTAAAAAATAAAAAATAAAAAAGGAAATCCATTCATTCTTTCATACAACTGTAACCCTTTCAATCATCTCCCTCGGATTGGCCATGCAATCAAAGCTAAAATCATCAACTCATTTCTTCAGCTATTGAGCACAATCCCAAGTGCTGTTTGACATTGGATTTCATCCCATTGCATCTGTTTGCCCTTTAATATCCTGCAGTGCTACAACTTTTCATTGTGCGTTTTGCTGTCGGAATTTGATTTTCATAATTAGTTAACTATTAGTTACTCATGCCACCATTTATGTGAATGTCGATAGGACACAGCTTATCAATACTTATGGAACTGCAAGGATTACTTGGATAAGGTGCGTAAGCTCCAGGTGTGCTTACTGATGCATATTTTCATTTCTAAAAGATTGCTTTATGTAATTCTCTGTTTTCTAAAACACCTCAGGCTTCTCGAATAATCCTGGCAACTGATGGCGACACACCTGGTCAAGCTTTGGCAGAGGAGCTTGCAAAGCGCCTTGGAAAACAAAGGTTAAACTTGTATGGCTGATTACTTATTTATAATTCATATGGTCAACCTGGTCTTTTTTTTGGGCATGGCCTGCAACCTTGGTTTGCATGTTATGCTTATCTGGCAGGTGGAATTCTATTGGCATTATTTGTGTTAGTGCAACACTCTTGAGGCTATTTAAATGGGGAAGATGGTTGAAATTGTAAGGGAAGATGAATTATTGATGTTATTAGAAAGACGTCAATATTTGAAAAATGTAACGCACTCTGTCGAATTATCGATGTTATTAAAAGGAAGAAAGCATGAAATGGGGCATTTATCTAGTGAATAACAAGAGCGTGCAATATTTCGACCCAAAAAAAAAAAAAAAAAAAAACAAGAGAGTGCAATATCTCTAATTACATTGTAGTTACTAGTTACTGTGTCATCTTCAAGCAAGCCTGGGCTTAAGACTAAGGTTATCCATTCATGACCAGAATTTTACAGGTTTTGGTTCTGGAAACCACCTCTCTGTACCGACTTTATCAGTTCTTGTTTTCACCTGGAAAACTTAATCCTTTGTATTCTGAATGCGTAGATGTTGGAAGGTAAATTGGCCGAAAAAGGATGACTTCAGTAGGTTCAATGATGCAAATGAGGTTACTCTCTCTCTCTCTCTCTCTCTCTCTCTCTCTCTCTCTCAATATTTTGGGCAAGACCTATGAATGAATTTTGTAGCACTATTACTGTTTCATCTTTTTCATTATCAATTAACCAAAAGAAAGAGTAGCACATGTTGAAGGATGAGAGTTTACTTAATGCCAGTTCTGTCATGCATGCATGTTGCAAAAGTCTAGGCAACTCTTAGAATCCTGAACCTTGGGTCATAAGCAACATAGTCCTCGCTTGTCCCATTATCTAGTTAAATGTCACTTGCTATCTCCTACCACAGTAAAATGGCTTTTGGTTTGTTGTCACTGATAAGCGCTTTGATCTTTGCGCAATGGAAGGAGTCAATCCCATTCCTCACAGGGTCTTAAACCTTGGACATTTAGATCGTTGGCACATGGTGGACATTGTTGTGAATCCAGAAAGCCTGGCTTTTTTTTCTCAAGTGTTTCGAGAAAATTTCCTCAGTCAAAATAATCTCTGACTGATAAGACAGTTCAGTTTCAGTGATTATGAAGCATTTTTGGGCTTTTGCAGTTTGTCATGGCATCTTCTATGAGCAGGCGCTGTGGTTTTTGTCTTCCACGCGACAATAATTCAATATAGAATGCAAAACTTCTTTTGATGCGTTGTTTGAAAACTGTTGTGTGCTAGGTTCTCAAGCATTTAGGACCTACTTCCCTCAGGGAAGCAATTGAACATGCAGAGTCAATGTCTCCCACATCCTCCGAACCAAGTGACATCAGGTAAATTTCGGAGCGGAACATTCTATCGGAAGTTACGAAGTCTTCTCTAGTCTTTCACCTGATAATGTATTACAACTCTCTCTCTCTCTCTCTCTCTCTCTCTCTCTCTCTGCGCCTATGATCTTGTGGATGGCATATTTGTCATTAATCAGTAATTGGTTTTATTTCTACGTCCATGCGTTATTGAATTCGCCAACAGAAGCATTTCCACTCTTGGTCATCAATTTCCATGGTTTACGTACACATGTCATCTTTGTCATTAGTTAGCTTATGTGATTGCATCTGGACGAAACTAAGAAATTCGCTCTAAAATCTTTGGGGAAAATTAGTTTAGAGACTGGATTTTTCACAATAGAAACGGACAAGTCCACTAGAATTCCTTAAACTTGTTGTGTTTTAAAATTTTCATGGAGTACAATCAAGTTATAAAATTTATTGGATTGATGAAATAATGTTTCTCCGTCCTCTGTCAAAATTTTGATAAACAGAAAAAAAGATGAATTAGCTTTGTTTTTGTTCATTTATCTCCAGGGAACTTAAATGAGTCTTTCGAATGGGCGTAACAATGCCTTTTTGTTCTTTCTCAGTTATGCAAAATGGCGTCATTTTAAAAATTTGAAGCAAATTGAAGCAGTAGATAAAAAAAACCCCGTCTTTTGTGTGTTTTCCCCGAATTGAACCAAATATCCCCAAATTTTCCTTCTTCGGTCAAGCCCTAAACTTTTCCTCTTTTTCGTTCGATTGTACACTCATAAGATAAAATCATAGAATAAATGCTTATAGAGTTGATGGCAACCAATAGCCGTGAATTCTTCTTCATCCGAGCCCTAAATTTCTTTTGTGCGTTTGATTGAATGTCAAGGGAGAATCGAAAGAAAATGATAAACTTACAAAAAAGGAAGGATTTGCAATCAACGAAGCTTGTTCTTTTGGAGGTCGTTCAAACCAATATCCAAATTCGAATTCTTGTCCATGCCTATAGCTTCTCTTCTTCGTGCACCAATATCCAAATTCGAATTCTTGTCCATGCCTATAGCTTCTCTTCTTCATTTGATAGCACAAAGACAGAATCAAAGGAATCTTTTTTTTTTTTCTTTCTAAAACGAGGTCATTGCTATCGAAGATTCCAATGGAGGTTGTTGGAATCTCTTTCACAAAACACTCGTAAAAAACGCTGCATTTGGCCTTGGGTAATAGGTAGTTGGTTTTGGAGAAATTGACATTTCACAGGTGCTATTTTTGGCTTTTTATGATCAGAATCTTTAATTTGTTGGGATCACTTACTTTTCGAGTTGTCAAGCAGGCGAATTTTTTAATTCTACTTGCATTGTCTTAAAACTTTATAGCAGATGAGGAAATGGATGGATACATGACTCGCTTTTCACATCCATCTCCCGGAAACAATTACGGATTTTTGCCAAAGTCATTACTCTTTCTCCCACCTAATCAGCAAGCAATTGCATCTAATCCTTCTCTTTCAACAGAATCACACCCTTCAAGAGACTCCAATTTTGTCACTAGGACAATTAGATTTGCAGATGAAATCATACGATACCAGCCATGAACTACTGCTAGACAGTATGCTTTCCTCGAGTTGAATTGCTTTCCTTGAGTTGAATGTCGAGACATTTATCAATTCCTCAAAGAGTTATCGTCTATGATGCGTCAAGTACGAAACTTTGGACATTCAGATTACCTCACTATGGTGGGTTGACGCTTGCTGTGTTAACTTTAACTAGCTAGCATACTGAAATGTAACATTATCAACAGCTCCTTTAACATGCTTAAGCTCACCTTTATGTTCGAGGACTCATATTCACTTGATTTTTCATGCTTACACTTTCATTGATTGTCGGAATGCCAAATTAAAACTTGTTTGTATAACTTTTTCCTGCAAAAAAATATCCATGGAATGCCATTACCAGTTAACAGGTCTAACCATAAAAGAAATCCCATACAATTAACGGAGACAACCTCGTCATGGGTTGATACAACAACATACGAAGGATGAAAAAGTTGAACGCAACATCTGTAGTGGTGATATAACAACATAAAGTCGAAAATAGATACTGCCTGTAGTGTTCTCCTTCAGGACAAGAACCACCAGGTTTGAGGCCAGTCTCAAATATACTTTGGCTAAGACATGGGGACAGACATAAAAGCAACGTATGCATGACTTTTTCCTGCTGAATCGTTATCCAGTTCAGATTCAGAGGTCTTGCCATGAACATCAAAGAAGCAGGAGGCAGTGAATCATTCACTGTCCGGTCCAAGCTTTGCAGCTGATCATCACGTTCACCAATCAATAAGCTAACACTGCTTTTCTCCTAGTCATTCTCATGGTCAAGAATACCACTACTAAGAGGACTGGCTGGGTCAGAAGGAGGAGTTCTCTTCGCTCCCAGAATTCACACTTGAACATCTCTCATGCATGCAACTAAAGACATAAGAACTTTTGATCCTTCTGACCTAGATTTGATGGCTGCTTGTCTCCTCAGCACCTTCATCAAAGCCAAGCTGCTGAGACAATTTCAAGTGCCTATGCGTTACAGATGCCCTAGTAACTTTTCAATGTCCTCCGCTTAGTTGGAGAAGAATAAGATTCCTTTCAGGAAAGACTCAGTTTCACTTTCTCAGACCATCCCTTTTTCTTTGTCAAAACCTGTTTCTGTGAACTTCCCCACTCAAGTTCCTCTTCTTTGTGCAGATTTCTCAACATATTTACCCAGTGGCTGTCACGTACCAATATTGATGGAGTTCTAGGAGATTCAGAGTCACATGACATGCTATGGCCTCTACTCACCATTTGCTCACTTCAGAAAAAAGCCTCCGTGGACAAAGAAAGCTTAGAAGCATTCACTTCCAGAGCCAGCACCTGCAGTGACTTCACGTTATCTGTCAGTATTCACTTAAGATCAAGAGTATGAGGCAACTTCAGCAAGCTCTGGAGAGAGGAGATAGAGTTCTCATCCTCTAGCAGGGAAGATCTCAAAGCAAAGTAGCATAGAAACAGCAATACCGGCAATAAGTGCTCCCTGTGCTGAATCTTGAAGGTAGATTCTTAGTCATCTTCAGCAGTTGGGCATGCCCTTGGGTGCCCTGCTCCATTAGAGGTGAATTTGTGGCAAGAAAGCAGGGAACAAGGCGCAGGGCATTGCAGGGCTCCCGCACTGCACGTTTCCCGGGCGTGCCCTGTGCCCACCCCTACTCATCAAGGTGACTGTAGAGAAATGAATCAACAGCAGATAGCAGATGGTACAAGGCGGCTGAAGCCTCAATTACAGGAGGCAGGCTAGAATTAGACCCACATACAGGTGAGTATCCAAAGAAGTCTGCCATTGCTACCAGCCCATTGACCCCACATATCAATGCATCACTCACGCAGTGGGCATCATCTGTATACTTTATATAATAAAACACCAAGTTCACCTTCGGCCCCATAGGCATCAATCAATAACATAATCTTCTGTATTCTCATGATTATACTCATTAATACTCTACATCTTGGATGTATTTCCCCCAGAGCTCCGAAGGTATTGAAGAACTTTTTGGATATTAAAATTATGGATAAGACTGGTTTTTTATGAAATGATAACTCATCAAACTTGTTAATGAAGTTCTCTTCATGAAGCCCTCTTACTTGAGAGAGACGTTCCGCATGAAGAACATATGCCAATGGCGCAAAGAATTTGTGCATCCCTGTTGAAGGAAAAAGTGAAATTCAAGGCCAATGCTAAATTTGATGAACTTCACATGTAAGAAATGCCAAGATTTTGTGCATTGTCAATATAATTCAAGAAAGATGGTAGTAAAAGTGATTAGTGAAATCTTCTCAGAAAATGACATACAAAGGCCTTGCCTCACAAGTATTTAAATCTATCACCTCATGTTCACATTCATTATAGGCCCCTACATTCAGCATTTGTGAGATGAATGCAAGATTAACTTGGATGTGAATAATAAGATTATTCTAAAACATTCCCAAGAAGTACATTAGAGCTATAACACTCAATGCTTGTGGTCATTCAAACAAACGAAGACGTTTATTCTAAATATTCCTTATACATGACATTTGCTTTTTCTTAATGGATGTCTTAAGGCACCACAATATATATATATATATTTTATTATGACAACTGACAAGCACGAGTGTAGGATCCAGCTACCCAGATGCCCATGGAACACCCAGCAGTCCCCATGAACACCACAAGAACATTGTCCTTAGCATTAAGGTCTACGGAAGTAACTTCCACCCTCTGGATATAATCGCAATAATCCTGATCTACCATCTTCTTTAGGTCATAATTCCTAAAGCAGTGACCTCAATTGCTATCTTGTAATGGATAGCACACAGCTTTTCACTATTGCAGGTACTTAAATTACCCAGACACAAAAGCTACCATACGATCGAATCAGGAATAAACCACATTTACCCTGACTATGGTCGCATTGGAGGGACAGAAGCATTGCGTGGGGGTAAGACCCTTATTCAATAAAGTGAAGAAAAAATGATCATCATTGTCTAATAAAACAAACACTCTAATTATTCTGATCCTCCTATTTATGCCTACAAATGCCACCCTTGTCACATTTGAAGATTAATCTTGAAAAGCAAACTATGGTCTAAATCCTTAATATTGTCGACCGAGAAATCCACAAACTTTCCCTATTCCGTTTGTTCATGTCCTTGGAACAGTTAGTACCTATAAAAGAGAATTTTTCATGGCTTCTTCAGAAAGAACAATTGATGATTGTTCATCATAAAGGGTAACTGTAGAATCTTAAAAAAGAACTGTTCTCAAAGGTGGTGACTAACAATAATTATTTGAGAAGGGGAGCAGCAACAGGACTCAAATTAACCTGGTCCATTGTTAGTCTGGTGAATCACTTCCAATTTTGAAAATATTTGGATCACAGAAGGCACCTTCACAAGTTTGGATATCTGAGAGCTGTAAGTAGGCATGAACTTAAAAATATCAACCAAAATCAAATTGTGAGATTACATCTAAATTCTTTCGCTGAAGACCTGAGCTTCAGCAGTATTTGCATTTAAGAAACTTGCTTCCAACGAAAAGAACAATATGAACACAAATCTCTTGACCACACTATGATTTATGGAGCAACAGGAAGTTAATATAAACAAGAAAACGATCCTTGACCAAAATTGGTAGAGTCTTTAACAAAATCAAAGATCGAAAACTGAATTCTATCTCTTTTCAACGAGTTTTTCCTTGAATGCTGTCTTTGATTGATTGCCCCAAGGATCTATAGAAAGAGAGAGGAAGTTACAGGAAATCACATTCCTTGAACTGTCACTTCACCCTTCCTCTTGTGCAATCACATTACTGACTGTCATCTCAGTTTTGTCTTCTTCAGTTTTTTAGTAGTTCTCATTATACAGGTCTAAGGTGGTGGAGCATCTTGACCCAGCAAGGCTTCTAATTATAGAAAAAGATGATAGTTAGTCAAGCACAAGCCAGAAAGCAGACAATCGGCAATTACTCTGTTAAAAAGTATGCAAATATTCAAAAACAGTGCATGCCGCATGCAAATTTTATAAATGACAATAAACACAAGATACATACGGTAAACAGGCAACAAAAGGGATAAAAGAATAAAATTGACTAGTTATCTATTCAAAAAAGGAAAGAAAAAAAAAAAAAAAAAAAAAAAAAAGAAACGACTAGCAATGAAAAGAGAACTTTGAGAAGCATATGGCAATCTTGGAAGGTCCCCAAACACACAATTGGAGCTGAAGATATGTCAACATCATAAGATCATGGAAAACCAATGCAGACGAAAGGTTCACAGACAAACGAGCAAGCAGGGGCAGAAGACATAAAGAGCAATGGTGACATAGACAAACCTGATGAGCAAATCATGTTCCTTGATCCTATGAAGCTCTATCTGCTATTAATGCCTGGAAGTGAGCCATCATGGATCACAGAGAACAAGCTCAAGCAAATAATGTTGAAGCAAAATTAGCATTCTTCTGTATCAGCAAACAAATCCTTTCAAAAGCAGGTTGGCCTTTTCTACCTCCCCACTTGAACATAGTGAAGCAACCAGGGAATAGAAAGAGTCAAAGTCATTAAGCTTAGGCTTCATCGTACTCATTGCATCCTCCACGTTTTTCACTTCCATTGGCCAAATTTCCAGACCATCATTACCAAGGGCCGTCATAGACCTTGCAACATCTGTTTTAAATTCCTCTCCCTCATAAAGCATGTTTGGTTTTGACGACTCATTTAAATCAGCATGGAATTTCTGAATAGGATGATACATGTTGCCAATTTCATCGAGGAGAGTAATGGCTGCTTTTATATTCCCTTGCTCACATAAAAGTACAAGAAAATTGAGTGATTCCGTTTCAAACTCAGAGTCAACTTTGTCTATCAGCTCCACTATAGGCTGGGACTGGAGCATTTCTCTCAACACATTCCTTGCCTCTTCCATCCTTCCCTTGGCACTTAGACCTCTTAGCATATACTGAAAACCCAACAGATCAGGTAAGATAGCTTTATTCTTGAACTCAGAGAAAAGGGTGAGAGCCCCTTCCATATCCCCACTTTGGCAAAAGCCATTAATCACGGCACTTACAGTGAATGCATCCACCTTAAGGCCTTTCATCTCCATTTCATGGAGAAGCTTCAATGCATTGTCCAACATACCAATCTTAGAATAGCTATCAATTAATGAGTTGTAAACATGAGTACCAGGCTCAAGCCCCTTAAGGATCATTTTCTGGAAAAGTAGTTGAGCATCAATCAGAAATTGCTCTCTGCATAGAGCATCAATTAGTGTACCATATGTGATCTCAGATGGAACCAGACCAACTCTCTCTAGTGAATCACAGAGCCGAAATGCTTCCATTAATCGACCCTGGCGGCACAATCCATTGATGACTGAATTGTAAGAGACGACATTAAGGGCCATCCCCTTCTTCCCAATGAAAGAGCAAAGATCAAGTGCCTGGTTTAGATATCCTTGCTTGCAGAGACCATTGACTACAATTGAATAATCAACCACATCCATAGGAACATGATCTATTGCACCCATGAGTAGCTTATATGCATCTAAAACTCTGTTATCCTGTATAAGTATCTTAAAGACAGATTTACTTAAAGTGACAATTGACTTTCCCTCCTTCATCTTGTTGACAAATTGAAGGGCCCTGTCGACATCCTTCAAGCTTAGATAATGTGCTATTGTTTTTCCAACTTTAGGGTCACCGCTTCCATATTCTTTAACAGACTTACACAAAAGAGGCTCAATCATATCTTTCTTCCCATTTATAAGTCCTTTGAGCATTAAAAAGTAAGACTTGCTTGTAAAAAGCGAACCATTTCTCTTCATCAACATGTAAATCTCCAACGCGGAGTCTGAAAAACCTTTTTTGCACAAAAAGCAGATAGCCTCATTACATACCTTATCGTATATTTCTTTGGGCAGTTTCTTGATTCTGACAACCAAATTACAGACTCCATCTGCATTTTGGTCTCTAAAAGCTGCTTTAATCAATACCTTACAAATGTGTGTGTCTGCTGGCAAATCCTTTTCAATAAGTTCAAGAAACACGTCAATGGCAATATCAATCATAGCTCTCCTGCATAGGCCATGGAGGATACAGTTGTAACATGCAACAGAAGAAATTGATGTCTCCCTGAACTCATCAAATATCTCTAGCGCCTCGTCTATTCTTCCTAGTTTGCAGAATCCATCAATTAGCGTACAGTATGTAATGGAATCAGCAGTTAAATTCATATTTGCCATTCTCTTATAGAGTGCATGAGCATCTTCAAATGCTCCCACCATGAATGACGCCTTAATTAGTATGTTACACATGACAATGTCCATTGAAAATCCAGCTTCTTCGAACCTCCGCCTTATATCAAGTACTCCATCGACATTTTTTTCTCCAATGTACCCATGCAACAAGGTACTATATGTGACAACATCTCCCACGACTCCCTTGGAGAACTCATCTGCATCACATGTTCTCTCAAATTTGCACAGTCCATTCACAACAATGTTGTACGTAACAACACTCGGACTAATCCTCTTCCTATCCATGTCACTCAGCAAATCAAGAACAAGATCAAAATCACCTTTCCTACAAGCACCATCTATCAACGTTGCATACAGAAGTTCATCCGCAACCATCCCTATATCTTCAATCATCTTAAAGATGTTATATGCTTCTTCCAGTTTTCCTTTCCTGCAAAGTCCCAATATCACCACAGTGTAAGTAATTATGTTGGGTTTCAATCCTTTGTTTCTCATCTTTGACAAAAATCCAGCTGCCTTTTCGGCATTCTCTTCTTGAGAAAATCCCTCCATAAGGACGGTATAGCTAATGACATCTGCACCGATCCCTTTCTCTAACATTTCACTATTTTTCCTAAAAGCCTCCGTTAAAAAACCTTCCTTGAGATACCCCAAGACCCAACAAGTAAAAAACACGACATCAAAAGCCAAACCCTCCTCCTCCATCGTGCGAAACAAATTGCCAATCTCATCGACCCTACCCAACTTACAAAGAGCATGTACAAGGGCAGTGTAAGTGACTAGATTGGGATGTAAAGCCCCCGAAATCTTGGCCTTCTCAAACAACTCAACGCCAAGTTCTGGCTTTCCGATTCTGCAAAACCCAGCAATAACAGAACTACAAACGAAATTACCGAAAGGGTATTCGATCTTCTCGTCCGCCATCAGCTCCACGACCTCAATCGCTCTTCCCGTCATCCCACGAGAGCTAAACCCATGAATTAAAGAACAAACAGTGTAGGAAGAAGGCAAGACACGATACCCACACAAGCAGTCACGAAAAATTGACAGTGCTCTTTCCGGGTCATTGCGATGGACGCAGTAACCTTGAATTATACAGTCCCAGATGCGGCTTTTGGCAAAATTCGAAGTCTTGGTCATCTGGGACCTCATGAATTGCTCCGCTTCCTCGAATTTGTGGAGTTCAAGAAGGGCCCGGGTGAAGATGGAGTGAGTGCGCGAGTTCGGATGGACATTGTTCTGCTCCAGCTGAGATACGAGGTGGACGATGGAGTCGAATCGGTGGGATCGAGAGAGCAAGAGGAGGTGGAGGTTGAAGTGTTTGATGGTGGGAGTGAAGCCTCTCTTGAGAAGAGTCTGGATGGAGGAGGCATTGCCAGGTCCCTTGCTGGAGTGGAAGGAAGAGAATGGACGTGAGAGCTTGGTCGGGGACATGGAGAGAATCCAGGGAACGATGATACTGCGGAGCTGCTTGCAGGCACCATCAAGCTTTGATGGATTTGACCGAGGGAACGCAAAGAGGCCCACCTGGAAACCAGAACTAGTATAGAGAATCGAAATACTCGTACGTGGAATTCGCCCCTACAGGAAAATGGAAGGTCCAGTAAGCTAATTTTTTACTGGACTGGCCCCGTTTATGACGTTGGCCTCTGATTTGAATTTTAGCTCCATTCATTTCGTAAAAAATAATTTAAAAAAAATAATTTTAAATTTTTCAGCCTTCGTTTCGCTGAAAATAAATTGATGAAAATAAATATTTTTCATAAAGAAAAATAATCATAAGATAAGGAAAAATATTTTTCACTTTTTAATCGAGGGAAAATATTTTCTACATTTACTCTCTTTTATCTATACCCTTACTAGTCCCTACTTCTTTCTCTCTCTCTTTTTTTTTTTTTTTTTTATAAAATTATTTCTTGAAAAATTTCAATTTATTATTATTATTTTCTTTTTTAGAATAATCTATTTTTTTATTTTTTCTCTTTTTTTTTTTTTGTAATTTTACTTTTCTTCTTTTTCAACCAATCACTAGCCATAGGCGAGCTTGAGCTTGTGCTCGTTGATTTGGTGAGGCTCGAGGCCGACAAGCTCGAGCTTCGCCATAGGCTCTCGCTCGCCAATCGAGTGAGCCTCAAGCACAACGGTTGCACTCGTCGATCCGGTAGCGGTGAGCTTGAGCTCGCCAAAGGTTGCCTTTGGCTGATCGTTGTGGATGGTGACCGGTGAGAAAGAAGAAGGAGCAATAGAAAAAAATTTAAAAATCGATTTTTTTTAGAAAAATAAAAAAAGAAATAAAGAAAATAAAAAAATATATTAAATTAAGTGCATAGAGAAAAATCGAATCGAATTTTTCAAATTGAATAATGGAAAATATTGTCTAGTTCATTTTCAAGTTTCAGCCAAACACCAAAATAATATTATTATTTTTCTAAAAATATTTTCCAAAAACGCCAAATTTTTCCAAAATGAACAGAGCCTCCGTTTGTTTCATTATAAATGACTGATAAAAAGAATCATCTATATCTCTTAAAAGTAAATGAACAAAAAAATATTTTCATAGTTAACAATAATATTTGAGAATAAATTATTATTGGTAATGAAAATATCTTTCATTAAATAATTATTCTGAGTGAAACGAACGATTATTTTTAGGGAAAATATTTTTCAAATCATCCATTTTTCTCAAAATAAACGCATCTATAAAGTAAAAAAAAAAAAAAAAAAAAAATCATCCATTGTGTCACTTTTAAAACAAGCCTCGTTGATTAATAATTTACTTGATATTTGAGGATTGTAAATTTAGAATTAATTAAGGAAAATCTTGACAGTCAAAATAATTACTTAATAGGTATTATTAATTTACGAACTTAAGAGAAACATTGCCATTGTTAGGTAAATTTACTGAGAGTGGAAAAGAAGAAATTTTCAATAAAAACATATTGCTTACTATATCAGCACAAGGAAGAGAACTAGATGTTCACATACGCCACAGCAAATAATATCATGTGTCTCTACTTCTATGACATGAAATTCACCTAGTATGTTTCATCCAACTAGTTCCCAACCATTCAGCATGCACAAGTTTGAGAAATCATCTCAATTGAACATCAATTGCCCTTTTTAAACCTTGTGATACACACACACATGATGATCAAGATACACACACACATGATGATCAAGGCAACATAACACATGTTTCATGAAGAAAAACATGCCTTGGATGTCATTACACAAAGAAATATGTTCGGCCATAACAATTCAACAAGTTCCAAAACCCAAACAGTTTACATGGTTATGGAAAAGATCACAATGTACCAATCCATTGGCTTTTAAAGACAATGACTCTTCATCACATTGACAATAAGACATAGTAGTGTCACTCTCATTGAGAAACCATACTCAAACAATGTTCACACAAAAGACATATATTCGGCCAAAACAGATTTAAGTTTAGAAAGTTCCAGTTTACACCGCTCGCAAACTCCCTAATTTAATATACCAAATCACCTTCAAAAATTTCCAAATCTCAGTATGTCTTAGCCAAGGGTCTAAAGATCATTTCCCATGAAGACATCATCACTCAATTCGTCCTCCATTAATTGCTATAAAAATCATAAGTCCCCTATTTACTATTCACAAACTGTCCAGCGACTTTCCTCAGCAAAACGTCTTAAATTGAGCTACTTATCCTCCTTAGTTTGATCCAAATTTTGGATATGTTCTAGTTTAACCTGTGTTCTTCAACTTTCATTAAGGGGTCGAAGTAAGAAAACCAAGGGAAAATCACTTTAAATGCAACGCAAGCTACTGTCGTTCCATCAAGAAAATCCAGAATTCAATTTCCGCATGACACAAAGAATTCACCAAGCTACACCGAATGAAATCAGCTCAATTTTTAATATGTTATTCATCAAGATGTCCTTTACATTTCACAAGAATAAGTCGAGCAAAAATTCCAAAGAAAAAGACATGATCAGAAGCTAACAAACATCAAAGGTCAGCAAGCAACTCCGGTAGACACCCGGTTCTAAAGAAATTCCATTTCACCCGTCTAATCTCACTCAAATCACTTCAAATTCGACTATGTTATAGCTCAAGATATGTTCTACAACTTCCATGAAGGATTCAAGGTCAGATTTTAACCCTAAAGACATCTACGGACACATGCAAACTACTGGTGCACAAGAACACTTCTCCACCCGATTGTACCCACTTGGAGTTCTTCTCAAAAATTCCACAATCCGACCACCAAATCCATAAATTTGACCATCACACATCACCACAACATGCATAGGTAGGAAGAGATCGTTCTTGCCTTTTGTTTGAGCAAATTTGATGGAGGAACGGTGGCAAGAGGAGCTCGAAATCTCTCGGCTCTCCTCCTTCTTCTTCTTCTTTCCTTCTTCGACTTCTCTCTCTCTCTCTCTCTCTTCTAAACCGGCGAAAAAACCCACAAACCGGTTGCTTGCCCCCTTTTATACCTCAATTGAGCCATCATTAGGACTAATGGCTACTTCCCCATGCATGGCGGCACTTGGCAGCAAGGGGACAGCTCGGCGCCACCTTAGCCAGCCTCTCTTCTCCCCTTGGCGTACGTGGATGGCTGCTTCATGGGCTGGTCTTGCTTCGCCGGCCCAAAATCCCCCTCTCAAGCCCAATTAAGCCTAATTTCAATCATGCCTTAATCTTCCAAAGTTTAATCCTTAACCATAGCTTTTATATGTACACATATATACATCCAATTACAAATACCCACTTAGTCATATACTATGGCTACCATGTCAACCAAAACAATTCAATTGTAGCTCAATAGTCCAATGGCTAAAATTCCACAAATTTGATCGGCCACAATCATCGCATCTTCGAGAATTGTCGAAAATTGAGGATGCCACAACTCTCCCCTCCTTAAAGAATTTCGTCCTCGAAATTAGACAAAACCTATGTCTCTCTAAACAAGTGAGGGTACTTTTTTCTCATCTCATCTTCACTTTCCCAAGTGGCTTCCTCCATACCATGATGTTGCCATAAGACTTTGACCAATGGAATCCTCTTGGTCCTGAGAATTCGTTCCTTACAATCTAGTATTTGCACAGGCTCCTCAATATATCTTACTTTCTCACTTACTTCAATGGTCTCATGATCCAATATATGACTAGGATCTGGTTGGTACTTTTTCAACATTGATACATGGAATACATCATGCAGATTTCCCAACTTTGGAGGCAACTCCAAACGATAAGCCACATTTCCTATTCTTTCAAGTATCTCAAAAGGTCCAACATATCTAGGGCTCAACTTACCCTTTATCCCAAATCGAGATACTCCTTTCACCGGGGATACCTTAAGAAATACATGATCTCTTACATTAAATTCTAGAGGTCTCCTACGCTTATCTGCATAGTCCTTTTGTCTGCTTTGAGCTGTTTTAAGTCTTTTCCTAATGATCTCAACAGCTTCGGTTGTAACTTTGTACTAGTTCAGGTCCTGTCAATTTCTTCTCTCCTGTTTCATCCCAACAAACAGGAGTTCTACACCTCCTTCCATACAACGCTTCATAGGGAGCCATACCTATACTCTTCTGGTAACTATTATTATAAGCAAACTCTACCAGATGTAATCTCTCATCCCAATTTCCTCTGAAATCCATTACACAAGCTCTCAGCATATCCTCTAATATTTGAATCACTCTTTCTGTTTGTCCATCTGTTTGAGGGTGAAAAGCAGTGCTAAGTTGAAGCTTAGTTCCCAGGGCATCCTGAAGACTCTTCCAAAAATTTGAAGTAAACCTTGGATCTCTATCGGAAGTAATAGTTACTGGAACTCCATGTAAGCGTACCACTTGTCTTACATATACTTCTGCATATTTATCCATTGAGTAATTTGTACGGACTGCTAAGAAATGGGCGGACTTAGTCAGACGATCCACTATTACCCAAATAGAATCATGGCCACTGGATGTCCTTGGCAATCCTTGCACAAAGTCCATGGTTATATGCTCCCATTTCCACTCTGGATATCTAGGGGTCTCAAAAGTCCTGCGGGATTGCGATGTTCCGCCTTTACCTGCTGACATGTTAAACATTGAGACACATACCTAGCTATATCCGCTTTCATACCATTCCACCAAAATTGTTGATGTAAATTCCTGTACATTTTTGTACTTCCAGGGTGAATACTATAGCTACTCTTATGTGTCTCTGACAAAATTTCCCTTTTTAGCTCTTCATTATTGGGAACACAGAGTTGCCCTTGACATCTCACTACTCCATCTTCAGAAAGTTGAAATTCGGGTCTTTTTCCTAAGGATATAGCATCCTTTATTTTCAAAATCTCCAGATCAGACTTTTGCAAAATCTTAACCTTCCGGATGATTTCAGGTTCAATCTTTAATGCACTCAGCACACCAGTAAGGCAATCCACTTCTAATTTAAATTCTGAGTCTGTTACAGACTTTAACAGGCTCCATTCAGCTAATCTTAAACTAGCCATTTCCATAGCTGACTTACGACTAAGAGCATCTGCTACCTTGTTTGCCTTTCCTGGATGGTATTGTATCTCACAATCGTAATCTTTCAATAATTCCATCCATCTCCTCTGTCTCATGTTCAATTCTTTTTGTGAGAACAGGTATTTCAAACTCTTATGATCCGTGTAAATCTCAAACCTTTCCCCATACAAGTAGTGTCTCCATATTTTTAGGGCAAACACTATAGCTGCTAATTCCAAATCATGTGTTGGGTAATTTAATTCATGAGGTTTTAATTGTCTAGATGCATAGGCTATGACCTTACCATGCTGCATCAAAACACATCCTAATCCCTTATGAGATGCATCACTATATATCGTAAAACCATCAGATCCAGACGGTAAAGTTAGGACTGGGGCTGTAGTCAATTTCCTCTTAAGTTCCTGGAAACTTCTTTCACACTCCCCATCCCATTCAAATTTCACATTCTTTCAGGTCAATCTTGTTAAAGGACTTGCTAATAATGAGAATCCTTCAATAAACCTCCGATAATAACCTGCCAATCCCAAGAAACTTCGTATTTCAGTAGGTGTGGTCGGTCTTGGCCAATTTATTACCATTTCAACTTTCGCCGGGTCTATTGCGATTCCTTCTCCTGATATCACATGTCCCAAAAATACTACCTGATCCAACCAGAATTTACACTTGCTAAACTTGGCATACAACTTATGATCTCTCAAAGTTTGCAAAACTATCTTTAAGTGCTGGTCATGCTCTCTAGGTCCTTTAGAATATATCAAGATATCATCAATGAAAACAATCACAAACTAGTCCAAGTAAGGCTTAAATACCTTATTCATTAAATCCATAAATGCAGCCGGTGCGTTCGTTAATCCAAATGGCATAACAAGAAACTCGTAATGTCCATAACAAGTCCTAAACGCAGTCTTAGGAATATCTTCTTCTCTAATCTTTAATCGATGGTATCCTGACCTTAAATCAATCTTAGAGAAAACTGAACTTCCTTGGAGTTGATCGAAGAGATCATCAATTCTAGGTAAAGGGTACTTATTCTTGATAGTCACCTGGTTTAATCGCCTATAGTCAATGCACAAACGCATCGATCCATCCTTCTTTTTCACAAATAATACTGGCGTTCCCTATGGTGAAGCACTTGGTCTAATGAATCCTTTATCAAGCAACTCCTGTAGCTGCACCTTCAGTTCCTTCAACTCCACCGTGCCATTCTATAAGGGGCTTTAGATATTGGTGCTTTGTTCCGGGCATCAATTCAATTTCAAACTCAATTTCCCTATCTGGTGGCAATCTAGGTAATTCCTCAGGGAATACATCTTGAAACTCATTAATTACCCTAATTTCCTCAATCTTAGGTTCCTCCCGATTATAATCCTTAACCACAACCAGATATCCTTGACATCCATCATCAAGTAACTTACAAGCTTCCATTGCCGAAATAAGTGGTATCAGCAGGTGGGTTTGGCTTCCCAAAAATTCACAACTAGACTGGTCAAGCAAGGCAAAGCGAATCATTTTCCTATAACAATCTACCTTAGCCTGATACTTATGAAGGCAATCCATTCCTATAATGACATCAAAATCATACATGGCCATAACAATCAAGTCTATCTCCATATCTCTTTCTCCCACTGTTATCTTACAATTCCTACATCCCAGCGTATACACAATCACATCCTTTAAAGGCGTAGAAACACAAAGAGGCGTCTCAAGAGGCATTGCTTCTATCTTATTCAACTATTTATATCTTTCAGATACAAATGAATGTGTAGCACCCGTGTCAAACAATGCATATGCCTTTTTATCATTTATTAGAATCGTACCTGAGATAACATTTTTGGAAGCTTCCACTTCCTCTTGGGTAACCGCATACGCCCTTCCTCGTGCTGGTGGCCTTTGAGAATTCCTTGACGTACTTGGTCTAGCGGTACTCTATTGTGTCGGCCGTACAGAACCAACACTCATTTGTGACCTTTCCCTTGGGCAATTTCTCCATAAATGACCTGCTTGTCCACATCCATAACACTTCAACTGTCCAGTGCAAGATCCTGGGCCATGTCTTCCATCACATCTTGGACACTCTCCATTCCTATTAGACATCCTTCCCATGTTCATGCTATCCTTGCCTCTACTAAATTTTCCAAAATTAGTCTTCTTCTTAGGTGTCCAAGTCTGTCCTTGACCCACATAAGGTTTTTTGCCTCGTCTCATATCTCCAAAAGACCACTGTTTCTTACCTTCCAATTGTTCCCTTTTCAATTCCTGTTCTACTAATTATGCCCTCTCATAGACCTCAGTGTAGTTTCTCATATTCAAAGGCACCAGTTGCTTCCTAATATTGGTCCTTAATCCTTTCAAAAATCTCTTAGCTTTCTCTTCTGGATCCTCAACCAATCTAGGAGCATACCTAGACAACTCAGAAAATTTGGCCTCATATTGGTCTACAATCATTTCCTTTTGTTCTAACTGGACAAACTCTGTAATCTTTCGATCTTTGGCACAATAAAAAAAAAAATGCTTCCTATTGAAAGCTCTAACAAACTCATCCCAATTCACAGGAGTACCTGGTGGAAAGATCGTATCCTTTGAAGCTCTCCACCAAAACTTGGCATTCCCCTCCAATTGGTACTCTGCCAAAGTGATTCTCTCAGCATCATTACAGCCCAACAACCTGAAAATTTGCTCCATTCCATCAATCCAGCGTTCCGCCTCCTCAGGACTTCCCATACCACTAAATTTAGGTGGCTTCAACTTCAAAAATTGCTCCACCAGTCCTTGAGTACGGCGTTCCGCTCCCGGTTGTTCTTTGTGCTTGCCTTTCCATCAAATTTCCTATATTGGCCAATGCTCGGGGATATCTTCCATTCGAGGCTTAGCTCTTGCGAGAGGCTCCGACCATCGATGGATGAAAACTTCCGTCGTACCATGCTTTTCCTGCAGTTTCCAAGCATTTGCCTTAGGGATAATATGAGACTCACTGTCTCCATTTAAAATTTACCACAGTTATATAAGTAACATCAATGTGTTACTAACAACCTAAAAGCAACTCTAATGGGAATCTACGAGTGAATATATATCACCCGTTATTCAAGACTAGACCACTATCCAAGTTACTATCCTATGTGTGCATTGCCATCCTATTCCTCAATTCCCAATTGAGGCTCCTTATCACTCCATTATGTCCAAATGCTCTGATACCAAACAAAAAGGCCGACTGTAACACCCCACAACCCCTTTGAGGCTATTACAGTCATATTTGCCTGTTCTTTGAGAGCTATAAACACTTAGGCTCTCTTTTTCTTTCTTTTTTTTTTTTAGCCAACGAATGAACGGTCCCAGCGCACATCAAATAGCGGAAGCGAAATCACGACTCTCCCAAACAACCAAGGCCAATGCACACAATTAAATAATATAAGATACTGGAAGACCGGTTCTCTTATTCATCTAGCCAAAGGATGGATGTTTCTTGCTCTTTTCAGGGTAGAATGTACATCAAAAGACTACATCAAAAAGAAACCTCAAAAACTCTACCCGTCCTCAAAGAAGCTCTATACAAGCACTATCCATCCACCAAGATCCGGTCGAATCAAAATCCCTCCAACCTCCCCAGCTTCAGCTCACGGTCTACCTCCAGCCAGGCGCTCCAGGGGGTGACGGCGACGGCATCATGCCCATCATGACTCCATCTCGACAGGTGTAGACGGAGACGAACTCTTGGTATACCGAGCCGCTCTCCAAGCCCACGTCAAACTTGACCCGCACATTCACCCTGAAGTAGGACAACCCGGGGACAAGAGCGCTATCCGGATGCAGCACCCTCACATCCACATCGGAGGGAATGCCATAGAACGCGCCAGAGCAACAACGGAGGCGGCGACATGACTAAGCTGAAATGTTAGTCCCCAAAAAGGTGAGTACAACCACTCAGCGAAATGTAATCTCTATGACTACCCATACAACACAACCAAGCATATCATAGCATCACATAACAATAATTAAACATCATCCGGATATTCACTAAGCAATTCAGCCACGAGGCTCTCACATTATTCTCAAATCATGCATCCACCACACATGTGTATTTACAAGTCACGCATTACACATGTTCACATGTCCCACCATATGCACCTCCCATAAATCAGTCATTTCTCATGTATGTACATATAAATCTCATCACACATACTCTTTGCACATAAGCACCTCTTATGCATATGAGCATAGCATATAATTCAGCAGATACAATGTCAATGTTTCACATCACGTGCACATTTTACATGATCAACCCGATTCATGCACACTTATCTTCATAATATCGTGTGCATCTTTCACATAATAACAATGCTCATGCAGGCATATCAAATTCATGCAATTTCAAATGCAAATTCCGGTACACACCACCCGGCTTCCGGCCACCCCCACATTCCGGGCATCTCACATCCAAACCTGGCATCATGAGGAATTCACGGCACACACCATCCCTGCTTCCGGCATTTACACTCCCTGGCCGGGCATCTCGCACCTCATCTAGCGTCACGAGGTATCCACGGCACACACCATCCGTGCTTTCCGCACCCCCAACGCTTCGGGCATCTCAACTCCGAGGCCATCCAGATTTACGCTCACAGGACTACTGGGCATCCGGCATTTTCACTCCTTAGCCGGGCATCCCGACACTCCCGGGGTATCATCGGCACTCATCATACAAAAATCTCTTTCATATGCATGATTTATGACATGTTACATGATGTTCACATACGCCACAGCAAATAATATCATGTGTCTCTACTTCTATGACATGAAATTCACCTAGTATGTTTCATCCAACTAGTTCCCAACCATTCAGCATGCACAAGTTTGATAAATCATCTTAATTGAACATCAATTGCCCTTTTTAAACCTTGTGATACACACACACATGATGATCAAGGCAACATAACACATGTTTCATGAAGAAAAACATGCCTTGGATGTCATTACACAAAGAAATATGTTCGGCCATAACAATTCAACAAGTTCCAAACCCAAATAGTTTACATGGTTATGGAAAAGATCACAATGTACCAATCCATTGGCTTTTAAAGACAATGACTCTTCATCACATTGACAATAAGACATAGTAGTGTCACTCTCATTGAGAAGCCATACTCAAACAATGTTCACACAAAAGACATATATTCGGCCAAAACAGATTTAAGTTTAGAAAGTTCCAGTTTACACCGCTCGCGAAACTCCCTAATTTAATATATCAAATCACCTTCAAAAATTTCCAAATCTCAGTATGTCTTAGCCAAGGGTCTAAAGATCATTTCCCATGAAGACATCATCACTTAATTCGTCCTCCATTAATTGCTATAAGAATCATAAGTCCCCTATTTACTATTCACAAACTGTCCAGCGACTTTCCTCAGCAAAACGTCTTAAATTGAGCTACTTATCCTCCTTCGTTTGATCCAAATTTTGGATATGTTCTAGTTTAACCTGTTTTCTTCAACTTTCATTAAGGGGTCGAAGTAAGAAAACCAAGGAAAAATCACTTTAAATGCAATGCAAGCTACTGTCGTTCCATCAAGAAAATCCAGAATTCAATTTCCGCATGACACAAAGAATTCACCAAGCTACACCGAATGAAATCAGCTCAATTTTTAATATGTTATTCATCAAGATGTCCTTTACATTTCACAAGAGTAAGTCGAGCAAAAATTCCAAAGAAAAAGACATGATCAGAAGCTAACAAACATCAAAGGTCAGCAAGCAACTCCGATAGACACCCGGTTCCAAAGAAATTCCATTTCACCCCTCTAATCTCACTCAAATCACTTCAAATTCGACTATGTTATAGCTCAAGATGTGTTCTACAACTTCCATGAAGGATTCAAGGTCAGATTTTAACCCTAAAGACATCTACGGACACATGCAAACTACTGGTGCACAAGAACACTTCTCCACCCGATTGTACCCACTTGGAGTTCTTCTCAAAAATTCCACAATCCGACCACCAAATCCATAAATTTGACCATCACACATCACCACAACATGCATAGGTAGGAAGAGATCGTTCTTGCCTTTTGTTTGAGCAAATTTGATGGAGGAATGGTGGCAAGAGGAGCTCGAAATCTCTCGGCTCTCCTCCTTCTTCTTCTTCTTTCCTTCTTCGACTTCTCTCTCTCTCTCTCTCTCTCTCTCTTCTAAACCGACGAAAAAACCCACAAACCGGTAGCTTGCCCCCTTTTATACCTCAATTGAGCCATCATTAGGACTAATGGCTACTTCCCCATGCATGGCGACACTTGGCAGCAAGGGGACAGCTCGGTGCCACCTCAGCCAGCCTCTCTTCTCCCCTTGGCGTACGTGGATGGTTGCTTCATGGGCTGGTCTTGCTTCGCCGGCCCAAAATCCCCCTCTCAAGCCCAATTAAGCCTAATTCCAATCATGCCTTAATCTTCCAAAGTTTAATCCTTAACCATAGCTTATATATGTACACATATATACATCCAATTACAAATACCCACTTAGTCATATACTATGGCTACCATGTCAACCAAAACAATTCAATTGTAGCTCAATAGTCCAATGGCTAAAATTCCACAAATTTGATCGGCCACAATCATCGCATCTTCGAGAATTGTCGAAAATTGAGGATGCCACAGTTTTGACGGTTGAAGCGAATGTTGATGGGGTCACTAGGTCCATTGCTGTGGATTATGAATGGAGGCCCCTTGAATGCTCAAAGTGTGGGGTCTTTGGACATAAATGTGATGTGGCCCCTTTCCCTGTTCGGCCTCTTCCTGCTCCTTTGGACACTGCTTGCCCCCTTGACCAACCCTCCGAGACTCCTGAAGACCCGAAGCAAGGCTGGACGCAAGTGAAGAGCAAGAAGAAGAAGGCTCAACCTATGGAGGGGAATTCACCCAGTCCGGGCAGTCCGAGCGAAGGAGAGAGGTCTTTGAAGCTCAAGACCACGGCTGTGGAGAAGAGGCTGCCTGGTACTTATTCACGTAGGCCCCCTAGGGGGCCTTTGATTATCTCGGAGCAGGTTAATACTGTTCCAACTACTTCAGGTGAAGCTATCACCACTTCGGGGCCGGTAGACACTGCGGTGCCTCGCTTGGAGGTTGCAGGGGGCACAGACATCTCGTTGTTGGAGGATGACCTACTCTCCCCTTGCACTTCACCGAAGGCATTGGTAGAGGATGAGAAGCCTGTTGAAACGCCGGAGCATCCGCCTTCGACTATTCAGGACAAACTACTTGCTCTTGCCCCGGATCCTCCTCCTTCAACGGTCCAAACAGCTCCGCCTACTACTAGGCGTAGCTCCTCTAAGAGGAGGTAATTCTCTTGCCCTCTTCTTTTGTATATATGTACATAGGTTGTTGGAATATTAGGGGGCTTGGTGCCCCTCTCAAGTAAGCGGAAGTGAGGAACTTTGCCTTGACAAACCGGTTGGCTTTGATCGGGGTAGTTGAGACAAAAATCCCTCATAACCTCTTCAATGCCATTTCTGGGAACTTGATTTCAAATTGGTGCTGGCGGGCTAATTCTAAGTACTCTAATCGGGGTAGGATTTGGGTTGGTTGGGATCCTACTGTGGTTTCCTTCGAAGTTTTATCGGTCTCGGATCAGATGATTCTTGGGAAGCTTTGCTGGTTGGAGACCGGAGTGGCCTGCTTTGTCTCTTTTATTTATGCTGAGCATTCTTTTTCTACTCGTCGACCTCTTTGGGAGGACCTGGTGGCGAGAAGTTATTCTCTGCAAGACGTGCCTTGGCTTGTCTTGGGAGACTTTAATGCTATAAAGGATCCCTCCGATAGATTGGGTGGCTCGGACCTTTGGTTGCCGTGCTTCGATGAATTTCGACAGTGTCTAGATCAGGCGAAGCTGGATGACCTTCGGTATGTGGGGTTTCGATACACTTGGTTGACTTCTTCAAGGCCCTCTCGGAAGATGAGGAAGATTGATAGAGTCCTGGTAAACCCTTGTTGGAGCCAGGTTTTTTCCTTTTCGGAAGCGTCCTTCCTTGCACCTGGGATTTCTGACCACTCACCTATGGTGGTCAAGGTGGAGAACCCGGTCCGTCGGAAAAGGCCGTTCAAGTTCTTCAACTTCTGGATGCAGCACCCGGATTTCGACTCAATTGTGAAGCAAGTCTGGGAGATTCCGGGTTATGGAGTACCTATGTTTAGGCTAGTGCGCAAACTAAAGATCTTGAAGGGTCGGCTAAAGCAGTTGAATAGAGATTCCTTCGCCAACATCTTCGCAAGGACCTCTGAAGCGAGGGAAGCCTTAAAGCAAACTCAAGTTGGCCTCCTCAATGACCCTATCAGCATAGTCCTTGCAGACTTGGAGAGAATTCAGCGGCGTACTCTAGTGGAGCTTAGGTCTTAGGAAGAGTCATTCTTTAGACAGAAAGCTCGTATAAGATGGCTCAAGGAAGGTGATCGAAACACAAAGTTCTTTCACCAGTATGTCAGTAAGAGACAACTGAGAAACAAAATTCTCTCTGTGGTGGATTCCTTAGGTAACCAAATCACTGAGCCTCAACTGGTCCAACGGCATTTTGTGGAGCATTTTCGTGATCTCCTTATGCCAAGGATGGAGCTAGACACCCCTCAGGTATCGGAGATCTGGGAAGTTATCCGCACTCAGCTGAATGATGATCAGATTACCTTTCTTGCTCGCCCTGTGGCTGATCTTGAGATTCGAGATACTCTTTTTTCCCTCGCCAGAGGTAAGGCACCAGGATCGGATGGCTTCATGGTTGAGTTCTTCAAGGAGAATTGGGATACGGTGGGTCAGCTGGTCACAGAAGCTGTGAAGGATTTTTTCACCTCGAGGAGACTGCTCAAGGAAATCAATAACACTATCTTAGTCATGGTTCCGAAGGTTCCCAATGCAACTACCGTTGATGACTATAGGCCTATTGCTTGTTGCAACACGGTCTATAAGATTATTACTAAAGTGTTGGCGAATAGGGTTGCAGTAGTGATAAAAGACCTCGTCAATCCGTCTTAGAGTATCTTCGTCAAAGGACGTCGAATCAGGGATAATATTCTCTTGGCGCAGGAACTTTTCTCTGGGTTCCATGTTGAACCCTATTCTCCCAAGTGTGCTATCAAAGTCGACTTCAGAAAGGCGTATGATACCGTTGATTGGCGGTTTCTCGAGAGTGTACTACTTGCCTTTCGATTTCCTGATCGAGTGGTGCACCTCATCATGACCTGTGTGAGGACTCCTCGGTTTTCCATTGCTTTGAATGGGGAGCTACATGGTTTCTTCCCTAGTGGGCGTGGCTTACGTTAGGGAGACCCCATCTCTCCATACTTATTCATGTTGGTTATGGAGGTGCTCTCTGGGATTCTTGGGAGGTGCTCGTTACAGCCGGAATTCAAGTTCTACTGGAGATGTAGGTCTACTTGCTTATCGCACTTGTTCTTCGCGGATGATGTTTTCCTATTTTGTGAGGGCCACTTGCCATTCGTGAAGCTATTCAAGGATGGTCTCCATTTGTTTTCTTCTTGGAGCGGACTTCTCCTAAACCCAAGGAAAAGTGAGGTGTTCCTCTCGAGAGGCCAACCGGCCTTAAGAAATCAAATCCTCCTAGAGCTTGGCTTTGTTGAGGGTAACCTTCCAGTCCGATATCTTGGGGTCCCAATCATCACATCAAGGCTCCGGAAGATGGATTGCGTTGAGCTTGTGAGGCGTATCACCTCCAGGGTACAGTCTTGAACTCATCGGTTTCTTTCTTTTGCTGGCCGTCTTTAGCTAATCAAGTCAGTCCTACATGCCATTCAGGCTTTCTGGGCAAGTGTCTTTATTCTTCCTGTAGCTGTGCTGGACCAAATAGAGCGTATTCTCAGACAATTCCTTTGGAAGGGACCTGAGTTGGGCAGGGGGGTGCCAAAGTCTCATGGGAAGATGTTTGCCTTCCTAAAGTGGAGGGAGATCTTGGTATCCGGAGATTGCGTGAGTGCAATAAAGCGGCTATGCTCAAACATATCTGACATTTATTTTCAGACAAGGAGTCGTTATGGTGTAAGTGGGTCCAGTCCACTCAACCTTCTTAAAAACCAAGAACTTCTGGGTATTTAAGAAGCCAACCTACTGCTCTTGGGCATGGAAAAAAATTCTACAACTCAGGACAGATTGCCGGCTTCACTTCCACTGGAAATTAGGCGATGGCTTATCAACGTCGCTCTGGTTCGATAATTGGCATCCTAGGGGTCTTTTGAATTTATATTTCATGGATCCCCAAATGTATAACTCCGGTCTCTCTAGGCAGGCTTTGGTTGCCAACCTCTTCTCTGAGGATGGACGAGCTATCAGGTCTGAGATTGAGTCTTGGGGTTCGCTGCTTCCTCCCTTGTCTGGAACCCAAGATCGTTTTTGTTGGAGGGAGGACTCGACAGGCTTGTTCTCGGTGGCCTCGGCTTGGGAGGCCATAAGGCGGAAGAAGGCTAGAGTCAATTGGCATTGTTTCATTTGGAGTAATGCCATCCCGCCTCGATACCAACCGAACTTGTGGCTTATCACCAAGAGGAGGTTGCCTACACAATCTCTTCTTATGTCTTATGGTAGGATTGATGCTGCTTCCTACCCTTTTTGCAACGAGGTGCCTGATTCAATCAATCATCTCTTTTTTGGTTGTCGCATTACCTCGAGTATTGCCTTCTTCTGGGCTATTAGATGCAATCTCCCCTGGACTAGTAGGACTTGGGAGGAGACTCTCAGTTGGGCCATTACCTTGCTCATCGGCAAGGATTTTTATAATTGTGTTGCCTGGTTCTCCTTTGGGGCACTGTGTCACATCATTTGGAGGAACAGGAACAATATTCTTTTCAGGGGGGAGCCGGTATCTATTTCGGCCATGAAGGAGAATCTCCTCAAGGTCGTCAAGGATAAGGCCCTTACTTTTAAGAATGTTGAGGACTCTACTAGGAACAGGCGGATGCAACGCTTGTGGGGTGTTGACCCTATTATCTTCGCTTCCTCTGATCATAGTCTGACTTAGGCTTTCGGTGGTTGCTTAGGTGTTTTTGCCAGGCTTGTTTGCCGTTGGCTTTCTGTTGGTTGTATTGTTGCTTTCCGCGGCTTCCTTCCACTCTCAATGAGCGTGTTCATTTTGAGTGTAAGTTTTTGAAGCCGTGTTGGTTGTACAGTTTGACCCCTCTAATATATTACTTACTCTTCCCAAAAAAAAAAAAAAAAAAAAAACATATTGCTTACTATTTCTAAAGCCGAATTACTATCGTTGGGACCATGTGAGAACTTGAGGTAATTTATTATTAGTAAAGACAAAGTACTAGGGTGTGCATGACAAAATTTCTGAAACAAAAAATTGATTTCTAGTCAGAAATTGATTTTTCAATTTCTATTCCTCGGACAAGTTTTTGAGCAAAGAAACCCTTTTGATAATGACTCAAAATTTCTATTTCTAAAATAGAAATCGGTTTGATAATAGAATAAAATTTCTATTTCATGATGGTCGCTTTTATTCTTTTTCAAAACAAATCCAAATCAAGTTGTTTCTCAAAGAAAGCTGAACACAAGTACTTAAATGTTTCAAAGCATGATATTATGAATGTCCTTTCATTTAAGAATTTTGCAAAACAATGGGGCTCTAGTGTATAAATGTGCAAATGTCATGCTAGGAGCTACGTTGAGTATGCTTGCATGTTCTTTCATAAGTGAAATTGGAGGTTTTTATTTGTGGCTTGGAGATATCCTTAACAACATTAAAGTGAAGCACCATGGAGAAGCTCGGGTGGCCAACACATTTTGTCTTGCGATGGTAATTTAATTTGATAAAAGTTGGTAAATCACTTTAGTTTAGATTGGTAATTCGATAGAGTAGTTAGGAACTTTAAACCATTAGCAATTTATGTAAATAAAAGCTAGTAATTAGTATAAAAAATGCTAATATGGAAACTATAAAAGATTTGGTATTTTCAAATGCTAATATGCAAATAGTAAATGTATTTATTCTCCTCATTCAAGATTTGAGTTCAAGTCATTATGCTTTTTTGCATTCTTTTGAGACCACTTCAAAAGGACAGACACGTGTGATCTTCGGTTACTTTCCTCTGTGTGTGGTACGGGAGGATTGGGTGTTCAAAAGGTCACAAATGACCTATTGATATACACAAAACCATATAAGGAAATTTTCAACCAGAACATCAGGCCAATTGAAGAACGAAGTGATTTTATGGTAGGTACTAGTTGACATGGATGGAGGCGCAATTTGCGAGAGAATTGAAATTAATAAAATGGAAGTTAGGCTAGAAATAGAAATTGATTAGATAACAACATAGGAAATCCCGAAATACAAAATAATAGTCAAAATAATACTAATACATTACAAAAGTTGAAGATACAATTCCATGGAATTTCCGACATATTATCATCCCTTACCATTTTATTGGCAATAGATTTCCTAAGCGTGTTTATTTGGTTTCCCTCCTCGGTCAATGTATTGTTTGCAAGCTCATCCTGCGTAGGTTTAGACAAGTACTGCGGATCTCCATATAGGGAAAAATTTTATCCATCTTGTCCTGATTACAGATGTAATTATAGATGACACAACATGCAATTATAATATGTGATTGCTTTTGAATTGCAAATGAGGGCATTTCCCTCAAAATGCAAAAGCGATTCTTCAATGCCTCAAATGATCTTTCAATGACATTCCTTAGAGAAGAATGCCTATAGTTGAACAATTCTCTTGCAGTTGTTGGCCATCTCGTTGTACCCCTATACTCATTTAAATGATACCGGTCACCTCTAAAAGGAGTTAAAAATCCTGGAGTTGCTACATAACTAGAATCCATAACATAGTATTTGCCTACAGCAATGTATTCATACATTGATCATAATTTGTAACTATAAATATGATCATATTGAAAATTACTCGTTAAAGGACAACCAAATACCTGGTGGCGGCCGAGGAAATTCCAAGTGAGGAGTCTCGAGTGCTGCTACAAGCACTCAACAATTGTTGGCAAAGCCTTCCCAACCAGCATATACAAAACTAAATTTCATATCAAATGAACAAACGCACATCACATTCTGAGTGGTGATGCCTTTCTTACATCTAAATGAGATTTGCTTCGACATAGGTACAAAAGCATGAATGTGGGTGCCATCAATGGCGTCTATACAGTCCTGTCATTCATGTGGACTTGAAGGTTATTTGCGATTATCGTGGTCAAGGTCAACTACTAACTATAAGTTGGGTTAATACCATGAAAAAACTTTAAATTAGTACGTCTGTGACAAATTTATATCGAATTAATTTTTTGATCATAAAAAACTCTAAATTGGTACATTTGTGACAAATTTACCCCCGTTAGTTTTCATTAAATTGAAATAATATCACGAAAAAATACAAACTGATAAACCTGTGATAAATGGATGGAAAAACTCCAAATCCGATGCACTCGTCAACTGTCCCGGATCATCAACTCAGCAATTTGATGGTAAAATTTAATGAAAACTAACGGAGCGTATATTTGTCACGGGTGTACTAGCTTAAGGTTTTTTTTATAGTACTAACCCTTGTAAGTTGGATGGCTTGAATTAATTTGAGATTAGTTAGCATGGTATTAGTTAATTATTATGAGGTAGTTTTTTAATGTTAATGTTACGAACTTTATTGCTAAATTACTATTCGCAGGGGAAGGTTCTTGCTATAGGTTGAGTTGAAATTACGACTTCAGACAAATTACAATAATCGGGAACATTTTCTATAAGATATAACCTATCGAGGAAATAAAATATCGTTATATATTACAAAATAATAGCTTTGTCGAGTTACGTAGTATAAAAACAATTTATAACTAGTGATGAAAGCTATTGACCTTAATGAGCTATCGACCATTTGGGTAAAATTATAGCATTATTAAATAATTACTAGTGACAACATTCGAAATTCTAATGAGAGAAATGGCTCAAATGATTTTTCGGCTTCTTTTGAATATTGAAGATACTTTAAAACTCCCTATCCAAACAAATTTTGTAAGAATTAAAATTTTACCAAAATAACTTAGATTTCTCTATTGCAATTCATCTTAATAGATTGAAATGGATTTTTTTGACTGAACCTTTTTTAAGAAAGAAATGTTTAGGCTTGAAACTAACAATGGGATTACTTTATAGGGGGAAAATCATCAAAATCCTCAAATTGTGCCTATTATGACACATTTATTGTAAACCTTAGTCTGTGATACTAAAATTTCTAATCTTGTATATTGTATAATACATTTATCCTATATCAAGGTTTTATTGATGAGCACTCTTAACGATTTGCCAATATGAACAACCAAAGGCAAATATTATTGACTATGATGTCCACATGGCTTAAGTAAAATAAAAACATTATTTTGATTGGGAAATCCTATGATGAAACATTAAAAGAAGGGTAAATGCATTGCACAAATATAAGTTTTGAGTTTTTTATGTCATAAGAAAATTTTAAGGTAACTTTGTCAAAGTGGGCATAATTTTGACTTCTTGATGCCAAAAATTTGCACATATATATATATAGAGATTACTACTTTTCATTTGGAGGGGACGAGAGAGAGGGCGATTCTTTTATGATAAGAGTTTTTTTTCATTCATCTTAATGTAGTGTACATAATTTCTTTTGTGGGAGTCCGTGGCCGTGAACATATATAAAGACAATGTGCAATTAATTTTGAAACATTCTAATAGTGCCGATAAGCCTTTTTATGTTGTTCAAAGATAGAGCTTTGATCATAAGATAGAACTACACTGGAACTTAAATAGAGTCAGAATCTGATTGAGTGAAAATATTATATATGTCACCCTCCCTTGGGCATCAAGATGTAATGGTCTTTGATTTAAGGATTATTACCTTGAAAAACCCCAAACTAGTACACTTGTGACAAATTTACTCCAAATTATCTTTTTTTACCACCAAAAACCCCAAAATTGTATACCTTTGACAAATTTACCATAAACTAGTATATTTGCGATAAATTTACTCTCTGTTAACTTTCGTTAAATTTTATTATCAAATTATTAAGTTAAATGACACATGACAGCTGACTGATATATCAATTTGGGATTTTACGCTCTATTTGTTACAATTTATAATTTTTGTGATTTTTTTGTGGTATTAATTCAATTTAGCAAAGGGTATATTTGTCACAAATTTATCGGTTTTGGGTTTTTTGCGATTGAATAAATTAGTTTTGGGGTAAATTTGTCATAAATGTACCAGTTTATAGTTTTTTTATGATTAGTTGGGATAAATTTGTCACATGTATACTAGTTTAGGGTTTTTCATGGTCAAAAAAATAGTTTAGGTAATTTATCACAGGTGTACCAGTTTAGGGTCTTTTAAAGTATGAACCCTTGATTTAATTTTTGATATTTTTTTTTTTTTTTTCGGTCTAAAACAGCACATATATAAATTTCTCAATTTAGAAGTTACACTAGATATAAGTTCGAAATACAAAAGATCCTGCAAAAAAGGAGGAGGATTGAGAACCCAATTAGGAGGAAGAAGAGAGGCCCGATGGGCCTTCACGGCCCGATCCGCAACATAATTCGCTTCCTTATTGCAATGAGCAATTCAGAGATTAGGGCGCCGAAGCATCAACACCATATTTTTGTCGAAGAGGGATCTGAGCTCCCACGGCATTCAGGCAGGGTTTTTGATGGCATCCACAAGGATCAAGCAATCGGATTCCACAACAAGATGATCCAGTCCTCACCCTTTCTGAAGCAAAAATTGCCTAGTGAGATTAAGTTCGATCACCTTAGCTTGCGGGGCCGAGGAGGCAGGGACAGATCGCGCAAATCCATCAATCAAGATGCCGAAGGATTCTCTACACACACAGGCCATCGAGGCATCGTTGCAATGGGAATGGTAAGCCGCATCTGTGGTGATTTTTAGGACTCCTTGGGCTGGAGGATGCCATCTTTGATTCGTTACTCTCTGTTTTGAACCGTGCCTCTGCATCATCGCACTGAAACAACGGCTGGATCGAGCGTCTGCTATCACTGATTGCACTACTTGCTCGACATTGGGATGTTGCTGACGGAATATGAAGTTATTCCGGGCTTTCCAGATTTGCCAAAGGATACACGTAGTTGTTTCCAGTTCTAGTAAGCCATTCTTTTTGTCAATAATATCGACCAACCAGCTTTCTATTCGATGCACACATGTTGGATGATGCTTGATATTGATTTCTGAATGCAACCAAACATCTAGTGTCCATGAACATAACAAGAAAAGATGTTCTGGTGTCTCGGGTACTTGATTAGTGCACATATAGCAAGTCGGGTCTAATAAGAGGTGTCGCTTGTATAAATTTTCTCTAGTCGCCAGTGCATTGTTGCAGACTGACTAAAGGAATGATCTTAGTTTAGGCATAGTGTTTAGTTTCTAGATTGCATTCCAAAATTTGTGAGGCGGCTTAAAAGATGAAGAGGCTTGATTGTTGATGTTGCTTGTTTGCTGAGCTATGATCTTATTGTAACAACTCTTCACTGTAAAATTCCCATTCTGCGTTCCTCTTCAGATTAGTTTGTCTTGCATGAATTGAGGTCGGATAGGGATAGATAGAATTTCTTCCATTGTTTGGCTATCAAAACTCTGGCGCAAAAGGGTTATGTTCCATGCATTATGTTCTGGAATTATAAAGCCTGCAACTGTTTCTGGTTCGTCTCTAGGAGTAGGGCCTCCAATTACACCCCTAGCCAACCATCTATCCTCTCGTATTTTTATTTTTGTTCCGTCACCAACAGACCATAATATCTTGTCTGCAATAGAGTCCCGTCCTATCAATATGCTTTGCCAACCCCAAGAGGGTCTAGTACCTTTAGTGGCATGCCAAAAAAATCTTGAGAGTGAAAGTACAAACCTTTAAGTATTCTTCCATACAGTGAAGTAGGTTGTTGAGCCAGTCGCCAAGCTTGTTTTCCTAGTAAAGCTCTATTGAATGCCATAAGATTACAAAATCCTAAACCCCCTTCGTCTTTCCTGCTCTTAATAGACTCTCGATTCTTCCAGTGTATGCCTTGCTTGCTGTAAATTGATTGCCACCAGAATCTAGCTATCTTCTGTTCTATTGTTTTACCAATTGCAGCAAGGATTTTAAAAATCGACATTGCATATTGAGGAATTGCTTGCACAACCGTTTTAAGTAAGACTTCCTTACCTCATTTTGAAATAAGCTTCTCCTTCCAACCTTCTAGCTTTGAATTTACTTGACCCATAATCCACGCAAACATTTCTCGTTTAGATTTCCCCCAGTTTGAAGGTATGTCAAGATACTTGCCAGTTTTGTTCAATACAAGGACTCTTAATTTCTTTGGCAAGATTCTCTTTCAAGCTGATAGGACAATCTATACTAAAAAACAGACCTGATTTGTTTCTATTAATAGCTTGTCCTATAGTTAAGCAATATTCATTTAGGACACTAGCTAAATTCTGACATTCAGTAATCTTCGCATCTAGGAAGAAAATGGCGTCATCTGCGAAAAATAAGTGAGATAGGGTGGGACACCATCAGTTTAGCTTAATACCTTTAAGATTTCCCATGTCCATTGCATTGTTGATAAGAGTTGTTGAGACATTAGCCATCAGGATGAATAGGTACGGTGATAAAGGGTCACCCTGTCTCAGACCTCTAGTTGGATGAAAATAGGGTAAAGATTCGCCATTGAATTTAACACTGAAAGAAACCATAGTAACGCAATGCAAGATCTAGTGAACCCATTGGGTATGGAATCCAAGCTTTAGGAGATAGTTTTTAAGGAAATCCCATTCTACCCGATCATTAGCCTTTTGCATGTCTAGTTTAAGCACAGCCTGAAAGTTCCTTTTCCTTTTCCTTGTTCTGATTTGATGTAGTATCTCTTGAACCACAATAATATTATCCTAGATTTGCCGACCACCAATGAATGCACTTTGTCCTGGCACTATTAGTTTTGGTAGCCAGGGTTTGAGACGAATGGTTAGGATCTTGGAAATCACTTTGTAAATAATTGCAAAGGCTGATAGGGCGGAATTGGTCCAATCTTTCTAGGTGAGAGATTTTTGGGATCAGAGAAATAGAAGTGCAATTGTACTCAGGTAGCAAAACCCCTGTTTGAAAGAATTGTTGCATGGCTAAGAATATATCTTCTTGTTATATGTCCTAATGTGCTTGATAGAATTGACCATTCAACCCATCTGGACTCGGTGCTTTTGTTTCTCCTAATTGGAAGGCCGCGGTCTGGACTTCCTCACAGGTAACTTCTGCTATAAGATTATCATTTATCTCCGTTGTCACCACTTGCTTGCAAAGAGTTAATGTTGGGCCGTAGTCTCTATACCCTGCAGAAGTATATAAATTCCTAAAGAAACTAGAGGTCATCTCTTTGAGATGATTCAGGTCGCATACCCAATTTTGTTGATCATCCCGCAGCATGCTTATCTTGTTGTGTTGTCTTCTTTGAACTGTGGTGGCATGAAAACACTATGTTCCTGTCCCCCCATCTAAGTCAATTTACTCGGGATCGCATTGCCCAAAATTTTTCCTCCTGCTACCATAACTTGTGTATCTTCTCTTTCAGGTCAGATAACACAGCTGTATCAGAATGACCATGAGGCTAATTTGTCAGAATTTGAAGTTGATTCTTGAGGGAATGAAGCTAATGTTTGGCATTACTGAATTTGGATCGGTTCTATTTTAATAGAGCGGTAGAGACAGCTTTTAACTTTTGGGGGAGCGTTGCCTCTCCAAGTTGATAAGACACCCAAGAAGAAGCAATTGTTGAACGACACTCCATATCTTGTAGCTAGTAAGCTTCAAAGTAGAAAGATTTTTGCTTTTTATAACTTTGTGTTGCTTCGGTATACAAAAGAAGAGGGCTGTGATCAGATCCGAGGGCTGGTAAAGCCAACACTTCAGCAAGAGGGTCAGTTAATCTCCATTCCTTTCTGCAAAGCATTCTATCTAATCTTTCCTTTACAATGTCTTCGCCGTTACAGTTATTAGTCTATGTAAAGGCACAACCTTTGTTGCCCAGATCCATTAGATAACAATCATTGAGTAGATCACGGAAAGAATATATGCGATGAGGCTCGGCAAGACGCTTCCCTACTTTCTCCCATGGATACAGTACTTCGTTAAAATCGCCTATGCATAGCCAAGGTAGGGTGTTGAAGTAACTGATTTGCCTTAATGCTGTCCACAGGTTTTGTCGGAGATGATAGCTTGCTGGAGTATGTAAGCAGGTGAGACACATAGTGATGCCAAAATCCAGGTTGGTACAAATCGAGTCAAGCATATTCGAAGAGTGATAAGTCACTTTCAAAGACATTCTATCAATCCAAAAGAGTGCTAAACCTCCTGCTAATCCTACTAGATTTTCAATATAGCTTGCTGAGAATCTGAGTTTCCTTTGAAGGTAGATGAATTTTTGTTCCTGATTTTTCATTTCCATTAAGAATAGAATATCAAGCCTTTCCTGGGTCACTAAGACCCTAAGCATTTGAACTATCAGGGGGTTGCTCAACCCCTGACAGTTCCAACTTACTATTCTCATTATTCACTTGGTGGCTTTTTAGGGCCCAACATGCAGGAGCATTTGCCTCAATGATGGGAGTCTCTTGTAAAGCGGATTCATCAAGCTTCTCTTGGAGTTGATTTCGAACTTCATGATTAATGAGTCGTTTTGCCTTCTTAATAGGGCTTGATCTTGCATTGAGGCGTGAGTTTTTAACCTTCTTTGACTGAATAGAACCTATTGTAATTTTGTTAACCATTGTGTGTTGTTGATTGTCAGGAAGTTTATCCTGAACAGTAATACGTGTTGATGATTCCTCCACCATAGGTTGCCACTTAATGTGTTGCAGCTGTGATGATTTGATCACACACTGAAGCCTCCATAGTCTGTTTACCTTTGTTTTTTTGTACTTGGATTTTAGGTATAGCAGGAGTAGAATCCAGAACAAGGATGATTGTCGAGGGAGGTTGAGGGGTCTTCGGGATAATCTCATCAACATCGACTTGGGGTAGATTCACTTCATAAAAGGTACGCCAGAAGGGGCTGTGTTCCCTGACCTCTGCTTTTAGCCATGATTCATATAAAAAACTATCTTTTTCATCCATTTTACTCTCATCATAAGGAAATTCTTTATAGTACGTGGCATAGTGACCAAACTTACCATAGCAATAGCAATAATGAGATAGACGTTCATATCTAAAATCAAGCCAGAGATTCTTTCCTTCAACCTTGATTAGAAGCCCATTTTTAGCGGCTGTCAAAGGTTCAATTCTACCCAAGCCCTCCCTACTCGAAGCGTAGAACCATCTTTATTCTCTATTTTCACATCTGCCACCCTGCCTATATGAGCTACAGCCTTACTAATCATGGTCTCAGTGTAGGGTTCCGGTGGCAAGCCAAAAACTTGGACCCAAAATGCGCAAGTGTTAAAATCATAGCAATGCAGTGGCGTGTTCACTACCCAAGACTTTAATATGACTAGATGGCTGGCAAATAACCAAGGTCCATTCTCTAGAACTCTCTATTTTACTTCCTCAGATTTAAACTTTACAATGTATAGACCAGCTCCACCTTGTGAGATTTCCACTAGTTCAGTTCGCCAAGTCCGTTTCATAGTATTTTGTAATGCCTAAAAGTTAACTGAAGGATTGTTGAGAATCTTACCTACCAGAATTAACCAACATTCCTCAATTTTGTCGCTAGGGGCTGCCTTGTCCCAGACCTCAACTTGCTGATCTGACCAGAGACAACCCATTCGATTGCACAGGGCCACCAGGCGAGCTTCATCATCGGCAATCGAGTGGTCCATTTTAGAGCAAAGACCGAACAAACCTTGGTAGAAACCCTTAGCAAAAAAGACCCAGCAGCTTAAGAGGTAGATAACATAGCGCGGTCCCCATGTCAGTGACCAGACGAGAAGGGAAAGGGGAAGCCAAAGGAAAGGGCGTCCGTCGATCAAGCCGATTGTGACATGCAAAACAAGAGAAAGGCTGGGGAAAGGGCGTAGGAGCAGGGGATGGAAAGATTGGGTCAGATGGAGATTGAGTGTTCCGGTGGGAGATTAGCAAATTCGCAACTCTGGATGAAGATAACCAACTAGACGAGCTTCGAAAGACTGTAATGACTGGAAATATTGGAAGAAGAAAACTACCATGAAGGTAGAAGCGCTCTACATTTCGTAGAGAAAAAACCCTGAAAGCAAATACATCTTTTTGGTGAGTTTGTGAGTCAAGGCTTGCATTTTACAGGTTGAAGAGAGATTCAAGTCGCAAGCTATTGGGGTGGTTCAGTAAAAGGAGTAGATGGCTCGTTGATTTAATTTTTGATTGAGCGGGCATTTTCTTCAGATTTTTAGTTTACTTTTAGGTATGTCAGTTACCCTTAAATTGTCATTCAGCAGTAATAACAGACAGTAAATTGTTTTCATTGGCTAGAATTGCAAAGGAAAAAAATACAAAGATAGCGGCCCATTGAACGGCAAAACATGTTTTATACACCTTCCATTAATACGTTGAAAAACAATGCAACAGCAGACGAGCAAAATGCGCCGAGATCACACTCATTCAATCGCTCAACGTATAGCACACATGCAAGAACAGATAAGCATCTCACAACATTCTGTGCATCGTCCAGGTGACCCCCACTCAACCTCCGATATTGAAATCCATGAAGTAATTACTTATTTGATGATGCCAGGTCTGTTGGGTTGTGCTTTGGCTCTGGTATTGTGAACTCGTTTAGGCGCATCGGGGGTTAAAGCATACATCTTCACAGCAAATAATTCCTCAGGTAATCCCCTCTGGTCCTGTAATGATTCAATGGATTCAGGCTGTCGCTTAAGGGCACTGACAATAAAATGCATGGAACACCCACCCCGAGTAATACGTTCAGGCTAAATAACAGAGAGAACCAGTAGAATTCTTCTAGATGTCGGAAGATAATTCAAACAGTAAAGTTGCATAAAGATCACAAATTTGCCACTTCCCAGAAATCTCTCTTTCCAGATTAAGTACAAGAAAATACAGATGCCCATGCAAATGAAATCCTTTCCTCCCATGTAAGGTTTAGAGGGTCTCAGTGTGTAGAAATGCTGTTAAAGCCTAACGAATACCAGAATTCATCCATCTCATGCTCAGCAATTCAGTAGGCATCCCCATTTGATGAATTTTCAAAAAGTTCTTGCAAAGTCTTAAATGTTGTTGCAGAAAATCCAGTGGAAGGAAATACATTTTTTACTATACACATTTGCAGAAACAATGATGCTCATTACTCAGTGCTATAGAGATGCTTGTCGTATAGGATTTTATTGGAAGGAAACATAGATTAGGTATATATTAGGAGGACTGAAACCTTTGATTTGAAGATATGCAATCCACACCGGTGAAAGAGCTCCTTAAAATACGTATCGGACCTGGTGATGCTTCGATCTTCCTTGTCTAACACAAAACCTGCATACGGAAATTCTGGCTCATGAATCTCGAATATTATTGGGCAATTAAGTAGAAAAAATTTGATGTGAACCAAAATCAGGCTATTTAACTGAAGAAACCCTCAATTAATTCTTCTTTTCTATTTTGTGGAAATCTGTAGATCCTCTTTGAATGAACCTTAATGCATACCCAAAGCCATTGTTTTTCTCCAACCCCACATAGCAAGCAATTGCATCTTCCTTTTTGTTGTCTTAAAACAAAATTGTATGATATGAATTGACTTTCTCTTGACAGAATCCTACCTACTCTTGAACACCTGTTAGATATGAATTGACTCCCTCTATCATGAATTTTTTCACTAATATATATTAATCTCACACGTCAAAAGCGTATGATACCGATGAAGCACTGGTAGACACTATGCTCTTCTCAAGTATGTTGAGATGTTTGTGGATACTTGAAAGAGTTATAGCCTGGTATACCAAAATAATCTGTCAAGTACCATGTTTTAGACATTCAGATATTTATGCGCTTAGAAGGTAGTAAAAAACCTCAGTCTGATCTGCTGTCCTGGTCTACTTTTAACTCTCTAACCTACTTATTCGAATGCATCAACAACTCTTTCAACATTCTTGAACTTCAGCTCCATGTTCAGAACTAATGACCCTCAATTATACATTTGACTTTTCATTATCATTGATAAGATACCCATTCTTTTCAAATAAGCCTCTTCCCCTTATTCTCGTTTAAATGATTCAAAATGTACTGTTTCAAAGATTATCACGAATGCCAAATTAAGCTTGTTTCTGCAATATCACAGTAACCAACTCTGAAAGTCTTGGAAAATGTGGAAAAGGGTCATTAATATCATTTAATAATATGTAGAATACTATACATCAGCTCCACTCATAACAAACTTCTAATGATCCAAGATACAAATACTTTTTGGATAATTGACCCAAGATGCAAATATGGCATTAGTTCCAGCAAGAAACTATCCTGAGCCTGCTTCAGTGCATGCATATATTAACTTGTAATTTTTGTCACAAACTCCATGATTCAAACATATGAACAAAGAAAAGTAAGATTACTAAAATAGCATATCGGTTAAAGTTTTCCTTTTTACTACTGGTTCCTGTCCTTCTATTGTTGCCTTCTCTTGAAAGATAAGGTCTGGATGTTGGAGTTAACCATAGCCAAGGAAGATAAGAAGAATGAACTTAAACTATCATCTTATTATCAGGTCTAACCATAAACAGATATGTGTCCTTTTAACAGAGAAGAAAAATCCATCATCACTGAGAGTAGTGTATTAAATATGAAATAAGTACCACTTCTAGCAATGTTCTCCTTCAGGACGAAAAGCCCACCAGGTTTGAGGCCAGCCTGAAATATATTTTCCTGAACACATAAGTGATACATAAAAGCAAAGTTGCAGAAAGGGAAATCCAAAGACACTCCATAAAAACGTATCGCCACTTATCGGGTACCTATATACGATTTCAAGGAAAATTAGTTTGGTTAGATATTCCAGAAAAGAAGGCTATTTGTATTGGTCAATAACTGATAATGCCAAAACAATGGCTAAAATGATCATGAAAAGTACATAAATAAGGAATCATGAAGGCCTTAGAATAACCTAACAGAAAAGAAGGTCTTAGAGTGAAAATCAATAGACCAGCTTCTGCAGGGAATGTAACAGATTAAAGCACAGACATCAGAAATCTAACATTGGTGAAGAATCAATGTCAACTAGAATTTCTTGCTACAGATTCCATTAACTATAGCAATTTGAGTCATTTTATGACCAATTACAGCAGAAATTTGGAATTGTCCAGATCTCAGGGTAGCAAGGTACTGCCTGGGGAAAAGCACGGATCAAATATATTACAAAATCAAGAGGATGAGAGTCCTTTGCTCCACCTTAGTCTTGTCTCATTTTCCCTTAACTTCTCACTCTTAATTGAATCTTTTCTTTTACTTTTTTCTTTTTTAATTTTATCTATTCCTTTCTCAGTGCCTTTGCAGCACGATTACTGCTTACAAGGAGCTCCAAAAGGTCAAGCGTAGTTTAACAGTGTAAGGCCTTGTTTGGTTCCATTGACAAGCAATCCATAAGTGGATCATCAAACCAAGTAATTCCATTTCATAGAATAGAATTTTTTTTTTCAATTGTTGAGATGATACAAATATTTAGGTCTTTAAAAGAAAACAGATCCTAGTCATTGAACACTCAATGGCTGAGATTTATTCTTTCTTTCTTTTTCTTTTTTTTCTTTCTCTCTTTTCTCTAGTCTCTAGTTGTTGAACACTCAATGTCACTATTACTCCTTCAGTTCAAATTCAGCCGCCACAGAAACTGAGTTGGCAATCGGAAAGATAAGGTAGCAATATGAGAACACATGTCGTGTTTTTATTGGTGTTGCTGATCTTGTCATCACCATAAGAAAAGGGGGGGATTGTGTGACAAAAATGAAAAAATAAGGACAAAAAATTCAATGAATAGTCACATAAAGAACACACACACACAAAAACAAGTGGCCCCTGCCTGCTCAACGGCAACCACAACCGTTGAGGCCATCTGTTTGCAGCAACCACCGTGATGATGGTCTTCATGTCTGTCACAGTGGCCGCATGAGACAACCATGACAGAGAGAGCCACCATGATGGTGGTTGCGATTTGTCTGTCAAGAATGACCACAGTCAAGGTGTGGCGCCTGTCCACGGTGTTTTGGCGACCCCCACCCCCATGACTGTGGTCAACTGCAGCAACAAGTGCACAACATGGAGGGGGCAGATCCAGCACCAACATGCGATGAGAGGTGCAACCGTCACATGGGGGTTGCCCGCATAGACATTGCATGCAGGTTACAGCCTGAATTTTTTTTTTTTTAATTGGCACAGCAAGGTCACAGAGAGAGAGAGAGAGAGTTTTTAATAAATGCAACGAAGTCCACATAAAACAGGTCATCTTTTTTCTTTTTCTATTTTAAAACAAAGAAGCCCATGTCAACAATTCTAACAGCGTCAACATGTTAGCAGATCTGTCACTGGCCCAGTGCAAGGACAGACGGTGGCACACATTAAAAAGTACCGGAACCATTTTCACCAAAAAAAAAAAAAAAGTGGAGGGATGCTTTTGAATTTCAAGCAAAGGCATAGGGACCAATAGTGCCATTTCACCAAAAAAATACTCCTTCCAGGAATAATAACTAACAAATAAAAAATTTCATAAAATTTTACGCTATAAAACACCTGACACCAATAGCAACCCATGAAGCTCATCAGACATTTTGAGCGGCACTCCAACCCCCAAGGAATTTTCACAATAATAGCAGCCAATTGTCTTACAGCAACAGCTGAACCTCAGAAAGACAACTGCTACAGCAATGATAGCAGAAATTACACTGTCCTAGGCCCATCTCCAGTTGGAATTCCAAGATACATCAATATCGAATTAAAGATTGTGATCATGCTTCACATTTCTAGGTTTCTTAGAACATAGAGCAGTTTTACACTGTTTTTTAGGGGGACAATAGTTGACTTACCTTGGCTCTCATAAAGAAAGATACAAAGTCATCATCTGCAAGATGGCCAATGCACCACTGAATCCATATGACATCATATCGTCCTACATCAGGCGTGAATTCCTAAAACATAAACAAATGAATTTCAACATGAAACAAGTACATCACTTAAATACTAGTTGTGCAAGTGAAATTCTAGCAGTCCTGCGAGACAAAGCAAACATTTCTAGAAGACATTTTATGCATGCCTTCACAAATCTGCAAGCAAACAGGCACCCTGTGGACCAAATTTAAGGCCACTACTCAATTATCCCAGTTTAAAATCCTTGAAAGGTCTTTAAATTCATGAATATGAAACCTATAACCCAGATAAATTTTTATCTCTTTTGAATGAAAAATTAAATAAATTCACATATATGAAACCTATAACCCAGATAAGTTTTTTTTTTTTTTTTTTTTTAAAATCTCTTTTCAATGAAAAATTAAATAAAATATTTAATATTTGTGTAAGAAAAACCAAGGTGGTACCATATTAATGCAAAGTTATAATGTCTGCTATTGTGTTGATGCTAACCCTAGTCTGTAGCTATTTCCTGATAAAGAGAATGACCTTATAATCAGTATACCATTTAATATAGTCCTAAAAGTTTAGAGACATTATTATGTAGTCATACATATTTGTAGTTTACAATGTGAGAACCAATTAGGTACATTTTGAATCTATCCAAATATAACTCACCTGAAGGGGGACACAAAAGAAATTGGTGGCCTTGTTCTCGATTGCTAAACCGCTTTCAGGAACCAAACTTTCACGGGCAGCTTCTAGGAAGTGCGATACAGGCTCAAGAAGATCGACCTACATCCCAAATGAAAAGGAAGAAAAAAACAATATTTAAAGAGCTGACACCTCTCTCAATCAACAAGTTTCAATTAGGCCCAAGAAAAAGATCAAATGTTCTGGCGAACACTAAAAACAAGGCTTCACAATGAATATTTTAACTACTGAGCAGCAGAACACAATTTTCTTTTTTGGTACCCAGAAAACAGTCATTAAAAATCAAGTTATGTAGGTGTAGAAATACAGATGACGTCAATCTAAAAGAAAGGAAAGAACAAGATAGATTTTTCCCTAGATAGGAAACAAAAACTGACATGATGTGTCAGAATTAGGGTTGAAGTAATGAAAGACTAGAAGGTCAAAGAAAAAGACAATAAACTCAGATGCTGCCATTGCCAGACTCCTTAAACAAGCATTACATTCAACCCAACTGCTAAAAACACCAAATGTGAGACATTCCCTGGTGTATTGTTCTTCAAGCAGAAGGAAATAACAATGCTGAGCAGTCTTACATGTCATTTTTGTAGCTAGAGCTAGAGCAAGTTTGTTGGCCAGAGCAACAAGGAAAATACGACTTTACCTCAGTGAAGAACCTGATCAAAAGATTCTTGGTGACTCTTCCAATGCCAGAACCACAATCTGCAAGAGTTGTCCATATTGGTGAAGAGTTTCTGAAAAGAGAAACTAGCTGACTGGTACTTATGAAGAGTCAAATCCATAAATTAACAAAAACTCAAAAAAAAAAAAAAAAAAAAAAAAGGGTAAGATATCATAAATATATAGACTTATGTCAAAATAAGCATAATGCAACAAATATGTCGCCAATCGACTCTCCATATATGGTAACCGAAGCATTCCAGAAGTTATAGACAACACACTGAATAGTTGGTCATAGTTAATGTCCAGTGGCCATGGAATCATGTATTTTACAGAGTTGCAAGTGATCGTGTTGCAGAAAAGTCATATTGCACCACAAGATTTGCCGCTAGGATCCACATAGTCATACAAAGCCAAAGTGGATTATCTGGAGGTTTAAGAAGAGTTTAAGTGGGAAGAAGAAGGCTTTTTCATCAAAGAGAGGTAGACATACGCTGTTTAATAGCATGCTTTCTGATCTTCCATTTGACTTCCTCTCTTTGTTTCCAATCCCTATTTCAGTGGCAAAAAGACTTGAGAACATACAGAAAAAGTTGCCCTAATCTGACATTTCGTCTGTCTAATTGGAATATTTTAAAACAAACAATTTCTAATGGAAGCCTTTCAGTAAAGCTTTGCTAAGGTAGGGGTGGGATGTGGATGACTTCCACAGCAGAACACTATTAGAAAGGGAAAAGGTGGGAAAACCCTGTCGGGAGATGACAGATGGTTTCGAGACACTGTATTCAGAGATTTATTTCCTGGTTTCTCTACGCAAGTGAGAAGCAAGATAGTTATGGTGCTGATTACCGGAAGACTTACAATGGAGAAGTGGCATGGGAATTGGGAAGTTGACTTCTTACAGATGGCTCAAGGTTGGGAGCTCGAAGCTTCCTCAAACTGTTTTGAGCTGTTGTATAGAAAAACACTGGACATGGGGGAGAATGATTGTCCACACTGAAATTGTTCCAATACTGAAACTTCTTCTGTCAAAACCTACTACTCTAATCTCATCTCTGATCAGATGCAAGTGCAAATGAACATGATCTTCCTTTAGGAATCTATTTGTAAAGTCAAGGTTCCTCGAGAGTTTCCTTCTTCTCCTGGGAAATGGGGGAACATATTCCCACTTTGGACAATCTTAAAAAATAAAGGAACAACACTGGTAAATAGATGATCTTTGTGCAAGGAAAAGGAGAGTTTGATTCTAATAATTGCTATATTGCAACTGGACAAGACATAGTTGAATTATGTTTAGAAGTGAAGTGGATCACTTCAATCACTGTGCAACATTGACTTTGGGCTTTTAGAGGGGCCATGAATTCGTGTTTTGCACAGAACAGAGTTACCAAGATGATTCCTCTCCTAGTCTTCTGGCTCATTTGGGAATAAAGGAAAAAGGAAACAAGAGATGATTTAAATTTCTAGGGATAATTATTAACACATTATCCACCTTGCAAAGATGATACATACAGGGGTGGTGCCCCCTTGCAACCTTAGTGGTATTTTGTTTATCATTAAAAATGAAAAAGTATAAGTTACACCCCAATAGACCCTATTTTCGATGCAATCATATCCAGCAAATAACCAATGAGGGCGTCTTTCTGCTGAGAAAAGAGAACATTGCAAATTGTGGCAAATTACATTGGGGCTAACTGCAGCTAATCACACTGTTCATTCTTGGCCTAATTTACAACAGGATCACCATATGCTACATAATCTGTTACAGGCAATTAGTATAATGGATTTTAGTATAGTATTACGGTGAGAACTACAAAGAAGGGAGCCCGGATTGGCAAATTAAAGAAGAATATCTTACAAAGCATGCACTTCAGATCCTCTTACAAGACTATAAAGTTAGCAAACTCTTTATCTTAGTTTCATTTCTGGTGGGAACTTCTTTTGCCATTCAAAATTCCCTAATCAACACAGTAAAAAAGCCATTGAATCAGGAGATCTCAGTTTACATCTGGACTCGTCCTATTTAAATCAGAAATATTTCCATATGTCAGGGGAACAATATCTGCTACTGAGTCACTAAATCCCTCCATCTGCAGCCTGCCCCAAAAGCAAACAATCATCAAGGCACGATCATGTTGTAGCCGAACTCATAATTATCACTGTCACAGTCAAATTAGTCTTATTCACACAGAAAAAACAAACAAACACAAAACCAGAAGCCCACGCCTGCACACGCACACAACACACACACACACACACACACACACACACACACACACACACACACACACACACACAAAGAGAACACCAACCTAGGGCAACAAGATTACGGCCTCTTCCACCATCCGGGAAACGTTCAGCCAAAAGCATTTTGAGAAAAGCTTCACTGCCCTTTATGTCAGCGTCATTGACGTGTGCATATCCTCCCAACACTCCATCTGTAGTTGCCTCCACACCCTTCTCTTGAGGCACAAGAAAGACCCCCATAATCATCATTCAGCAAGAACTCCATGGAATTACAGACTTTGTGTGTGTGGGCACACAGAAGGAACAATCTCGACTAGGAAAAGATAGAACCAAAACAGAGCTAACGGGGACAAAAGAAAGAGAAAGAGAGTGATGGATAAGTTACATACTTCCCAATAGCCAACGCCTTGGCGGTACCACTCCTTCCTCTTGTGGACATCCCCTTCCTTGCCGATTTCTTCCCCCCACATCTCTTCCGCGTTCTTGAACTCCCGTCCCTCGGAGTCGAACCCGCTGGCCTCCATTATCGCGCTCGCTCTCGGCTTCTCTGTTGAAGCAGCGGCGGGCCTGCTCGCGGTGCTCCGCAGAGGAGAGGGACGAAATAGGGGTTTTGCGGAGAGTTCGAACCGGGGTGAAGGAGGAGAGATGGCGAGGCCGCGAGCGTAACTAAGTATGACCCGAATCGACGCCTGCGCCTCCATGGGGGTCAATCCCAACTCCCATCAAGTTTTAATTTCTTTTCCCAATACGGCAAAAAAGAATTGCATTGGTGAGTGGGTTTATACTTAAGAAGGTTTTATAGCACGAAAAATTCATTAATTGATACATTCATAATAAATTTACTTTAATCGATGATTAATAAATTATTTTGAAATAAATTTATTATAAGCATATCATTTTATATTAATTTGAAACTTTTCATAGTATTAACCCTAACTAAAATTTATAATACATCTATCGGGCCACATGAATAGTTACTAATGTTGAGCCAAATCTTATAACTAAGAGAGCCATTAAAGTTATGCAAATGTCTATAACAAATTCAGCCTTTCTCCTAGGCCATGGAATTCGACCAATTATGGATTGGACCTTGCACAAACTCTTTAAAAGCACTTCTACAGTTCAATTGCATCATTCATACTACATCTCCCGTGCTTCTCTCGGTATCATGGAGCACAATTCCATACCTTTATGGAATGAGGAAAAGTTGGAGTGTCACATTCGCCCACGAAATTTTTGCAATGTTCTCATAACCGTCTATTATATAGCTTCTTTGTATTTCCCTAATTATCACTGCATCACCGTGCATCTTACATGATTAGCCAATGCTCGCTCAATAGAATGCGGTACTCACTATTACTTCCTCGCATACCACACCATCCGTGCTTCTCTTTAGGTTTATGTAAAAGGCTTATCCATGCTCATCAAGAATACATCTTTTGTCTTTTCTGCTGCTCAAAACCAAGGAACGGTTTTGACCTCTATGAAACGTGGCAGCAGATGGCGTCCCACGTACAATTTAGGAACTTGCTCTTATACTTTCGCGATGTAAGCCAGTGGCCTTGTGCAAAGGAATCTGTGACACATATTATCCTAAGCTAAAAAGTAGCTCACCAGCCAACTTAAGCCTGCAATGCCCCGATAATAAGGCTCACACACATTTCAAATGTTTATCTTAATACTCTCTTGGTGTGTATTTACTTCTACGGTTCTACCATTGATAAATATGACTAAGTTAAACATTTTTTTGCAGCCCTTATTCATTCTTTTAAGTAGATGAACCTCCTGGAGAGCTTTCTAGCACGATTATGCCTGAGATGACACTGTCTAGTAATTATGAGAAGCAAAAAAACAAAAAAAATTCTAAAATACCTCTTCACTATGTTGACCCGTGCTTGACCAACGGACCATTGGCTATGACAACTGAACAAGCCAAGATCAAGGCAATTACAAATGACTTGTGAAATTTGCCCCCAGTCAATCTGTCCACATTCTCGACGACTTCCCCTCTCTCTTTGGGGTGACGGAGCTCTATCTTCCTCCAAGTCTCAGCTGGTGTCCATGGTGTTGTGGTTAATAATATTACATAAAGGGAGGTGAATAAGTGATTTCAAAAAACTTAAAAAAATATTACGAAATTAAAAAACTCAAGTTTCCTATGACCGTGATATCAAATATGAGCAGTGTGTTGATATATGCAGGAATATATTATATCAGTTCGTGTTGTGCACTTCTAGATGGGGGTCAATAAGTGATTTCAAGACACTTGACAAAATATGCAAAAATAAAAGCATCAAGGTTAATATAAAATTGACCGGATAAAAGAGAAGGTTGTTATAAACACAAAACGGTTATATTAAATGGTATGGTGTAGTGCTTCTATCAGGAAGTAAATAAATGAGTAGAGGGATGGTGAACAATGTACTCAAAGTTTCTTCTAGTGGTTTGAGTTGGTGTAAGCCTACGCCTACTCTCTCAAATAAATAGCCTACTATCTAAATTCCACTAAAAATCTTCTTGAAGTTATAGTAGAATATGCTGCTTATACTTAAGCACTTCTCATCAGACTTGGTGCTGTATATACCCAAGTTGAAAGATCTCACTATCTCATACTTAAGCACAAACTATAACACTTGCCAACACTTCTTGAAAAAATACAATTTGTATACTCATGGACAAAAAAGTACAGGGTATAAAAGTCTTTATAGTTTTGGATTTTGAATGTTCAATCAATCTTCTTTCTTTGACTAAATGATCTCCTTTTATGCTTCTCGGCATCCAAACTTCCCGTGCAATTTCCAAGCTAGCCAGTGGACAAGTATTGAGAATATCAAGGTAGCCTTTAAAGTCAATCAATTAGAATTGCCATAGATTTGGTCACTTATCCAATCAAATCTTGGTATTCAGAAGTCGAGGGCTTCAACTAAGAAAAGTATCTTGCCTTTGGCATGATTTGTCATCAATTAAGATATCTCACGAAATTGAATATTTCACATAGATAATATTTAAGATTGGTGGTCAACCAAAATTTTTTTAAATTAAGAATCCATATCATGTCACAAGCTATCAGAGGTGAGATAAAAAAATCTCATAATATTAATGAACGTGAAGCTTGTGACAAAGTTGCTTATATCATCAATTACTAGTTATTTATGGATTTCCAGTTATTTGATGATATTAGACTTTCAGTAAGCTTATGCCTAGATCAAGTTTCCTCAGCCTTTCTGATTACATCCAACTGTTTTTCTTTAGATATTTCGAGTATGATGGTGTTGTAAATCTTGCAAACTATTCACCTTGGTAACTCCACCTTCTCGGGGGAAGGGGGTGAGGGGTTCGAATCCCCACATTCTCAGGGGGGTTGGGGTGGGGATGAGTAAGTTTCGGGGAGTGAGTTTCGACTCACACCTGCGGGAGAGCGGGGCAAAAGTCCGAGAGTGACTTGTTAGAGTAGGACCGACCAAAAAAAAAAAAAAAAACTCCAAGTCTTTATGAACTCCTCATTTTTCAAGATTTGTTCACATAAGTCCTCGCTGTTAGCTATTAATAATCTTTTCACTTATCAAGATTGATATAAACCATGGATAGTTTTGTCAATTTCAAAATATAATAGGAGCTTTTCTCAACAATTTCTCCCCTTTTTCATGGTGACAAAACACTTTTATCTAGAAAATAGAATAAGTAATTTAGGGACAGTGACAAGGACAAGTACAACAGGAGTGTCATAACTTTTATATAGTACTCACTTGAATGACATTGCTCACTTAAGTGCCACATCGGAGTAAAATCGATTATTTGAGTGTTATTTCTAGCAAATCGTCTTACGTGAATTTTTTACAACTTAAAAAAAGTGATTTTTTCTTTGAATTTTTTAGTTTTCTTATTTTTCTTTGTTTTTTGTTTTGTGCGTAGACCGCAAAGGCCTCGCCCTCGGCCAACAAGTCCATGAAAGCCCTAAGTAAGGTCATCACTAGCTGTGGGTGAGGGCGTGATGGCTCTCGCTAGATTTAGGCAAGGCCGCCTTGCCCATAGTTGATGCCATATTTTACGATGAGGCAATTTTTTTATAGCACTTAAATAATTGACAAATTTGTGACACCTAAATGAGCGAAAAAAATTACAAAAATTGTCAATGTTGATGCCGATGATATCACATAGAACGAACTATGTTTTCATTAGATTTCCTGGGGAGACAAATTATTGATGGTACATAAGTGATCGACTTTTCAAATATGTAGTACTTAAAGTGAGCGAAAAGAAAGTTATAACATTTAAGTAAGCACTACATGAAAGTTATGTGATTCCCACTATTCTTTGGTAAGGTAAGAATATATTGAGTTTTAACCAAGAATATACAAAAGACTAGCACCAAAACCTTGCACTCATAAAGACACACTAGTCGAAACGAGTGGAAGGGTGCCGATAGAAATAACAACAACCGCTACCACAAGGCAACAGGATAGCCAAAGAAAAGGCAAGGACAGCCAATGAATCGGCAAATGAACCAAGGATCAGCAACAAAGACTAGCCTACTACAGGCAGCTACAAAAGGAGGAGAGGCAAAACAACCGTAAACCTCCAACAACACCAGAACTAAGCATCAGCCCCAACTAGCGAACTAGACTGCACATGACAACACTTCTTGGCTAGGAAATGATTTTTTTTTTTTTTTCAGAAATGCTTCTTTTCTATTTCTATTCCGGGGAACAATTTTTGAGTAAAAGCAACCGTTTGGTAACTATACAAAATTTTTACTTCAGAAATAAAAAAATATAAATGCGTTTGATAAAAAACAGTTTATTTTTTGTATTTATTCGTTTTTTATTCTTGCTCACGGATCGCCGCCGCCGCCGCCGCCGCCGCCGATCGACCGATCGACCACTACTCGCCGCCACACGTCGCCACCGGCCGACCGTCGGCTATCGACCGTCACCGTTGACTGCCGCTGCACAACCCATCGGCCGCCACCTCTCGTGGCAACATTCGGGCAGCGATAGTAGCGGTCGGCCGGCAGCGGCGGTCGGATGGCGACGGCCGGCAATGGGCAGCAGTGGGCGGTGGTCGCGGCAAGAAAAGAATAAAAGAAAAAAAAAAAGAAAATTCACTTATTTCTGAAATTTGTTCATAAAAATAAGAAGTAACTTTTTTTTTACTTCTCATTTCTATTCCAAAACCATTCCTGGGCTAACTTTTTGTTCCCGAGAATAAAAAAACAACTTGGCATTACCAAACGGATTTTTGTTCTTTTTTTGTTCTGGGAAACAAAAGAACAGAAATCCATGGGAACAGAAATGTTCTCATGCGCAACCCTAGTCAGCCAACCAGCCAAAAGAAGCTCCAAAGCCCGAGCGGCAACAGGATCCACCAACCCTAAATTACAGGCCAAAGTTAGATAACATAGGTGAGAAAATGGACGAGTCAATTCCCCAGCGGCGTTGAATCCTCCTATTTCAAGTGGTGTCCTCAACATTATTGAAAGTCAAGGCTTTGTCCTTAACAACTTTGATAAGATGGTTCTTTAAGGCCGAAACAGACCAATTTTTCTCCTAAAAAAGGATACTATTCCTCTCTTTCCAGATCAAATGGCAAAGGGCACCAAAAGAGAAGTGAGCAATGCAACGATGGAAGTCATTGCCGGAGAGAAACTTTAAGGCCCACTGGAGATTGTCCCGCCAAGTACCGTTCCACCAAGGAAGATTACATCTAACGGCCTAGAAGAACGCAAGAGAGGCGGTGATGCGACAACCAAAAAATAAATGGTCTCTAGAATACGGTCTAGAGTTACAAAAATCACACGAACCATCAACAATCTTCCCATAGGACATAAGAAGAACCTGGGTAGGAAGCCGGTTCTTAATGATGAGCCACAGGTTGAATTGGCACCGCAGAGTGAGCGAGCCGTTCCAAACAAGAGAGAACCAAGGGACCACAGTTCTTTTTAGCCGAATGGTTTCCCATGCAGAAGCAACCGAGAAGGTGCCCGAGGTGCTCTCCGTCAAGTGGAATCGATCCGGAATCGAAGAAGGGAGAGAAAGGGGAAACTCCCATGTTTCCAACATAATCTTGACCTCGCAACCCTTTGGAGAGAAAAGGTCCCCGCAATTGAGGCCTTTTTGGAAAGACCTAACTGGCAAATGTACGTATCTAATAAAAGCATATTAGGGGGCCCTCTAGGATGCCAATGATCAAACCAGAGAGAGACTGAGCATCCATCCCCAATACACCAATGGAAGTATTGGCGAAATTCCCTCCTAAGCTGGAGTAACTTCTTCCAGGCCCAAGAACAAATAGGTGGCTTTTTAACAACACAAAAATTTTTGTCTTTCAAGAAATATGAATGAATCCACTTACACCACAAGGATTCCTTGTCGGTAAAGAGGATCCAGAAAGGTGGCTTTTTAGCATGGATGCTGTATTACAATCCCGTAGCTTGCGAATGCCAAGTCTCCCTTCTCTCTTTGGAAGGCATATATCATCCCATGATACTTTCTCACCTCCTCTTCCCAGACTAGGGCCTTTCCAAAGGAATTGTCTTAGGATTTGCTTAATGCAATCCAACACAGCTCAAGAGATTATAAGGACACTAGCCCAAAATGCTTGAATAGCATGGAGGACTAACCTTATAAGTTGTAAACTGCTTGCGAAGGAAAGAAAACGATGAGCCCAAGATTGCACCTTCACAGTTATGCGGTTGACCAGAGAAATACAATCTGCCTTTCCAAGTCTGGAGGTGATAATGGGAACCCCAAGGTAATGAACTGGAAGCCTCCCTTCCTGAAAACCAAAGATATGGAGAATTTGGGACTGAACAACATCGGTCCCTCCAGCAAGGAAAACTTCGCTCTTGTTTATATTGGGTCTCAGCCCACTCCAATCGGAAAAGGTTCCCAGGCCTTCCTTGAGGAGGGAAACCGATGCCAAATTTGCTTCACAAAAGAGAAAGACGTCATCCGCAAAAAATAAGTGAGATAAGCTTGTATCTTTACATCTCCAGAAGAATTTGAAGCCTAGTTGCCTATATCGATGAAGAAGGATCCCAAAAAAGACCTCCATAATCAAGGTAAATAAATAAGGAGATAAGGGATCACCTTAGCGAAGTCCACGACCACTCGCAAAGAATCCATGAAGCTCTCTGTTTAAGGAGATGAAAAATTTAGGAGTGCGAATGCAGATCATGATAAGCTTGATCAAATGATCAAGAAACCCAAAAGCATAAAAAGTAAACTCCAAGAAATCCCAATCAAGAGTATCATAAGCCTTTTGAAAATCCTCTTTGGCAGCACACTTTGGAGAGTAAGTATCTAGGTGGAAGCCACTAAAAAGCTCTTGGGCAAGAAGAATATTATCTCTGATCCGTCTGCCCTTTACAAAGGCATTTTGGGGTGGACTGATTAAGTCTTGAGGCACTGCAGCGACACGATTAGCGAGAAGCTTGGTAATGCATTTATAAATCGTATTACAGAATGCAATAGACCTGTAATCAGAGACTGAAGAAGCATTGGAAACTTTAGGGATCAAAACTAAAATGATATTATCGATCTCCCTAAGTAACCTCCCAGAGGTGAGGTGAAAAAGTCTTTAATTGCAGTAAGCACCAATAGGCCAACCATCTCCCAATCAAGCTTGAAAAATTCAGCATTAAAGCCATCTGGTCCGGGGGCCTTACGGTGCGATAAAGAGAAAACAGTATCCCAGATTTCTTCATTAGAAACAGGACGAGATAGGGATCTAACCTGATCATCATTGAGGGTGTGTTGAATTACCACTCGAATCTCCTGGATAGTAAGTCGCCTTGGCAGTTCTCTCGGTGCAAAGAGGTCCTCGAAATGGTCGATAAATTGCTACCGAACCAAGCCTTGTTCAGTGATTGGATTTCCTTCAGCATCAAGGACCAAAAGGATTCTATTCCTTAAAGCCCCTTTGTTGACCGAAGGTGGAAATATTTGGTGTTCTAGTCCCCCTCCTTGAGCCACCTAATTATGGACTTTTGCCTAAAGAATGACTCTTCCTGATTCCTGAGAACCAAGAACTCCCTCAACCGGTTCTTCTCACTTTCAACAAGAACAAAACTTGTCAGGTCCTGCTAAAGGGCATCTTGGGCTGCCCACAAGGTGTGATTCCCACTATTCTTGTCCCAAGTAATTTGAAAAAATTTATAAAGGGATTGACTGCAATTTTTTAAGATTAAAACTGAGTAGAAGCAAGCAAGTAAGCATAGGCATAACCTAGATATCCATCAGTAAGCACCTTACTATTTCATAAGAAAACTTGAAAAAAGAATTTGCAACTAAGTATAAGTGGTTTCTTATAAACTTCGGATGTATAAACACTGGTATATCTCATAGCATATAAATATTGAATTAAACAAAATCTTACTATACTTCAGTATTTCCTGCAAGATAATTGGAAAAATATGCTCTCCGGCCATAGTGGTAGTAAATACTCTTATCTGAGCGACGAGTACCAACTTAGCCAAAATGCACTTTGGCAGTGGTGGAGGGTAGTTCACAAGAACAACATCAATACTGAGCAACCGCATTTCCAGTATCTTCTACATTATTGCAATACTCGGGACATGAACATATAATGAGTATAATGAAATGGAAACCTAATACTTGATACTTAAAGTTGGAATTGATCCAATCGACACTAGCATTTCTAATTACTAAAGGGCCACAGTTTTATGTGACTATAACCCCTTCATGAATCACATCACATAAGTTACTCCAACAATTTAATCATACTCCGTGAAAGTTACGAAAAATAGTTCACAATCTTACAAGAAGATTGTGACCCCTCTAAATATAAATTGATGAACACCTATGACAAGTTATATTTTTGAAGAAACTGTCAATTAGTGTCATTCCGAGCTTGTTTCTTCCCCAAAAAAAAAAAAAAAAAAAAAAAAAAAAAAAAACATATCTCACTGGAGGAAGCAATAAGAATAAATAGCCCGTACCAAACTCAATTCCAAAAAGGCGTTGACATCATATTACGACCAACAAACGCATGCATTGTACAGCGGCATTGTAGCACTAAGGGAAGCGTGCAGCAGGAGAGTTTCGCACGCCACTAATTTCACCTCCTCTTATGCATATTTGTTCACTATGAAAGGCGCAACAACCGATGGATGCATTGCTGGAATTTTATTCTGGATACTCTGCTCTCGAAGCCTGTCTACTCCTCTCAAGTGAAACTTAGGGTCCGTTTGTTTCGCGGAAAATAGGCCATCTCCGTAAAATATTTTCCCGTAAGTCATTTTCCAGAAAATGACAATATTTTCTGTGTTCGGCTAAAAACACGAAAATGTTTCGGAAAATGTTTTCCGGTGTTCAGTAAGGAAAATATTTTTTGCTCACCAAATTGATGAGCGCGAGTGCTAAGCTCGAGACTCGCCAGATTGATGAGCGTGAGTTTAAGATTGATGAGTTTGAGTTTAACCTGATTCGACGACTAGCCAAAAAAGAAGAAGATAGAAAACAAATAAAAGAAAAGGAAAAAAAGAAAAAAAAAGAAAAAAGGAAAAGAAGAAGAAGAAAAAAGAAAAGAAAAAGGAAATTAAAAATAATTCAAATTAAAAAGACGAAGAAAACTAAAAAATAATTTGAATAAAAAAGAAGGAAGAAAAAATGAGATGAGAAAGTGAAGATTTGTATAGGTGTAAGGTAAGAGAGATCAAGTGAGGAAAATGTTTTCCACTTTTCAAAAGTGGAAAACATTTTCCCTTACTTTAGAAGACTTTTTTATTTGGATGGAAAACATTTTCCCCAAGGAATTCATTTTCCATGAAACGAACACTGGAAAATCCGGAAAACGTTTTCTCGGAAATTATTTTCCGCGAAACGAACGGAGCCTTAATTGCAAAACTAACAACAATAATGGATCTAGCTGCGGAACCATTGAACCGGAATGTCAGCTCAATTCGTGCGACATTGACAGTGAATCAAAAGCAACACACAGTCGCACACCAGCCTTGAAGAAGAAAATGTGTGCAAGAGTGAGAGCAAAGAGGATTATTCTCTTTGATTTGGTGGGAAAAAATCCATAGGGAGCACTCTAGCACTAAGAATTGAAGAGCAATGTGGGAAGAAAGAAAATCCACGAAGAGAATTCTAATTCAATTTGGGATCTTTCATTCTTAGAATTTTCCTATTTTTTACCTGATTAAATTTGTGGACAAAATTGTCCATACTCTAATGGCCAAAATAAGTCGATCGGCAAGCTGGGGCCTTTATTTGAGACTAAATTGGTAATTTTAGTTCTTATATAAGACAACGTCCATTCTGGATCATTATTTGATAAAACGGTTGATTTCACATAATTATTTGAAATATTCCCTAAAAACTTGTTATGAATTTTTATCTTACTCATTTATATATCCAATTTTAATTTATGTAAACGTAGAAATGCCATTCAATTGTTATTTTTGTCTCATATTCGGTTAAAAAAATTAAACAATAATCTAAGTTAAAATTAGAGATATGAAATATATGAGTCATTCTTCACTTAACCAAGTGTGAAATTGTAGTACCATGAATAATACCGTATCATCAAAGATTTTGATCTTGTGACTTAAATATCTTATCTTCATGTTATGTAGTTGAAGTTGCAAGTAGTTTTACTATTTGAGAATACGGTCCAAGTGACAAATTATGTCAACTAGAAATTATACACAAGGACTGTAAGAAAAATGGTAAAAGTAATAAACTAGGAATTAAGTTAAACATCTAAGGAATAAAATTTCAAACTAAGTTCGATCTTATATCAATATCATTGTCGAAGTAGTCCTTGATGAAGTTTAAATTTACATTCTGATTAACATTATAGTTTTTACTTTTATTTTGTATAATCTAGGGGCACGACCATAAAAACTCAACTATCAGGAAATTCATGAAAACATTAACTATATTTTTTTGAAACATTTAAACTATTAAGATACAAGTTAACAAAATATATGTATGGACTGTTAAAACACTCCTACTCACATGTAAGTTTGTCTTTGAACACAAAAATTAAGTGTTAATGTAACCGCATGAAACAAGTAGTGATCGAAGACGAGACAATAAGTAGAACTACAGGCGTAACTATCAACAGAACTAATAAAAGGAGCGTCATCTCTGGACTTTTACTTTATACCATGTCAAATAATTTGTTTTCTTTCGAAATTTTATTCCGTTAAAAACCAGAAATATACCATGAAAGAATACAAACGACGCAAGATAGTATATACACAAAATATTACAGATTAAGCATACTTTTTAAAACTAATTGTTTTTTCAATTTGTAGAAGTATATAATGCGATTTCTCTTTTAACTTCTTCCCTCTAACCAAGCATTTCTTGGGACCATTGGCTAGTTAAGACACTAAGGATCCGTTTGATAACGTTTCTATTACAATGAACAATTCCTTTTCAAGAAATCATTTTCTATTTTTATTCCTCGGAACAATTTTTTAAAGAACACATTTGACAACTACAAAAAATTTTTATTCTTGAAATGAAAAAATAATGGCGGTCAACGACGATCAACAACAACGTGGGCCGTCAACAGCAACATGGGCCGTCAACGGTCGGTGCCAGCCTTCGGCGATCGGCAATCGATCGGCAATGGTGGTTGGCTAGCCGACGGGCAACTGTGGGCGACAATCAACAGGCAACAATGGGAGTGATGACCAGCAAAGAAGAAGAAAAGATAAAAAGAAAAGATAAAATAACTTATTTTTAAAAATTGTTTTCCGGAACAAAAAGTTAACTTCTTGTTTCAATCTATTTCCCGGCTACATTTCTATTCCGAGAAACAAAAAATTTACTTAACGTTACCAAATGAATTTCTGTTCTTTTTTTTTTTTTTTTTTGAAGAACAAAAGAATAAAAATTGAAATGAATAAAAACGTTACCAAACGGCGCAGAGGATCTCCTTCCTTGCTAAGGGCGAAGTTTACGAGTGGATATGCCATCTGCTAAAGAAGACACGAGAATACAAACATATAGAGAAATTTACAGTGAAACGATCCAATACAACAAATAAGGAACAGGGCAGCAAGCATTTTCAACTACTTGAAAATCTCCCTGAACCCATTACATGGTATAAATACCACTTCATAATCGCGAGCGAATAAAGTGTCTCTTTTCTGCGGCTCTTGGGGGTTCCATCAGTTTGGGTCCTTCATTTGGCATCTTCTTCGAAGCTTCTGGCCCTGTAACAGATCTAGCCAACATCTCGTGTTCTTGGCTCACTTTATTTGATCCTTCTTGCCTTTTCTCCATGATTTCATGTATATCATTCAGACCAACTTTGAGATCTCCAGGTCTGTTATCGTCATCAAGTGAGGGACAAAGCGCTCGATCTTTCACGCCTTCATACATTAACTTAGTTGCCGCCTTCTTTCCTGCTGCAGGAAAAAATGGACATAAATTGAAGCTCAGAAAAGGTAACAGCAAAGTGATGATGCATGGCATTGGATGACAAAGGACATGCAATTTAAGAGGAGCCAATAAAATCCACAACAGTGGAAGTGGTTTGACCAGCTCTTATAAGCAAGGAAATTCAAACAAATGCGACTATTACAATGGGATGTCACATGATGCAGCATAGAAATCTCTGACCAACACAAATTTGGCAAAAGCCCTAATGTCGTCTCATATGCACACTAGTATGCATAACCATCCAAACCAAGTGCATCCTTATTTCAATATCTTCCTTGTTTCTACCTCATTCAAGTTTACTGTGCAACTCAAAACTACACAAGGTGATGCAAAGTAAGCAACATTGTGCAGGCACTTGCAAGCAGACGTTGTCCGCATCCACCAAATAACCAGAATTTCATGTCAACCAAGTGAAATAACCAAAACACTGCCATTGATTAGCAGATGAGTCATTAGTGAACCAAATTTGAAATCACAAAAATACAGGGCCCTAACTTACTTAGACAAAAAGAAATGGACATCACAAGTTTTGAAACACTAAACATGGAGAATCATTCAAATTTTCAGTGCCATACTGGTGGCGACTTCCAGATTTTAACTTCTAATTTAACTCCATGGAAAGCAGACCACGCAAGAAAGGCCTCATACAGCAATCCAACGGACCACAACGAAAACACCCAATTCAAGACATCAACCAACACATGATTCCACATCTTCGCCATGAGCGCCCACTCCTAGTAGAGTCGATTCGACCACGGAGCACTTAGCAGAATTCTTCCTCACCCTCTGTTCAGGCAAGCGAAATCAAAGCAGTCGGCTACAATACCTAAGTTACCTAATCAAATCTTTCCATGAATCATCCAACGCAGACCCCACAGAGACCACGCAGAGCAAAACCCCATCATCTAAAATGAAAAATTAGCAATAAGAGGTGGTGGTATTGGTTACCATTAATGCCCCCGAGGGACTCGAGGATCGCGGAATCGACGGCGAATCTGCGGACTGACGTAAGAATCCGGCCGATCCTGCTCTTGAAACCAACGACTTCGCTGAGGTTCCGAAGCCCCTCCGACTTAGCGTGGTTCGCCATGGTTGGTTTGGTGCGATCAGAAACCCTAGGGAGCGAGCTCGATTCTCGTCGGAGATGGAGCGAACTCGGGAGGTTATCTGCGCGGGTGGTGAGTGGTGACATTTCGCTGGGCCGATTTCGACAGTACGCGGGATGAAAATGGACCAATGAATGACTTGGGCCCACTCCCAGACCCAGTTTAGACAGTACGAACTTTTGTTCGAGTCACAAAATTATCCATCTGAATAAAAAAAGAAAAAAAATTACAGGAGTTCAACAATTTGGAGTGAGCATGTGTTCATGATGGAATCGGGAACTAGATCGAATAGGCAAGAGGAATCAGCACTAAGCATTTTGCTTCCCTCCTGGCTAAGAACTGAACTAAGAACTGAACTGGGAACTAATGAACTGTTTTACATGTTCTAAAGCTTTTATTGTTTATTTTATTTTATGTGTTTATCTTTTTATGAAATGTTATACTGACAAATGGGGATTTTATTGTCACCTTCATTTTCACTTTGTTTAACAAAAAATGAAATAAAAAAAGGAAAAAAAAATAGAAATTGGCTAGTTTCCAAGTGGATCTTGGAATTGATTTTGAAAATGATTGATAATGTAGGTTTCAAGTTTCAAACTATGCAAAGTAAGTTTTAAGTTTCGAAAATTAGAAAAACCAATTCGACAAGGTCCATTCCAAGTTCGAGGTGGAGCTTGGACCGACTCTGGAATCGCTTATCTCTAATAATAATAATCTCACTTTGAAATAACTCAAAAAAGCAAGATGATTTGCTCCAAGGATAAAATTAACAATGGTCATTTTTCAATGCAAAGATGTTTTTGTCCGACGCGACTAATAATGGCGATATGTATCACAAACATGCTAGTTGAGCTAGTTGAGCTAGTGTAAACCTTGTTTCTTTTTAATCACAAGGTATGACTTGTCACACCCCCATTCCATCCCTAATACGAGAGCATAACTTGGCAGGTTAGTATCGACAACCCAGATAACGTCGAACGTCTCGAAAGTCTTTTATCTTTAATTAAGGATGTGCGGAAATGATCATAAACAATCCCCATACAAACAAACATAGAAGCCGGGCAAGACATATACAAGCCAAGTAATTAAAAGCAACATATATTCATACACATATATACATATCCAAAAACTATTTTGATTACATGTCCATCCTAGTCTTGAGCTACTTATTTTCATTTCCATACATAGTCGATCAAAAGGTTGGAGTAGCCTAGCTCCTCTACCAAGCTTCTCCTGAAAAATAGCTCCCATCCTAGACTCATTTTCTTATGGCGTTCTCGTGGGATCGCCAGAGGGATGAAGCCACAAATGGGACCTATAATGTCCCCATAAAAAAAAAAAAAAAATGAGGCACCAAGCCTCGTACACGTGGAGAACCAAAATGTCTACTCTTTCTTGGACTCCAATGGTGGTGGTGTATTTTTGGTAGGTGACGTCCTCTTCTACATTAATTATGTTTATCATGGTGATATCGATGGGAAGGCCAAGACGGACGAGTGGTGGGATTGGTTCATCCATCACACACCTGAAATGATGAAAACAACAGGAATGAGTCAGTAATTCAGTAAGTAGAAATTCTCAATTCTCTTATAAGAGGATGTCTCGTCGTCGATTCTCGTATACAAAATCATCACCCACTTTTTAATGGCAATCAATAGTAAGGTTCGTGCCTTGCCCTGCTTATGCATATAAGCGGCTCTCAATCATCTATGTGCTTTCCAATATCAAGACAAGGAGTTAGTGCATAAGAGCAAACATTCTCAAAATTCAATGGCTTACAATCATTTCGATTACTAAGAGAAATGCGTGCATCACATAAGACTCGTTCAAGCACTAAGTGACCCAACGCAATATATGTTCAAATCGATGCAAAGACTCAACAGTACATACCAAAAACAAACCCATCTTTTGCAAGCATCAATTCAAGCATCACACATGAATTTTCATTTTTCTTTTTTAGGATCATATTAGTCAAAATTAATTGACTTATCCGATAACAACCAAGCATCTGTCCCCCCTTGGCAACCGGCATTGTTCCGATCTCATTATTAGGATGGCATCCAGGGCGACCCCTACTTCACTCGAGTCGGCATCGTCCACGATCTTAATTTTGGGACGGCATCTGGGGCTTTATCCCAAGCAACGACCCATCATCCCCTAGCGTCGACATATAAGTCCATTGTATGTCCATGCGTTTCAAGTATCAAATGTTTCATTTTATGTTTAAACTTTTAGCCGAATAAAAGGCTTGAATGTGTGCTATGCAAGGTAAACTAATGAGGCCCTGCTTGGTAACGTGCCAAATAGTGGCATATTCTGATTTTTTGTTTCCAGAATCAGTTTGGGACGAGAATCGCGTTTGGTAAAATTTTTGTTCTCAGAATCAGTTTGGGATGAGATTTGAGAATAAAAAAAAAAAGTTAATTCTGCGTCCGAGAATCAAAAAAAGAATTAACACAATAAAACTTTCTTCTTCCCCTCTGCCATCTCGCGACCATCGCCCGCCGCTGTCCACCACTGCCCGCTGCCGCCGCCCACCACTGGTCGCCGACCGCTAGTCCGGCGAGCTCGCCGGAGGCTCACCAGGCGAGGGCGAGGTTCGACGAGCTCATCGAAGGCAAGCCCAGCCACCGGTGGGGCTCGCCTAGCCTTGCCGGTGGCCGACGAGCCTCGCCCGGCCTCGGTGAGGCTCGCCGTCCACCGCAAGGGCTAGGCGAGCCTCGCCTGCCGCCCGCGAGGCTCGGCCGACGAGGGCCAGCCTTGCCGAGGGCCGGCGACGCTCCGGTGAGGTCGCCGGCCGGTCGCTAGTCCAACGACCGGCCACAAGAAGAAGAAGAAGAATAGGAGAAAAAGGAAAAAAAGAAAAGAAAAAAAGGGAAAAAGAAAAGAAAAAAAGTAAAAAAATATTATTTAAAAATTAAAAGAAATTAATTTGGAACATAATTAATAAACACGTTATCAAACGCAATTCTATTCCGAATCGAAATTTTGGACAGTTACCAAATACGTTCTTTTACTCGAATCGCTCGGGAACATAATAAAAAATAATCAATTCTTGTCGAATCGGTTCCCGGGAACATAATCGTTACCAAACGCGCCATAAACGACTCTTACGTCCTACTAAATTAAACTCATGCCGGATGCAATTTAAGCCTGTGGTCTTGACTTGGAACCATTCGCTCTAGCTTCGGCATCGACTCATGACTTGTCCCAAGTAAGAACACGTTTCAAGGTTGTCCCAAAATCAAGTATGGGTTGTGCACCCACCTCATGGCATTCGTCCAAATTGCCAAGACCTTTCCTCGCCATTCGGGTGTGCTCGACAATCATGCGAGACCATGATTTAAACTTTTTGGACCTAGCTTCAAGATGCTCCTTTGGCGATCAAACGGTTCCTAAAACGACTTGGTGAGGAAGGCGTGAAAGAGATGAGAGAAAGAGAGACGAAATGAGAGAATGGCTAACCCTTAAAATGTGAGGATGCCTTCTCCTATTTATAGGCATCTTCCTCTTAGATTTTTATGCAAACTCGTGATTAAGCCTAAGATATGAGTCGGCCTATCTAGCCTCCTTAGTTGGCGCCTATCCTTATTTATGTTTTAGTATTATGATTGGTCCACCTATTTGCTTATCCTCCAATACTCACTTTAAGCCTATGATGTGCATATGGCCCTATGAGACGCATAAGCCCTTTTGATGCCTAATGTCTCTTTCTAATTGATTGGCTCTTGCCTTGTTCACTAAGGCTATATTTTAGGGTCCGAATGGTCTAACCTTCTAGGGGACACTTAAGTGGTGATTCATCCATGTCATTTATGAACTAAGATCCAAAGTCATTAAATGAAGCCTAGATATTTTTGCCAACTACTTGGCATGCAAGTTTTCTCTTTCTTCTTGCAAATGGCATGTGGCACATCATAGATAAGGATAGACTAAGTCAAAAGATTATGGAAGATTCTAAAACCTCAATCACCTCATGACACTTTTCCAATAATTCATCCCCGCATTAATTAATTCATGTCCAAAAGTCGTCCAAGGCATTTATAAGACTAACATAGGGTGTCGCATTATTGGAGAAGTCATTCATATTTATACACGATCGACGATTCTATGATAATCAAGGTTCATGCCAAAATTTACAAAACCTTAACCAAATGAGGGCGACAAAGTGGGCAACCTTATTAAACTTGTCAATGATCATTTTCAATTAGAATTGGTCCATTGGATGTTTTAAAATAAACGTTGGCTTTTGTTATTTGCCTTAATAGGGTCTCGATCGGGTGGACCGGGTCTATGGTCGAACATGCTATGTCTTGGTCTATCCAAGGTTTATGTCATTAATTACTATGATCGACTTTCAAACCTTATTCTCATGACTTCGAATTCGAAGATGTTGCATGACTGGCTCATGTTGCTTTGAAATTAACGGTTTGAAACTCTAATTTACAAACTTGAAAACCCCAAGAGAACTTCACCATTTGCTTGATTTCCTTAAATTCGCTCGAAATCAGCTATTCGAAACCCTAGCCTTCCAATTTGCAGATACAATTCGGGGCTTAACTTTCTCTCTCTCATTACCTGAAAAGAATGAGCTAAAACCCTATTCAATTTAGTCGTTTGTTTCAAAGAAGCTTCATCTATTTCGGCTCGGTTGATGCGACAAATCAAACCAAAATTCTGCAAAATTTATGATTTTGGTCAAATTAGCCACGTTAAATATCACGCAAGCTCATTTGAGAATGGTTGCACATATTATACATGTCAACATGATGTATCTCTTTTGATTAAAAAAAAAAAAAAAACACAATGTATCTCACTTAGATGCATTTATAAATATCTGAAAACATTTCCTGCATGCTTTTTTGTAAACATGCCTTACGTCTGGATTGGAAAATGAGAAAAATGTCAGAATAGTTCTAAATTCATTATATTAGTGTTAAATTACTTTTAAACAGTTTAATAGTGTCAATTTAGTCCTAAATATTTTGACTTAGTGCTAATTCAATCATGTTATCTAACTTTGGTTGAATATCCACATCAATGCCAGTGGTGCCACATAGGCCAGGCATTAACGTGGATACTTTTTAATTATATTTTAATATTATTTTTATTATTTTTATTTATTCTTTTGATTTTTTTTTTTTTTTCTTTTTTTTTTTTCTCTCTCTTTTCTATTTTCCTTTCCTCTTCCTTTTCCAATGGCAGCCACCACTGGCCATGGCCGAGCAATCCATTCTCTGTACTCTTTAGTTGTTTCAAGAAGGCTCATAATCAATCCATGACCATCAACAATTTTAGTTCTGTGACCATGTCATCTACTGTAGTTCTTGTTAGTTTGATGCAAAAGCTGACTTTAATTGTCCCACCTGAGCAATAAACAATTTGAAGAACAACACATCTGCCGGCGTGGTCTTATGAGGAGCTTGAGTCTTTTTGGCCTGGACCATGGAGAAGGAAGGGCAATGTAAAAGGGGGTTGGACCATGGTCATTTAAGGAGTGGGGTCTTTGGGAACCAAGATGGATCGCTCCCATTGAGCTTGCTTCGAGGGCTTGCGGATGCTTCCATCCTCTCTGTTCACACAGGCCGTGTCGCTTTTGGTGGAACCGATGGAGAATAAATAGGCTGTAGGAGTAATGTGAAAGGACACTTCATTCCGAATTCTATAATTTAAGTTTCACGTTAGGTGTTTTAAACTTTTCATTGTTTATTTTATTTTACGTGTTCAATTTTTATGAATTGTTACTATTGACAAATGAAAAATTTTCATTTTATTATTGTGTTTACTTTTATTTTGCTTACCTAAAAATGAAATAAAACAAAATAAAGAAATTGGCCATTTCCTAATTGGAGGGAAAAGTATAAAGAAAGTCTTAAACTTATGGCATTCGTACCAATTTAGTTATAAACATTTCCACGTTTATATCAATTTAATTCATCAAGCTAATTTAGGCCTGAATATGCTGAGGTGGACACCGGCCGACCTATGTGGTATGGACGGCACCGATGTGGACATTTAAAAATATTTTTTTAATAATTTAATAATTTATTATTATTTTATATATATATATATTTTTTTTTCCTTTTGGACTTGGCCGGTCGTGGCCATGTTTGGTGGCTGGACCGGCCATAGGCAAGGGCCAATTAGAGTGTTGCGACTGTTGCCTAATCTAGCAAGGGTTAGCTTCGCTAGAGGATATGAGGGCATGTGACAACCTAGAAGGTCACTTGCTGCACATGCTCTTTCATTTCTTGTCCTTTAATGGTGCAAGCGGAAGACAAATATAAGCGTGAGTGACATAAACATGTTTCTTTCATTTCATTTCGTATTCATATTCACTAAGGTTATTCTTTATGTCACTAGTCATATATTTCATCTTTCTTTCTTAGATCAAGGGGTATTGACATACACCTGGGAGAGGCCAAAAAGTGCCTATTCTTCGCTGCTCGGCGATCCCCATTCTATCAAAAAAATTTCAACCCACGGTGCTCCATCTACCTATGCGTCGTCCATTACGTCGTCCCCAAAGTGAAGTGGTCCAAAAAGCTCGCCTTCATAGTTGAGGAACCATGAGACGAAGCGCATGGGGATCCATTCTGAACTCCCGACATCTATTTATAACATGGCCTAATAAGGAGCGAAGGTTAAAGTGGTATATGGGTAAACCATATCCTCGAACACACCTCTATGTAGACCGGCACCCCGCAACGTGCGACGGGAGCAACGTCCATGCTAAAAATCTGAAAAATATTATGGGATGAGAAACCCCTAGTAAGAGAAATAACTAAGCTCTAGACTGCATGATCCACCTACCACCTGGTCAAAAGTTTAGTCCAAAACAAGCAAGATCAATCACGCAATATCAATTCGGCACGAGCAAAACGCATTCACACATCATCAGCACTGCACACGAGAGTTCAAGCGCACAATTCACGCACGAGATCACACCATCGCACACGAATTCACACCTTGTTGCTTAGTTTCTCATGTGATCATTTTTTTCTGCCCTCGAGTCTCTTTTAGGTCACTGGCCAGACTTCCATGGGACGTTGGCCATGGGCATCTCACTCTAAGACATCTTGGTCACTGTCCAAGGCATTCAAGGGTCGCTAGCCTTGGACATCTCAACTCCCCCGAGGCATCACCAGTTCACTATCGATGGTTATTTCTGACGTTTGATACAATTCACACGATTCGCACATCATAACCTTTGAATTATTACACAATCTCCACGACTAGAATATAAATGTTTTGCTACAAGCAGATGACATAATCTCATCACACTAAATCACATAATGAACGCATTATGGGCGCCCGAACTTCCTAGCATTTGCGGCTCACACAGAACCGAACACAAAACCCGCACCCTTCGGACGTTATGTCAAACATTTAGGACCGTTATTTGGTGAAACAAACACTCCTTGGGCACCAATCCCTCTAGTACCACAGCTCACACAAAATCAACATTTAGCGAAACTCGTATCTAACAATTCAGGTCGCCTCATTAGTACGACACGTCTCTAGGCTCACGTGCATGCACATGCACACTCATACAAATGGTACTTGAGAACATACGAGGATGGTAGTCACACTAAACAATGAAATTTATCAAGTGAAGCATCATTACATCAATTTTAAGAAAATCCATCACATAACCTCATTTTACATGCACAAGACCATCTGCGAGTCTCACTATCTTCCGCTACACAGTTTTAGATCTAACAATGCCAAAACTTCACAAGGGAATTGATTCTTGCATGCTTGAGTGATTGCTAAACACATTGAATCACCGTGGCCCTAGAATGACTAACACATCTAGACCGCGCTCATCCGCCAAGCAACAAGAAGATCAAATAGCCTAGTTCTTAGTAATTTCAATTACTTGATGGCTTGAGTTAGAGTGGCTTCCCTTCTCCTCCTTGTGTGCTTTGAGGTTTTGAGGCTCCTTGAGCGATAGTTTTTTAGAGAAAATTTGAGAGAGTGAGGGAGAGTGTTTCGGCCTAGAGAGGGAGGAAAAGGAGAAGGGAGATTGAGGTTTAGAGTGCGTTTGGTTCAGCATTTGCAAGGGGTTTTGAGTCCAATGCAAATGCTGAAAGCCCAAAGCTGCTTGGAGGAAATGTAAAGACCATTTGGTAAATTTTACTTTGAAAAGCAACTTTGAGAGAAATGCTGTTTGGTAGAAAATACATTTGTAAAGCCCTTTTGGTGATTAATTTAAATATTTTAATTTTAATTTGTTTAAAATTTATAAAAATAATTTTTGTGATTTTTTTAATTTATATTTGACAACAATGTTAAGAATGTTATGTAAATAATTTTACTAAAATTAAAATTTCTTATTTTGCTAAAAAACATCAAATGGAAAAAATTTACGTGTTCTCTTTCTCAATTACATGAAGAATACTTTGATTACAATAAAAACACGATAACATATTATTTGAGGAAAGAAGCGCATTATCCTTAAAAATTACAAATATCCTTAATTATTTCCTAAATTCATAGCTATTTGATCACGTAAATGTGCCATATCAGATGCTACATCATCATTTGAAGTATTACTCTCCTCACTTACATCATTAGAATCTGTTGTATATAAATTGGGATCCAAATCCACTCTAGATTAGATTCTGTGATTTTTCTCTTCGTACTTCGCTCGCCTAATGCTGAGCGTCCTCAACATTTTTGTACATTTTTGCACCAATCCCACAAAACGGTGAAAAGAAGGGGAGAAGTCGACTTTCAGAATTGTTTCAAGTCTGACACGAGCGAGCTACGATTTTCTAGGAAAATTTCACATCATTACTAAAAGAACGAAGCAAACACTGCCATTGGCGAACAAGCAGGGGAAGCATTGGGTTGATTCCTCGAGTCGAGTAAAGAAATGTCATCCAAATACTCACTTAGCCTGTTTTGATCTATTTTCATAGAATGCAAACATAGCGATCTGACGCAATCCAAGTTACCATTTTATTTTATTTTTTGTCATCAACTCATATTACTAAGATACTTAGTTATTTAATTGAATTTAAGAAAACTAGTGGATGGTTAAATGGTTAAAGCGATGTGCTCATAACTGGCTCTATATCAATGAAAACTGATCATCCACGCTTAATGAGTGAGATCAAATGAGTGCTCGAACATGAAGAGTGAACTTGACTTTAAGTTAGTTAAATCCATTTATATGTTTAAATCCATTCATGAATATTGTCGAATATAATTAATCCATAACAATTTAGCTCATCATATATAGATTAAAAAATAAGCCTATAATACGATTACAAAATAATTCAGGGGAATAAAAAGACACGGAAGATTTAGGCCCTCTGTATTGCAGAAACAAAAATTTATGCAGCAGCTCCCTTGCCCTTCTTCCTCTGAATCTTCTTCACGTAGAATTCCAGCTCCTTACCCTCCAAGATATATCTGCCCAGAAGAAAAGAACATGATACCTAGCAATTTCAAGTAAAATGATCTAAACAAAGTCCTAAAAAAGATCCAATCATAAATCTATCCGCACAGCAAGGACTACCATCACCTCAAAGAAAGTGAAATTTGCCTCCAATCTTCATAAGGAATAAAAAGAAGGCACTAACGACACTTACCCATCAGCACGGCCGCACTGACCCGGTCGGGATGAGATGGACGCTAACAAACGGCCACTGCTGAATTGCTCCTCAATATGTTGATCAAGCTTGCGTTCGATTTGGCGTTTCTCAAGCTTTCTCAACACGTGGCTGCTCTTCTTCACCTCCTCAGCAAGAGGTTCAGCCTCCTACAACCCAGTAAATAGGAAAAAAAAAGTTATAAAAAGGAAGAAGCGCTACCAGAAAGCAATGGCATCATTAAATTTATAGTTTACTTCCTATGCTAAAATGACAAAATGGGCAACAAGCAGAAGTCGTTTAAGCATTCAAACACAAGTTTTTGTCTAACACATCCATGTATTTTTCTAGCTGCCCTAACTGTCAAATTTCAAAAATGCTATCATAGTCCATGAATGCAAGGAATTTAACCCTACAACCTACTTCACTCATAGTTTACATACTACATGTCGTTGTGCATGCATCTTTCAAAGATTAATTTTACAAACGACAATACAAAGTAAACATAGGAAATCCAAAAAATTCAGGAAAAGCTCTAACAATTCTTTTAGCAACTTGTCAGTGTCGACACCCTCTTTCATAGAAATCATTAACCCAAATTGCAGTGTTTCTAGTCTTGAAAAAAGAACGAGCCCCTTCAATTGAAGAAAAAATCGAGACTGGCGAAGTCATCAAACCTTTGTACAGCAAACAGCAACCATGATAACAACTTAACAAGAAACTCTATAACATAAAGAGAGCAAGTTTAAATTCCTCAATTCCTCACGGACGGCAGAGCAGACACGGAACCACTACACAAAGCGCACTTCCCACAATTCCTCTTTCTTAGTAGTCTCGAAACAGATTCGGTAAATTTCCAAACCAGAACAAATCCAAATCAAGTGTTCAAATGGCTAAAAAGTCTTCGACGACGGCCAGAATCACGACCGACCAAAAACTCCGCCTCCGACTCGGAACAAAAAAGAACGATTCCTATCTCGAAGCGCGACGCCGAGCGAAAACCAACTCGACGGAAACTAGGCATAATCATCCGCCGAATTGAATTCGCCGCCGAGCAACGAACGCACCTATCACACATGCGCGCGTGCAGACACGCACGTGCGGAGGCCGTCCCAAACATTTCGGAGCAACCAAAGGTAGGGAGAGGGACTCTCTCCGTAGCAAAGAAAGCGTATCGAGCCGACGGCCGGCGATGCGGAGATACTGAGCGGTGAGAGGGTGATCAAGGGAAGAGGAGGGAGCTCCGGCGGAGATACGCGGGGAACCGATCGCGCGCGCCTACGACGCGGAAGGAGAGAAGGGGAGGAGAGAGCGACGGAAGGGGAGAAGGGAGGAGAGAGCAAAGCGACGAGACGAGAGAGTGAAGCGACGGGAAGGGGAGGAGAGAGGAGTGCAGCTAGGGTTTTTTGTGTTTTCAAAATGGACAAAAGTGGGTTTTCAAGAAATTTTTGAGGGCAAAGTTGACAATTCAATTTTTTCATTAATTCCAGTCTTCAGCATTCCAAATGGGCCACTTTCAAGTGAAAGCTCCTTCATGAGTGATTGCCAAACACCCCAAAATGGACTGAAGGGGTTTTGGGGGCTGGATGGACTTTCTAAATGTCCATCCAAACGCACTCTTAGTCCTTTAAACCTTTCCCTTCCATGTCACTTGCCAAGTGTATTGACATTGAAGACACTTGTTCAATTCTTTACATGGAATTGAGCAGTTGTAATAGATAGTGATGATACTTGTCTTGTATGAAGGGGATTAGTGGAGCAAGATTAGTGGTTCATTGTCTCTTCTCATGCAAAACTATTATCCATTTATTAAGATCTTAAAATAGCTAATTGTCACTTATACCCTAACAGGTTTTGGCCACAATGAGAGGAACAGGTTGTCCAATTGCCAAGAGTAGTTAAATGGTAATTTCTTCAATGCTACATTGTGAAGATTACAAGTACAATTGTTCTTTAAATTTCTAAGGCCATGAAATCACTAACAACAAAACTGAACGATAATATTAATCTAACAATCGTCAAAGATCGAAGAATTGTAATACATGACCTAGTACTACTGTCTAATAACTAGTGTCATCCTTTACCAATCATGATCATTTTGATATTGAACTACAAGTTTATATCGTATTGCATGTACCTCAAGCTTAAACTATTCTATTAGGACTCCACAATCTACTTAGGATTGTCAAATGAGTAAAACTTAGGATGTCATAGGGCAACCCTCACAAGACCTACCGAAGGAAACCTCGCCCAAGCTTCGAGCCCTCGCCAAACTCAGCAAGGGTGACCCTCCCCCGAGCGGCGAGGGTCGAGCCCTCACCAGATCTTATGAGGGTGACCCTCGCCGACCCTTGCCATGGTCAGTCGCAAGCCATGGCCAGTATCAGCCACAATCCAAAGGAAAACAAAAGAAAAAAAAAATGAAAAAATGAAAAAAATAATTAAAAAAGTTAAAAAATGTCTACTTCAAAACTGGCCATACCACATAGGACGGTTGACATCCATATCAGTAATTTACAACCTAAATTGACCACATAAACTGAATTGATACTAATTTAAAAAGGTTTGGGATTAAATTAGTTAAATTGAAAATTCTAAAACTAAATTGATACCATCACAATAAGTTTAGGAATTTTTGGTGCTTTTCCTCCTAATTAAACCCTGAAGTTTATGATAGGGTAAATTTTAGATTCAAATATATGCAGGATAAGTTCTAAATTTCAAAAAATGAGTCACTGATTCCGATGGGATAGAACCCGAAACCGCTCATTCCTACCTTCAACCACCTCATTGAGCGCCAACACCACGAAGGATCACGGTCAGATTGTCACAACCACTCAACCCTTAGGGGTTTCGAACTGTCAAGCTCGAGAGGGATTGATTGAGGGGGTTGATAGAAGAGGAACAAGGGGAAGATAAAAATGTAGACTCGATCAAATCCAAGAAGTTCAGAGTAATTATGAACTCCATATTTCTCACGCCTCTTCATAGGTTCCTTGAGAAGCTTTTCCGTGACACCTTCCGACCGAGGCTGCACCAGCTGTAAGTACCGCAGCATTAATGAAGGAGGAACCTGAGCGAACAAGCATTGAGCTGCTGTTTTGATAATAAAACGCCCGCGGGCGGGCCACCCAGGTTTCCTCCAGAGGGAAAGGAAGTAAAAGGTCAGATGAATTGCAACGCGGCAACTACCGATGAATACAACAAGGCTCCTCTACGGCAACAGAGGGGAAGGTTCGCAATGCAGAATAAGGAACTCCCCGATGAAAACAACAAGGCTCCTCTACGGCAACAGAGGGGAAGGTTCGCAATGCAGAATAAGGAACTCTTATGGTAATAGAACAAAAAAATCTTATTGAAAAAGTTACAGGTCAAAAAGGGTACGAGAAAAGCATCATGACAGTAAAGAACAGAAGAAGAAAATTGTCGTTGTGGAGTCTCTCTCTCTCTCTCTCAAGATAGATAAACAATTAAGCAACGTAATTGTAATTGTTAAGCCTACCATGGGATTTCTTGACCATCCCAGGCAAAAAACTTGCCATTGTCTTGAATCTTTGCGCAGTTGATAATTCCCAAGAGCTTCTGCACCGAATACTCCTTGGTGAAAAGCTTGCCTTCCGGAACATTTCTCTGAAACGGCTTCGAGAGATCTGTGTCCACCGTGCCTGGGTGCAGCAAAATGCAGATAACTGGATCCTTCCTACGTGCAAACTCTACTGACACCGTTTTTGTCACTGTGAGAATCAACTCAATGTTTAGGAACATGCAAAAACAAATCGATTGCCTCTCCATAGAGTTCTATGAAAAGCAGTTCTAGATCTACATGAATAATTTTGGCCAAAAGAACAGGGCATACCAACCATATGGTAAAAATGCGCAGACCCTTGGATTTTGGGCACATTCAGCCAAGTGATTTATCATACTTTACCGTCAGCATTTTAGACATGAAGCGAAAAGAGTGTTTCTGTTCATCATCTGTCGGTATTCTCAGACTCGTCACCTGGCCGCTCTAAGGTCAGCCACACAGGATGATTACCATTAGAAACCTAAAGAAAGATAAAAGGAAGGGTTGTTTTTACACATACAAAAAGCAGACGGTCCAAACTTCCTAAAACTAGAGAACTGGACACCACTTGCAAATGCCCCAGAGTCTAGACAATTTTCCTCAGACCATTCTAGCAAATTGTCTGGACAAACTTAAGTGCTTTCATGAAGACAAGAAAAGGAAGAAACTTTACACTGATTCAATGCGGTTTTGGAGGATCGATAAGAGTGCCATCCCCCAAGGCGATTGTCCCCAATTGAACCCACCCGGGCACTGATATTGGCCACAACAGCAACATCTCTATCAGTACCAGTGCCTCCACCAGCCTTTAGAAAGGGCCACATGTGCTGTTAGGGCAGATTAGATTGTATGAGTTAGTGCTACTTAAATGAAGTTTACCACGACATCAAACTCATACCTCGTCTAATCGATTCTCTTACTGAAGAAGAATGCACATTTTTATTGGTGGCCACAGTTTTAAAGGAAAACTGACTGGCTTTGACCTTCAGTTCAGTCATTTCTGTGTGTCAAAAGATTAACTTTTAAAATCAATCCCTCCAACTCTCAATTGTGCAGAACGGCCCCACCACTGGGAGTCGATGTTGTAACCACTCCATTCAAGACACATGCCATGGTATGAAGGCGGCACTTAAGACATAAAAAAATATAAATAACTATGAAAATTCCCCAAGTTTTAACTAAATAACATCAGAGCCCTTGCATTTCCAAAAGAGTGGGAAGCATTGGAGTTCATAACATCAGAAACTAGAGAAGGTAGAACTCTATGAGAAACTAGAGAAACTTTGTCTGCACAAGGGAAGTTCTTTTGTTACTGCAGACTTTTATTCTTCCTACATTAATTTGAGTAGGTAGAACTCTATGAGAAACTTGAGAAGTTTTGTTTGGACAAAGGAAGTTCTATTACTGTAGACTGAATACCCAGTTTCCTTTCCTTAAGCTAAGAGACAGTCGTTTGAAATAAAAGATACAGCCAAATTTGGGCTGGAACCACTAGATAGAGACATAGTTTGGAAGTCCAAGCTTTTATATATCTCATCTGAAAATTCTTTCTTTGACTCTGTTTTACTAACTGTCGTTAACTATGGAATTGGATAAGTGCTTCCATCGCATACTGAAAAGAAGTTTCAATTGTTTCGAGAATTTTCTGCAACTTGGTTAAGACAATTCCCAGTGGCCATACTTTGGGACCAATGGAAGGGCTATGAACAAGACCTCCTATGACCTTTCCGAGAAAACACGACCCATAATTACTTGAAGTATCAAAAAACCTCTCAGAAATAGAAATGAGTCAAAGTTAAACTATAGAAAGTGTTAAAACTCTATCTACCTTGTTCAATTTCCAGTGTCAACGTCAAACAATTTTCTGTGACATGTCACGTGCATAAATTCCTCTATCTAAACAAAAAGGGAGATACACCTAAATAGGAAGGTGCAGTTTCAACATTCTCATTTTGTAGGAGGCGCAGTGTCATTGTGTATTATGGAAATAAGCGCAAAAAATGAATTAAGTGCATAAGTATCCATTGCTAAGTTGATTGTCTGAAGAAATTAGGAGTTCGGACAATTACAAACTATAAGAGTATAGGCATCATGGCCAAGAATTGGACAGCTCTAACTTAAATTGAAGAACAAGTAATGCTAGAAAAGTAAAGAAGCTCAGGCATGGGTTAAAATGCACTGACAGTTATCAGTAACTTCAGAAGATACTATGGAAGTCTGCTATTTCAGACCCACAAATCAAAGGCAATACCTAAACCAGTGATACCAGCCCCTCTAGCAATTCATTTTACTCAAATGATTAGCACATAACGAGATATATAAACATCACCATGAAAAGAAACACCTTAAGAAATTAGAGGCTCAATGACAAATAGCTTAGTAATGTCAAGCCAACACATTAGCAAAAAAAATGCCAATGTAAAAAACCCAAGTACCTTGATGACAAGTATAGGGCCCACAGCATTGATCTCATATGTGAGCAGCAACGATGACTTCTCTACTTTGAGGAGTGTCGTTTCTGCACTGAAAAACAACGAATAAAAAGTTAATAGGTCATCAAACAGCAGGGGGAGGTCAATAATGTAACCTAACCTTACCACATACATAGAGCTCAAGGCCATTCAATATCAAGAAGCTTATAAGTCTAAAGCGAATTGGTCTAGGTCGCTTTACCTGGTTGGAGTACATCAGGTATTGAAAGAATTCCAGATGCATTAACCAGAAGATTCAAGGAGCCATATCTATCTTTTATGGACTTTGCAGATGCCTAAAAAGAAATTTTGTGTCAGATGAATCTGTCAAAAACATATGAGTAGCTCATTCATTAGTTTATATAATTGCATTTCACAATGCCAAAAGACCATACATCTCTAGATTGTACTGATTTATCTTATTGGTAACGTACAACTTTCCTAACTTCTTTGCCCTCAAAACCAGGAAACAAAGAATCAGTCTTTCTAAATTTTGATTTTCTGTGAACAAGATTGTCCCAGCTAAACATGATGCCTAATTATAAAATGCTTGCAGATAATCCACGAAACCTTGGAGATTTATTTTTTCGAAGCTTCACTGAGAAATTCATGCTAAGATGGAGAAAAATGACCTCTATGGTGCTTTCATCGGTCACGTCCAGCGGCAGAATGCTAAGGCGTTGAGCAAACTTATTTTTGAGTGAAAGAAGCCCTGATGCCTCATTAGGTTTGCGACATGTAGCAATGACATGCCCTTTTTCACTTTTTTGCAGCAGCTGCTTTACCTAATGAAGAAGGGACATAATTAATAAAGTCCTGTACAGGCTAAGTCAAATGTTCTGCTGCAGCAGATTTGGAAATTCCACTCAAACTTGAAGACAAGAGGAAGCAGAAAATCAAATCAGTAGAACTTCCAAATGAATCAATACACTGAAAAGCAGTGATCATTGCTTTAGCATTTCAATTTACACTGTATTTAATTGACGGTACAAGGTTTTGCAGGGTGGCAGCAAAATAATGGGTAAAATCAAGAGGACTCGGATCTGAGTAAAGCTAGATCTGGTGAAACAAGATTGATGTTGTTCATTATGAAGCAGTAGATCAACCTTTTGGTAAGGTCAACTGCTGAAGCAGTAGGATCTATCTGCAAATTAGAAAGCAAAAAAGTGCAAGAACAGCAAGTACTTTTCAAGGACTTTCTTATGTTTCTGTGGCCATGCATCGCCAAGATAGACTACTTGAAGAAACCGCCAACTAAAACCACACCATGGAAGAAGTTGACAGGTGACACTCTTGGAATTTGTTTTGCCACTGATGACGGCAATAATGCCCACCATGATCATGAAGGCCCACCACAAGAGTTTAGAGTTTTTTGTTGACAACAATGTGACAATTGAACACTGATTCTGTATGCATATAGCACAAAAGTGCCTATATTACACGTTACTGATAACCATGACAAATTGCTTACTTGCATATGGGACATATGGGATAACATACCCATACAAATCACATTAATATACAGCACAGAAAAACCTAAATCAACATACAACTGAAAAAAAAAAGAGAGGAAATTCTAAAGTTTAGATCTTATAGGAGTCAGGTGAATTACAAATTACCTATTTTTAGGCACCCCTACTATATCATTATTAGAAGACACATGCCAAATAGAGCAACATGATCAATATAAGGTTGGTATGACAATTTGAATGAGTTATAAAGGGCAGAGATTTGTCTTTTCCATTAGCTCAATTAAGTGGAGAATTAAAGAAAAACCAGCACTTACTAAGATTGACCGAGTCTGATGATATGAAGTAACGTTGACTAAAAAAGTTAACTTCAGTTAAAAAGATGCACCAACGGTTATATAACATCTCATTTTTGAACACCCATCTAGTGTGGAATTCAGGTGCCACAGGCTTGCTGTCTTTTCAAGGAGAAAGATTGTGAGACTATACTCACTTAAAATGAGCAATGAATTCAAGAGTAGGTATAAAGATAAAAAATAGAGAAGAGAGTGCATATAGAGCTAGCATGACAAAAGAGAGAGTCTTAACAGTTTTCACTTCGTGGAATCCAGAGTTATATATCACCTCATTTGAGCACCCCATCTAAAGTAGGACTCAACCACAGTTGACCAACTTTCATTTTGATAAGTAAGATTGTGGAACTAAGCTACAGTTATATTGCTTAAAGCTTGTTGCTTATATCCACATCCATGTTTAGTAAAAACTAATCACTTTTAACATTTGACCAGATGAATTTTTTTTTTTCTTTCAGCTTCTAAGATATCAACCGTTAGAATTTAACATAAATTTTCAGTACCTGTTTTTCATTTTTATCAAGAGGCCTTTAAGATATAAATGAAGTTGCATATGTTATTGATGTACCTATACACTGTTGGTGCAAGGACCGCGCAGCTAAGTTGCACATGCTACAATGCAAGTACAGAAACACAAACCTTAATCAACTACCCCTACTTTGCAGTACTGATGGTCTCCGAATGGAAGAAAATTATTACAAGAGCTGTAGCCATGAAAGCCAAAGAAGTAGAAGAAAAACCACAATACTTTCTTCTTCTTTTTTTCTTTTTGGCAGAGGGTAATTGGACCACAGCCTACATTACAAGTGGCTGGGAAAATTGCCCACCTAACTTTAAAAACATTTTATCTGATCATACTTCTTCTAAGAAAAATTGATCTGCTGGAAGGAACTTTGGATTTGGGCCTTCTAGCCATCTCAATTCACACACTTTTGACCCATAAATATTGCACATGCAATAGTTTGAAAAACTCATATCGACAGAAATAAATAACAGATGCTTCAAAACAAGATGCAATGTACACTAAGAGAAAACACATTTGATTAATATGGATTGACATTGTAGTTAGCAACAGCTGCTCCATCACTTCAAACACCCCCCCAAAATCCCCCGAAAAAAAAAAAAAAATCTCCTGCAGCATCTATAGTGAAGAAGCATTGTCACAACCCCTCTAGACATGTAGACTCATCAAGCATTGGAAGAGGTGACTATTCCATTGTTTCTGTTGCTTTTGAAAGGTGATAATTATGTCTACCAATTCATGATAGGAAACGTGTGAAGTAGTGATGATAAAGTGACAGGGTACAACCCTCTAGATGCAAAAATGCACCAAGGGCTTTGTATGACTGATTTTTTTTGTATCTCTTTTTCCTTGTTTTTGTTATGCGTCCGATTTTTGTAGCCTTCTGTAGAAATTCAAGAAGGCATTTGCTTGAATTATGTATGCCGTGTCCACTGAAACATGATAACAAGAAATACTCATTTAAACTTGAAATCTTCTTGCCTCATTACGTCGTCACCCCAAACAATCGAATATCCTATCTCCTACCCTATGCACTGCCAAATTACTAACAAGGTCACTCCACTGCTATCAATTCCGAAACTTTAAGATAGTGTCCCATTACTTGCTCAAGCAGTGAACTTACACTTACATAGCCGTCAGCGAACCCAGAAGATTAACCAGAATTGTATCACACAAATGAGAAATTCCGACGAGATAGCACGTCGTATAACAAATCAAGGGCAAGAATAAAGAAATGAGGCGAAACCCATTAGGAAAAGGCCCTAATCAATCAGAAACCTTCCAATTATGAGCCACATTGCACCACTACATGAGGAGAGATGCTCACGAATTCAAGCCCGATTCCCCTGGAAGCGCCCTGCACCATGGAAACCCCGCCTTCCCATTTCACAGCATCAGAGGAAGTAGAAGAAGAAGAAGAAGAAGAGCGAATCGTTGTCGAAAGCGCGGGGCGGAGACAACGAGAAATCGCCATCGACGCGTGCTTGGTGAATGCAAGCAGTTTCATCCTCTACGGACTCCCCTCTATCTTTCTCTTTCCCAAAGGCTCATAGCAATAGGCTGTGTTTAGGAAGAGCCGGGGGTTGCGAACGAACAAGTTCAAGAGGAAGAAAGAAATGGCTCAGCTATATCCACGTACTGTCGACGAAGAAACTCCCATTGCTTAATTTTCAAAGCTTCCGCCGTTCTCTAAAGTTCCACCTCACTTTCAAGTTTTGCCATTCTCTAAACCCTCATCGTTTCATAAAATTAGCTAGTTGACGAAATGCAAACTCTTCGTTTATTTCCTAAAAAATGATTGATTTAAAAAATATTTTACAATATAAAATCATTTATTTCGTTTGAAATAATTATTTAATAAAAATATTCATTATCACTAACGATTAATATTTTAAATAATTTCCCTGGCGACAATTGTTTATTCATTTTTATAAGTAATTTAAACAATAATTTTCTAGAAAACATTTTCTAAATTATTAGTCTTTTGCGAGACAAATGCATCCCACAGTTCTGCAAGATATGTTGATTGACTATGTTAAGAGACTTAAATACAAAAATGCACATGATCCATGAAAATACTTGAAGGCATCACTAGATTAGGTCGAACTGTAAATTATCCAAGAAAATTGGGCGAATCTCAAACTTTCTTGTTCTTCGGCTGCATTTGACAGTCAAGATAAAATTTATATTACCGTGTGTTTGTTGTCTACTTAGGACAAGATAAAGTTGGATATAAATGAATATAAATAGGAAAAATTATCTCGTGAAGTAAATGGGATTAAAGTGGATCTATGTAGTACTGACACTCTTTAGGAGTCTTCATATCGTGTCCGACACCTCTCAACACGTTTTGACATGTGAGTTCGAAATTTCAACACGCGATTCCGACACGCATGAAGTCAATTTTAAAAATTTTCGATACTTAAGGAGTCAAAATGTAAATATGTGAAAAAAAAAAGAAAAAAAAAAGAAGAAGAAGAAGTAGGGATCTGGGCGTTGTTGCCACCATTAGAGGGGGCCGCCAAGGTCCCCGACCCTAAAGTGGCTAACGGTAGAGGTGGCAAAATGGGTCATGGACCCATTTTGCACCCCATATATTTCATATGTGGGTCGAATGTGGGCTAAGAAGTTATAATGGGCCATGACCCACATTCGACCCATCTTAAATTCAGTTTTATATGGGTCGAAAATGAGTCACAAGTCCTGACCCATTTTCGACCCATTTTTAAAAGCTGAAAAAGATGAAGGTCGACGAGCTTTACCTTCGACCTCCTTCGCCTTCGTCAGTGACTTAATGACCTATTTTCGACTCAGCTCCGCCGCTCGCCTCCGAGCCGCCTCCGCCACTCGCCTCCACCATTCGCCTCCGAATCGCCTTCGCCACCCGCCTCTGAGGCTCGCCTCCGCTGCTCCCTCGAAGGTCCTTCGTCACCCACCTCCGCCGCTTGCCTTCGCGGCTCGCCTTCGAGTCACCTCCGTCACTCGCCGCCGCCACTCGCCTCCAAGTCGCCTCTGCCGCCTGCCTCTGAGGCTCGCCTCCGCCGCTCCCTCGAAGGTCCTTCGTCACCCACCTCCGCCGACGAGCACACCCACGAGCTCTAGCTCCTCGTCCGTATGAACTCAATCGCCCGAATGAGGTTAGGGTTTCTTGGGTTTCTTTTCGATTGGGCGATTGGTGGGTCAAATTCGTAATTGAAGGATTGTATGGGCGAAAAGGAATGGTACTTCTTCTGTGTGAGAGACAGGAAGTACCCGACTGGTATGAGGACGAATAGAGCGACCGAAGCCGGCTATTGGAAAGCCACCGGTAAAGACAAGGAGATCCACAGGATGAAGAAGGTGGTAGGGATGAAGAAAACTTTGGTTTTCTACAGGGGAAGAGCTCCTAATGGTCAGAAGACCAATTGGGTCATGCATGAATTCAGGCTAGGAGACGGCTATTATCAACACCATCTTTCCAACCCACAAAAGGTACGGCCTTGCCGGAAGCTATGCCGCAGAGTTTTAATGAGAGTCGTTACGTTCTAGACCATTTTCATAAGGCCACCGAACTGCCAGAGCAATTTCAAATGCAAAATCACCGCTTCAAGCGTCCTAATTCTCGAATACTTGATTGCTCAGCTCAGTTCTTGATGATTGCATTTCTCTTACCTTCTGCAGAACGACTGGGTCATTTGCAGAATCTTTGAAAAAAGACCTGATGGGAAGAAAGCTAATCAGCCCGAGACTCTGCCTGGCGGTCTAGAGAGGCTGAGCTCGTTTGATAACGAACCGAGAGCATCTCTTTTGCCTTTGCCTCCACTGGTGGAGTCGTCTCCATTCACCACCACCTCCTTCTCCCATCGACCCGAGGATCGCAATGCTCAGAAGACTTCCCTCTTCTCTTCTCCATCTTTGTCGAAGCTAGACCAGTCTCTCGGCCCTGCACCTTCGTTCGGCTGGTCGGACACGGTCTTCATGCACGAGCAGGCAATTCTGAGGATGCTGCTCGAGAGCTCAGCGTTGAACGCGAAGGCTGAGTACGCAGACTTCTCGCAAGCGAGATGCCAGGACAGAGAGGCGACGATGCCGACGTCTTTTCAGTGTGATGTGGATTGCCTTTGGAGAAACTGAGGCCGGATGGAGATGGAAGATTAGGCACCAGGTGAAGGTGAAGATGACTAGAATGGAACTAATTCTGTTAGTGGTGCCTCTAGAGGAAACTGGTGGCAAGGTATGAATGTCAATGAAGAATGCTGAATCTAGTGAAGCTGTAATTGCTCATCTCTGAAGTGATGGTTCATATTTCTGCACGTTCGCTTTATTACTAGTATCTTGCCTTGGCAAGGCATGAGAACTGCAAGACTATTTTAAAGGTAAATTACAATCACTCGTTTCTCTTGCTTGAGCTTTATTTCTTAACTTTGGAATAATTTATCACAAAGGGCGCACAAATCTCATCTTATAAAGTAGTAATCTGTCGTCAAGTATGTCTTAAATCTATCATCAAGTATGAATGTCAATGAACAATGCCCTGTCTCTAGGCTTGCTTTTTTGAATTATCTGTTTTTATGCTTGCTTGTTGACATATAGTAAATTTTCAAAGCAAAGGTTTGCTTACTAAGTTGGGAGATGCAGAAACAGATTTAGCCAAGGTTTGCTTGCTGACACTAGAAGCCCACTTGCATTAATAAGGGAAAAAAAAAAAAGAGGCTGAAATCAACACCATCCACTTTAAAACTTTACGCCTCCATTATGTTAAGAAAGGTCATTCCCAGTTTACTGAACTTGCTCACAGGCTTTGTGATCTTAGCCAAAACTCTTTCTATGGTATATATACATCCTACCTGTATCGTTCAGCCAGCCAAAGCATATTGGTTTTGTTTGACTCACCACGTCTTTTACTTGCAGGCTAAATCATTTGATCCTGGTACTTCTATAAGCAGTTCAATACCGTTTGTGGACCAAGTCGAAGTGGAAAGGTTATAAGAACAAGCCTCGAATCTAAGAAAGGTATCTGGAAATTTACTTCTTTTTCATTTTCAAGTGGTTTGAGATCATCCATTTTTACTCTATGATAGCTAGTTTTTGCTTCTTTTAGAACTTGTTTTGGAGATTCTTTTCTGTGAATCTTTCTAAGTTGCAGCTAGGGTATTGTTCCTTCCTCAACAGTTCACATTGTCAATTTGTCCTCTTTATTCTTCTCACACCCCAATGCAACGGTGGCATTTTGCTCTTAGACAATTTTATGCATAATCAATTTCAGAAATCTCCAGCTATTTATCCAATATTTCTAACCAGCTCTTGTTTCCCTGATATAGGAGCTGGTTGAGAAGAAAAAGCACCTGAAGCTTCTCATAGATCAGCTACGAGAACTTGTCACTGATATATCTACTTGGCAAAGTCCATGTTCTATTTAATGCTGACTGACCTCGGTCCAACCTGAGAGAAGTAGTGACGACCTCAATAAGTTCCAATGAAAGTGTCCTGTGGAAGATGTTTCCCCTTTTAGATCATGTTCTCTTAATGCAACAGTTTCTTTTTATCCATAGATTCAACCATTCTTTGTTTTGCCATGTACAGCCTTCGAGGCTTTCTCATTGGATGCTTAGTAGTTGTTCGGATACTGGCTTTTATTAGTCTTGATATTTTATCCAGAGAATATTCTTCTTTGCCAAGAGAGAGACACATGTAGGTCTTTATTTTATTTACTATTTTTAATTTAATTTTATACGTCTTTTAACAATTTTTATTTTATTTACTATTTTTTTAATTTAATTTGAGGTTTTTATCCAATTAGCATATAGTTTAAAGTGAGCGCAGGTATTTTTTAGAATATTAGTAGGTTTTAGCAATATGGGTCGGGTCGAGTATGGGTCTGATACGGGTCGGGTTGGGTATGGGTCACTATATTTACACTACAAGAATATGGGTCAAAACGGGTTAAATGGATCGAATATGGGTCGACCCATTTTTGACCCGACCCATATCCGACCCGACTCACCCATTTGCTACCTCTAGCTGACGGGGGCCGGCCCTCGCCAACTCAAGTGAGGCCATCCATTAACCAGGCAAGAGCCGACGAAGCTTGCCTAAATCTGGGTGATGCTTCAGCTAAGGCCTAAGCGAGGCTCACCCAAATCTGGGTGATATTGCGCCCTCTCATAGGTCGGCGATGCCTCACTTAGGGCTAGGAAGGCTCATCAGACATAAGCAAGGGCCAGCGTCACCTAGATATGTGTGAGCCTCACTTGGGCCTTGCTTGGGTAGGTGAGGGCCGCCCACCCTCCACTACCTAGGGCCAAGGAGGTCAAGGCCCCCATTGATAGGGGCAGCGGCATGCCCAGCCACCCATGACCCTATCTTTTTTTTTTTTTTAATGACCTTGCCTTTTTTCCATTTTTTAGAATTATTCCTAGTTGCCCACCTGCCTTTTTTTTTTTTTTTTTTTTAGTTTTGTTTTTTTAGAATTATTTTAGCTTTTTAAAAAATTTAAATAAGATTTAAAAAATTGCCACGTATGATAAATAAATTAATTTAAAAATACTACTTTAGCATTTTCGATTAAACAAATTGACAGTGTTAACAAAAAGGCTCGATCGCACCAAGTTGATAAGTTTTAAGATTCAATTGCACTTTTGTGATTAGTTTTAGGATCTGTAGTGCACAAATTCTTATATTTGATAGTAGAATATGGATTGCTTGTTCTTTTTTTCCAAGTTTCATTGATTGTTGCAATGTAATGTAGTTGAATTTGTTAAATTAAAATAATGAATGATATTAACAAATGTTGGATTAATGTTTTTAATGTAAATTAATTCTAGGCTCTTTTTATTATTATTTATTTATTTGTACATTTATATATAAAAATATATAACGTGTTAGAACATGTCAAAATTCTATAGTTTTTTAGAAATGACATGTCGACGTGCTATGTCGTATCGTGTGCCCATGTTATGTAAGTGGATTTTTTTGGTAAATATAGGTGGATAGTGTTCCTAACATTTATAATGGGAAAAAAATCTTGAATAACATATTTCTTTAATTAACAGAATTTAAATTATATTTCAATATAATTAATATTTGAATTATAATATAAGAAATTCAGAACAACAAAAAATAACAATTTAGTTATTTTAATTTAATATCTTTACTTACGTATTCTAATTTAATTCTATTTTATAATATAAATTCAATATATAAATATAAATATTACTACATATTTTACGTATTTTAGTATTTTAGTTCAATAAGTACAATTTACTATTTAATAAAATTCATTAGAGAATGATGGAAAGGGAAGACATAAATAAAAACAAACTTAATTAAAAAAGAGGAAAATAAAATTAAAATGAAAATAAAAATAAAGTGAACAAGAGTGTCTCGAGAGATCTTTGTCATCTCAGTTTGTAAAATTTTTTATTCATTTATACTAATATACTAATCATACCAAACAATGTACATGATATGATGTAAATATATTCGCTTTTATTATCACAATTATCAAATAGTAGATAGGATAAGAACAATCATGGATATGCAATTTCATGAAATTAGGATGCCACAAATGTCATTCTTATGTAAAGTGAATCACATCACCAAGGATTAAAACATAATATGATAGAAACAGAGGTCCATCTACCATCAGGAGTGGGAAAGAGCCTCGAGAGCACAACTGGTCAAGTTACAGATCCCTGAGTGCCAAAACTTGGCACTGGTAGATACATAAGTGCTAAGAATTCTAAAAAGTATACTTAAGTACCAAAATCGAAAAAAAAAAAAAAAATGAACACTTAAGTGTCAATGGTGAAAATTTCTAGCCAAACAACTCATGTGGTATTTTTTGACAAAAATTTTTAAATGACGTGGCACTTCTTTAAAAAAAATATTATTCACGTGGCATTAACGTGGCTAGACAAGCCTAAAACAATGTCGTTTTGGGACAAGAATTACTAAGTGGACATTCCGACAAGCCATGTAGATGGTTTTATTAATAAAATAATGCCACATCAAATTTCCAGCAAATCTCGCTGAAGTTGGCACTTAAATGTCTAATTTTTAAAAGAAGTGGTACTTAAGTGTACCTTTTGGAAGTTTTTATAAGAGTTATATATATATATATATATATATATATATATATATATATATGGGTAATATTAATTGATACAATTTATCGTTTTACATGATTGGTTTAATAAGGTGAGATAAAATGTTTCTAAATTAGTCTACTATGAGGCTAGCTAGTGTGGGTTGAGTTGAGTGTGGATCGTAATAAGAGGGTGTGGCTGAAAAAATCTATAAATAGTGCTCAAGTTTATTATCTAAAGCTAACACGCAATTATCCTCACATAAGGAGCGTTTACTAGACACTAAGGATTAGAGACAGTCTCATTGAGCCAGTGATATAGAGGGCAATATAGGAAAAGCTTTTGAGTTTGGATTGTCGCTATTCCGCATAAAAAACGATGGATTTCAAATTAGGTACATAAATCTCTTTATCTGATTATATATATGATCTTGATTTTAGCTATGGAAATCTTGGGGTGTTTTTTCGCATCTTGCATATAGTATCAAAGCAGCCATAATCTAGAACTCAAATGTATAGTTTTTGCTCTTTTTTCTTTTGTGTAGAAAAAATTGACTTTGATCACAAAAATGGAAAGAACTCGTCAAGACAAGCAAATCGGTGGGTGGGCATGCCTCCAAGGAAGGCCACACACACCCCCACACACAACGAACACGTGTTGCCACGTGCTCCCACGTGCCCTCACATGCGGTGATGCACTAAGATTGATGTCTTAGTGACATCAGTGATCAAGTGACATGACCCAGGTTTGACCCAACCCGATTGATCGTTGACCCGACCCGTTGATCCACCAGACCTAATTCTCCATTGACCGGACTAATCAACCGATCAGACTAATGGTTGATCATTGACCGGTTGAACCAATCAAACCAGCGATTTAGACCGGTCCAACACACTCGTACATGGGTTACATGCGCCGAGCACTTTGACGATGTATACGGGCACGTTTGAGCTTCAATTGGGCAATTCTTGATACTTGTGTGCTCAATGGAGATGCTCTATACTATAGTATTTTTTTTTTAATTTTATGTTTGATATTTTATGGATGTGAAATTACGTATGTAACCTTAAATATGTGTATTTTTAGGGTATTTTTTATGCATTTCCCTTATCTTTTTTTTTCTTTTTTTCTTTTTTTATGATTTTGGAAATATAGATGCAAGCTCATGTGTGTGTCATCATGTAAAGAATGTGTAGAACATTGATTTATTGATAACATGTAAAAGGTTCAACATGTATCAATGAATGGAACAATGTAATTGACATGATATGTGATTTTAGTAATAAATTGTCTATGTTATCAAAGTCTAAAATCATATGTATAAGGTAAATGCGAGACATGAAGTTTATATTCCTAGTATAAGAGACTTTCAAGAATTCAATCAAGTTGTGCTCGTCAAAGTGGCACATTTAATTGGGTTTGAGAAATATCGGTCTCTCATATCCTAATGTGTAGTCATACTCTCAAATGAGATGATTGTGTATTAGTTTATGTATGGAGACATGTACAACATATGGTTGAGGAGTGACTGATTCCAGTTGTTCATACACCCAAATGTGATGATTCAAGAAGTTTGGAATAAATTCTCATGACCGCTATCATGTGAAAAGTATACAACTACATGTCATGTATTATATCCAAATGTGATTATATGATAATGTATATAACTCTTTAGATGTGCATTTATATGGTCTCAAGTTACACATTACTCACATGATACCAATTATATTTTAGCCACATTATTTGTAACTGATAACTATATAACTATTGAAATTCTTACTAGTTCAAAATTTAAGTAGTAGAAAGAGGATTTTCTGTTCGAAATAGCGCTAGCTGATGTTCATATTACTCTTATAAATGATAGGTCGGTAGATCACACTATCAACAGTGAAAAATTCTAAAAGGCACAGTTTGCCGCTTAGGAAAAGAATAATCAGATTTACTTGTTTTCCATGAAGCATTCCATTCATGAACAATTAAAAAGTGGTTTACCGGTTGACTGCATTGCTAAAAAGATGAAGGAAGCACTGGTGGCTTGAAATTGTATTTCATCTAATGCCGAGATTGTGACACATCTACCAGGACTCTTCAATACAATGTATGCTGGTTCTGATAAGGTTATGGATTACATTCTAAAGATGGCAATTTTGAAGTCTAAAAATCATACTCATAAAGGAACTCATAAAACCACTAGTCATTCTGACAGTCTAGGTTCTAAGATAAAATCCTTCAAGAATAATTACTGATCATTACTTATTTTTTAGAAAGAAATGTCACATAAAGATAGACTATAGCAAATGTATAAAACTTTGTTGTCTAAGCATGAGCCTATAATTAATGATTCTTTGGCATTCATTTATGAATCCAATCTCTATCAGAAGCCTTGTCCAATTCTTGATGGCTAGATAGTGGTGCAACAAATTTGATGCGTTTACCATTCGGAGAGTCATAAAGCTAAAGAAGCCAAATCATGATAAATCATAGCTAATAGTGGGAAACAATGACAACGTCGACGTTGAGTTCGTGCAAGATATCAATTTAATTCTAGATTCTGGTTTTAATCTGATACAAAGAAACACATTTATGTACTTTCTTAACACATAACTTAGTTTCCATATTATATTTAGACATGAGTGGCTACTCTTTTGAAATAAGGAATAATATTATCTCTATGTTTTTTTTTTTATAAAAAAAATTCAAATAAGGATGGGTTGTTGCAATTTGTCCAATGAATTGTACAAATTATGTTTATCTTCTAATGATATATATGTCACTTATCCAGCTAAAAATGTTATTTCCAAAAGATCTATGTCTAAGGAACAATTTTATACATTGTGTAAACTGTTATAAAGGTAGGATGACTAAGATTTGAAAAAAAAAAAAATGCAATCTAAAGTTATGACTTGTTGGGGGTCATTCATAATGGTCTTCATGGACCCTATAAGGTAATGTTGTGTAGATATTTTTATTTCAACACATTCATTACTTTTTTTTTGATTGAGGAAAAGTCTGAATTTCTTGATAAGTTCAAGATTTTCTTTTTTTTTTTTGGATTAAAATCAAAAAATAGTTGGGAAAAGTCATTTAAGTTGTCAGATTCGCCATGATAGTGAGTATTTTGGCAAACATGGTGATGCTAGATAGTTTAGGCCATTTGCTAAATATTTGAAGAATTCTTAGATAATAGCTTAGTTTACTATACTTTGAATTCTTGAACATAATGGTGTGGCCCAAAGGTGCAAACGCACCCTAGTAGACATGATGATAAGTATGATTAGTAGGGCTAATTTACCCGATTTTCTATGAAGTGACGCTTTGAATGCAACATTTCATATACAAAATCGTGTTTCTGCCAAAGCTGTTCCATTAACTTTTTGAGTTATGGATAGCCGGTAAATCTAACTTGAATCATCTTAAGATTTGGGGTTGTCCTATGGAAGTGAGTTATTTAATCTAACATTATGTAAGTTGGAATTTGAAACCATTCGGTGTTACTTTGGTCTTACTTAGATCATTCGAAACGGTGTCGTTTTTATAATCCCAATAGAGGTACAAGAATTGTGGAATTATAGACAACAAAATTTCTAGAGTTTGACATGGTTGCAGATGATAGTTGCTCTCAGATTGTTAAGGGTAATAAAATAGTGGAGACCACTATGTCTTTGTCCTTGTCTTTGCTTGTACATACAATTCTGAAGTTTTTTACACTACAAACTAAATTTGTTGAGATTCAGGATACTATTATTGAGATGGTTCTTGGTAAAGTTTCTCAAGCCTCTCGAGTGTAGGATGAAGTAGTTGTAGCTCCACTCAACAGATCTCTTAAGGAGAGACGATCAGTTATAGTACTACACTATATAGTCTATCAGTGAGAGCATGACTACGATATCTGCTACATGGTTGATCCAGTGACTTAAACAAATGTTATTTCTTGTTCTCAATCAGATCTGTGATTAGATGCAAAGAAAGATGAGATGTGCAATCTATGAAACATAGTAGTGTTTAGGAACTTATTGAGTTATCCGAAAGTCATGAACTCATTAACTGCAAATGGGTGTATAAGACTAAAAGGAACTCTAAATAAAGATTGAGGAGTTTAAAGTCAAACTAATAGCCAAATGTTTCACTCAAAAAGAAGGAGTGGACTATGAAGAAACATTTTTTCAAGTCTCTTCTAAAAATTCTCTTAAGAGTGAACATGGCATAATAGCTCATTTTAACATGGAGTTACGCTAGATTGATGTTAAAATTGTCTTTCTAACTAAATATCTTGATGAGGACGTCTATATAGTGCAACCCGGATGTTTTGCAATAAATGATTCATGTAAGCTTATTTATGGCCTCAAGCAAATTTCTATGCAATGATTCTTGAAGTTTCACAATGTTGTCATTATTCAGTTTTATTGATAACAAAGTAAATCAATGTATATAATACAATATCAGTGGGAGGAAATTTATTTTTCTCGCACTCTATGTACATAATATCTTGCTTGCAAATAGTGATATTGAATTACTGCATGAGACAGATATTATTGAAAAATTTTGATATAGAGAATCTTGATGATGTGTCTTTTATCCTTAACATTGAGATCCATAAGGATTGTTCTTGCCATATATTGAGTTTATCTAGGAGGACATATGTTGATCATATTTTGGAAAGATTTAGTACACAACACTACAAGCCAAGAATTGCTCCCGTCATTAAGGGCGTACATGATAAACATTATATTTCTGTTTCAAAACTATTTTTCAACTTTAAACTTGTTTTTAGAATAGAAATCCATTTGGTAAAATTATTTGATTTTTTTATTTTCGGAATAGATTTTTACTCAAGAAATAGATTTGAAATAGAAATTAGAAGTAATTTTCTTTTACTTCTTTACTCTAGAATAGAAAGGAGAAATAAAAATTCTTCTCGTTATTCATCCTCACTACTAGTTGACAACCATCCATTGTCTGCTTGGTCACCATTCATCGACCGTGACCTGTCTTTGGCCGCCCATCCGCCATGCACCAATTGCCAGTCGCCGTCATTCGCCGCCTAAGAGGGAGAAATTTTGTGCCGTTATCAAACGAATTTCTATTTCGGGTTATAGATATTTTGTATCCTTATCAAATGCGTATTTTTGCTTAGAAATTCATCGGAATAAAAATAGAAAAATCTATTTTTCTTTCAAAAATCTATTTTTGGCTAGAATGATTATCATTCACGCCCTAAGGGTAATGAACTTAATCTTGCACAATGTTCTCATTCAGACACTAAGAAAACCCAATTAAATGATGTACCTTGTGTTAATGCTCAATTTTGCACTAGATCAAACATCGCTTTTATAATAAGATCTCTAGGTAGATATTAATTAAATCTAGGACATGATCATCGGATTACTACCAAGGATGTTTCGAGGCAATTAAAAAGGACAAAAGACACTAGGTTGTTTTATAGACATGTTTAGGTCTTGCAGCTAGTAGCATATTTAGATGCAAACTTTACTGGCTATTAAGATGACATGCAATCGACAATGGAATACATGTTTATATTAGCAGGAGGTGCGGTATCATTAAAAAAATGAAAATGAGAAACATATATCTTCATCATTCTCTACTGATGGAATTCAAGTCGGCGGAAGACGACTTACCTTTATCCGATGCACAAACAACAATTAACCCCAGGAACGAACGTTGAATTGCGGATGGATCACAAACAATATTAACTCACGTTGGTCTGAATGTAATCACGAGGAAAGCACCCGATTTCCACAGCGTAAATGCCGATTGTTCTTGTAAAGAAGAAATGGAACGCCTTCTTTCTTTTGATGGAAATGGAACAAACAAATGAGAGGATTTTCTGAGCATATGTTCTACCAACCGTGTCAACGGTTGTCTTCAGGAGTCTTTTATATAACTCCATCATACCCTTTCAAAAGGCGTCTTTCCATCGTAGCATATCAAGACAAAACGGTGCGTTCCAATCACACCTTATCATGGACGTATTAATAAAACGCTACATCTCCCACTTGGACATGATGGGCTTGATAGCACTCTTTCAAGAATATAAGGCATTCAACATTCATCAACTTTACAAAACAATTCATACTAGCAAGTAAGCCGTGCGACTAGTGAGTACACCTGCACTTGGGAGCTCAAATTATGCACCTATTAGGGATGACATAATGGCTACAACCCCGAAAAGAAATGAATAATCGATGTCTCACAGTGCCCCAAACCTATTTTGTTACATCAGTTCAAGTATACATATCCCTTAAAGCCTATACTTGACTATTCTCAAAACACAATATATTTACAATTATATCCGCAATCACATAGGGCGATATAATTGGTCGACTAGTAAATACATGTGATGGATGTAAAACAACGATAATCTTCCTTTGCACTCATGTCTCTCTCCATTTCAGAACAACTGCTTTCCTAGACACGTCCCATAAGGCCATATATCTATTCATGATCGCCAGTACCATACTAAAATAGCAACATTGATCTTGCACTTCGAGAAAATAGTCAGAAGTAACATATGGCATAAAATGAGGTAAATTATAAATTACCTCAAAGGGCTTACACGATGAGTAAATAGGGATAATTTTACTCACCTTCCCTTATCGGTCAAACAATGCACATGTATGAATTACATGCTATAGTGGATTTCTCTTCCTATAAGAGCGTATGTCATTTATTAAATGTATCCACTATACAGATCTTAGCCTAAATATAATCACGTGCTCCTCACATTCTCATGTTTAGCTTGAGTGTTATGTTAGCTCGCTTTCTATAGCGCCCAATTAAGTACTCGTACCCTGCATCTTTCAGGCATACATGATTGTAAGACTATCATGTTCAATCTTATTATAAACAAATCATAGACCTCCTCTTAGCTCCAATCAAGGCGACATATCATTTTATGTACTAAACTTGCTTTTTAGCATTCATTTGTACATAACGTCTCATCTCAATGTGTTAACTATGGCACTTGAGGCGATTGCTCGTGTGAGTAAGCCAATCATTACCTACTGACATACTTTCCAATAATATATGTGTTTATATGCTAGTCTCATAATGTATTTGTACTTATTGACAAAACATCAAGTCATTAATAAAAAAACAAGTACAATACATATGTCCACATATACATAAACCAATGATCTTCTACAATAACAGATATTACATTCTACGCAATCCTGGTGACCTCCTGTGGGTCAAGAATATGTCTCTAGGAATAACCTTCGTAAATAAATTAGCAACCATTCAATTGGTTGAAGTGTATTGTAGGATCACTTCTTTTTGCGTTATTATATCTCTTATAAAGTTGTTCTTTATGTCAATGTGCTTCATCCTTTCATAATACTTGGGATCTTTCACATAGGTAATGGCAGCTTGACTATCGCAATAAACTATTACCAGTCTTGGAACCTCAGTGACAATGGCTAAATTTTCCAAAAAACGTTTTAACCATACTGCTTCTTGCACTGTGGTAGAACATACAATAAATTTTGCCTCCATCGTAGACAAGGCCGTGAATGTCTGTTTCTTGCTATTCCAAGAAATTGCACCTCCATTGAGCAAGAACACATATCCAAAAGTCGATTTACGCTCATCGAGCTCTCCACCTCAGTCAGCATCTAAATAGCCTAACAGGCGTAAATCACTCCCTTGATAACAAAGTCAATAGTCCATAATGCCCGTCAAGTATCTCAAAATCCTCTCCACTGCTTTCCCATGAGCTTGATCAGGATTTGATTGATATTGGTTCACCAATCCCATGACATAACATATGTCGGGTCGAGTACATATCATAGCATACATTAAACTTCCAACCGCACTAGCGTAAGGAACATTTTCCATCATTTTAATTTTTTCTGGAATCTTAGGACACATTTCAATACTTAAGCCTTCACCTTGCATAACAGGGGTATCAATGGGATTACAGTGTTGCATATTGAAACGTTCAAGAATTTTCAATATATAAGACTCTTGTGATAAAGTAAGGAGTTTCCTTAAGCAATTTCTTTCGATCTTAACTCCTAATATATAAGCAGCTTCTCCCATGTCCTTCAATTCAAAATTGGAGGACAACCATTTTTTTATGGTGATAATCAAAACTGTCATTTCTAGCCAACTAAATATCATCCACATAAAGTGAAAAATCACAAATTTATCTTTGGACCGCTTGACATATACAAAGTAATCTTCTTCGATCATCATGAAACCAAAAGTTGTTATGGCTTGATGAAAACAAAGATGCCACTGTCTAGATGATTGTTTAAGGCCATATATAAAATGATGAAGCTTGCAAACTTTATGCTTTTGACCTTTAGCTATGAAACCTATGGGCTGCTTCATATAGATTTCCTCATCTAATTTTCCATTGAGAAATGCTGTCTTTACATTCATTTGATATAATTCAAGGTCCAAATGTGCAATGATAGCTAGAATAAGGCATATTGAGGCAAACCTTACAACTGGTTAAAATATTTCATCATAGTCTATACCCTCTTGTTGAGTATAACCTTTTGTCACAAAGCGAACCTTATACTTTTCAATGGATTCATTCACCCTTCGCTTTAATCTTAAAGACCCATTTGTTTCCAATGACCTTGCGATTGGGTGATAGACCAACCAAGTCCCAAACGTGATTTGCCCACATTGACTCCATCTCATCTTCCAAAGTTTTTCTCCATTCTTCCTTGTCAGAGGATGAGAGAGCCTCTTGAGCAGTCTTTGGCTCGGTATCGTCTTTCTGAGTAATCATAAATACTTCTCCTTTCAATCTCAAAACAACAACGAGAAATACTTTTATGATTACTTTTACGCAACTGAATTTCTCTTGAATTCTGTTCGTTAGGCGATGCAACACTCCCACTAGATCTTACATGTTGAGGTAAATCTTCATTTCCCTCTACAACATTAGTGAGTGTGTTATTAGGATCTTCCATCTCATATAATTGAAAGTCTTTATCAATCTCACTTATACTAGGAAAATCGTTCTCCAAGAACGTCACATCTTGTGACTCCATTTCGGTCACACTTCCATCAACTTATTCACTTATGAACACGTACCCTTTGGAATGTTTAGAATATCTTATAAATATACATTTCTTCCCTCTATGGCCTAATTTACCATATTTATGGGAAGAATCATGAACATAAGCTGCACATCCCCATGGACGTAGACTACTTAAGTCTGATTTCCTACTAGTCCAAAATTCATAAGGGGTAGAAGTGATCGATTTTGAAGATACTCGGTTAAGTACATAAGCAGTAGTCAATAACGCATCTCCCTAATAGGAGATGAGAAAATTTTCTTTCGCCATTATAGACCTAACTGTAGCACCCCAAAACCCCCTTAAGGTCGCCACAGTTATTCTTCTTACTTCGCATCTCAGATTGAGCCGTGAATTCTTAGGCTTTTTTTTTTTTTTTTTTTTTTTTTATATACAAATAGTCCCAGCACGCTCGACTTGCGGAAGCGAAATCACATTTCACCAAATCCTCCCTTCACATAACCTAAGAGGGCAATGCACACTAACTAAACATTATAGGATAGCGAAACCGGACCTCTTTTATTTACATATCTACAAGATGGATTCTTTCAGAGTAGGTACATATCAACAGAAAGCCAGCTCATACTAACATGGCTTATACTCAAAAGAGAGAACTCATCTACCCCACAAAAACCCTCATAAACAGGCTCATCCATCTCTCGGTCTCGGTTTGTCCAAAAAAAAATCTCAGCTCTCAGCTCCCAGCTCCCCCTCAGGTCCTACATCCACCCTGGTGCGTCGGATGGCGGTGGTGATAGCATGCCTCGCATAATCCTGTCTCGTTGCACGTAGACGAAAATGAACTCCTGGAATACGAGGCCATCCTCTAGACCCACCTCATAGCGTACTATCACCCGCACCCGGAAGAACGTCAGTCCAGGGACGGATGGACTATCAATCTGGGTCACCCCCACCTCTACGTCAGATGGGATGCCATAAAAAGTGCCTGGAGAGACTGGCCGGAGCGGCATGATTAGGCTGAAAGTTAGTCCCCAAAAAGGGGTGAGTATAACAACTCAGCAAATAGATGATCTCTATGGCCACTCATACATCACACAAGACAGTCAAACATGTCACATCATCACATAACAGCAATAGATATATCATGACATCATATAGCATCAACAGGTAAAATCATGCATATGCCAACCATTACGCCATAGACACTCAATCATTCGTGCACTTATTATCCAGTGCTCATGCTTGTACCATGCATACAAATCATCAATACTCAGGCATACATATCACCATATGCACGTATATGTATCATCCAATGCCCATGCATACATTTCACCATGTGCACATATATACCATTCAATGCCCATGCATACCAAATTTCACCATATGCACATTTCATTTCCAGTTCTCACAATATTAGTTAGCTTTTAATGCATTCCCGGCACACGCCATCCGGGCTTCCGGCCCCCCACATTCCGGGCATCTCGCACCCCAACTGGCATCACGAGGAATTTACGGCACACACCATCCGTGCTTCCGACATTTACACTCCCTAGCCGGGCATCTCGCACCCCAACTGGCATCACGAGGAATTCATGGCACACACCATCCGTGCTTCCGGCATCCCCTATGCTCCGGGCATCTCAACTCCGAGGCCATCCAGATTTACGCTCACAGGGCTACTGGGCATCTGGCATTTTCACTCCCTGGCCGGGCATCCCGACACTCCCGGGGCATCATCGGCTCACACCATTCGATGGCCTTCTGACATGCATGGTTCATGGCATACAATATGATGCTCACCACTCACAACCATATGCGATGTCAAACATCTTTACTCATGTAACATGAAATTCACATGGAGTAACTCCATTCAATTAGTTCCCGTAGAATTCAGCATGCATAATTTTCTGAAAACGTCTCAATTAAATACCAAATGACCCTAAAAAATTGTAAAACTCATACACGTGACAGTCAAGACAAAATGGCACACTTTTCATGAAGAATGTATGTTCTAAATGTCAACACACAAAAAGATATCTCTCAGCCATTGCAACACAGCGATTTTCGAACATTACAGCTTACACAGTTGTAGAAAAACCCTAAATTAAATATCCAATTGACCACTAAAAATCATGAAACTTTACCACATCAATAGTAAGACATAAAGGTACAACTTTCATTAAGAATTCGTGTTCAAACAATCCTCACACAAAAAGATATAAACTCAGCAGTACAAATCAGAGTTTCGGACTTTCCAGTTTACACAGCTTTGGAATTACATTAAATTAAATACCCAAACGTTAATAAAAAATTATGAAATTTCACCATGTTATAGCCAAGAGTCTAAATTAAATTTCTCATGAAGACATTACCATCAGATTCGTCCTACATAATTTGTTGTAATAAACAAAAGCTTCGGTTCCTACCACTGAACCGTACAGAATCAACCATCAACGAAATTTCATCATTTGAGCAACTTATCCTCCTTCTTTTCTTCTGATTTTTGGATATATTCTAGTTTAACGTATTTTCTTCGACTTTCATTTAGAAGTCGAAGTAAGATTCCCAAGATAAAGTCGCTTTATGATCCTCACAATCTACTGACGTTCCACAGAGACAGTCCAGAATCCATGTTCTTGAGAAAATATGAGTTTCCCTAGGCTATACCTGTTAGATTGGTCTAAATTTTTAGTATGATGTTCATCAGAATGTTCTCTACATTTCATATGAAGAAATTGAAGAGAAATTCCTGGTAAAAAGTCATGTTCAGCAACCATCAAGCATCGACGGTCGACATGCAATCCGATATTCAACCAGTTTCATGGAAAATCAATTTCACCCCACAAATCTTGTTCGTTTTGCTTCAAATTTGAGTATGTTATAATTCAAGACATGCTCTACAACTTCCATGAAGAAACCGAAGTCAGATTCTAACCCTAAGATCATCTACAAGCTCTCACAAACTTCGGGCGCATGTTAATCTATTCAGACAGATTGCACCCACAGCAAACTCACTTCAAAAACCTCAACTTCTACCCACCAAAACCACGAATTCAACCATCAAACATCACCACATCAACACCACAGCAAGTATGAGCAGTTGAGAGACCAATTTCTTGCCTTAAAAATTCAGCTAGGCGCGCGAAAAATGGAGACGATCTCACGGGCGGCAACCGTCGGCTTCTCCTTCTCTTCCTCCTTTTTCTTTTCCTTTTTGCCTTTCTCTCCCTCTCTCTCACACTCAGCCGGTCGAAGACTCTCAATAAACCGGCCATCTCCCTTTTATACTCCTAATTAACTAGTAATCATGAGTTTTTGCATGTAATTGACACTTGGCAAGACTTGAAGACACTTGGACAACACTTGGAAGAGATCATGGACAGCTCACTCTCCCTTTAGCATGCGTGGGAGGCTTCGGCCGAAGTCCATCATGGGCTTGCTGGCCGGCCCAAATCCAATCCCCCTTGAGCCCAATTCCATTCGGCCCAAGTCCCTGAGCCCATCCGAAATTAAATTCTAATCCCAAATTTAATTTTCTAATCCGAGCTTATACATGGTTAACTATAAATACTAACTTGGCCATATAACATGACTACAATGTCAATCAAGGATAGTTCGATTGTAGCTCATTAGTCCAATGACTAAAATCTATCAGTGCTTCCATCGATCGATCACAGTCATCACATCTTCGAGGGTTGTCGAAATTCTTGGATGCCACACTAACCATTTCCAATATGGTTCTATTCATTCTCTTAGCTACCCCATTTTATTGTGGAGTACCAAGAATAGTCAATTGACGTACAATTCCCTTTTCGTCACATAGAGCCTTGAATTGTTCCGATAGATACTCACGTCCGCGATCGGTTCTCAATGCCTTTATTATTTTATTCAACCGATTCTCTATCATCGATATATAATGTCTAAAGCAATCTAAAGCTTTTGACTTATGGAAGATTAGAAAGACATAACTGAAACACATTAAATCTTCTATGAAAGTGCTGAAATATGAGGCTCCATACCTCACTCTCGTGTTCAAAGGACCACAAATGTCAGAATGTATGAATTGCAATGGAAGTTCAGCTCTAGTCCCTTAACCAAATGGTTTTCTAGTTGCTTTTCCCGCTAGACAATGTTCACATATGGGTAGATCAACATTAGTGAGTGACCCTAAAAGGCATTCTCTAGCTAATTTTTGCATTCTTTGCAACCCAATGTGACCTAATCTAGCATGCCAAGTACTTGCATCAATCTCAACATTACTAGAAGATGCAATTAAAGAAAAACAACCATCGACATTAATATTGTATTGATCATAATCAATGTCTAATACCATAAAACCATTCGATATATGACCTGAACCATAATAAACTGTTCCAAAACAAATTGTCAGCACAATCACCATGGAAATTCAATACATAACCTAAGCTAAGAAGAACAACTACTGAGACCAAGTTCCGTCGAATATCTGGAGCATAGAGGACATCATGTGGGAATATGTTTCGACCACCACATAAAATTAATTTACATGTGCCAATACCCTTCATTTTTTTTTTGAGTTATTCCCAACATATATCCATCTTTTTCCAAGATGTATCCGACGATACTCCACAAATGCTTCTCGATCTCTAATTACGTGGTCTGTTGCTCATGAGTCTACAGTTCACATTAGATGAGATTCAGCAAGCATAACAGTATTAGAAACAAAAGCATTACTTAAAGTAATGGAGTAATATGGTACCTTTTTCGACTCAGTGCATTCAAGAGCAAAGTGACCCATCTTGCCACAATTATAGCACTCCATCTTGGCCTTATTCTTCTTCCCACCACGCTTCTTGCGTCAAAAGGTCTTAGCCCTTTTAGGTGCCTAATCAGTCTTCTTCCCTTTATTGTTAAATTGATGATTCCTTTTGTGCTTAAAGCTTGAAATTTTGTGCGAACTCGATTCAGTAACATAAGCATGGGTAGAGGATCTCACAGCCTCTAGGCGCTCATCCTCTAATTCCAAATAATGCGCAATATCATCAAAAGTGACCATATTCTCATTATGTGTCATATTGATCTTCATATGCTCCCAATTATCAGGAAGAGATCTTATAACAGCCTGAACATACTATTCATCAGTAAAGGAGTAACCTGCCAACTTTAACTCACAAATCATGTTTGGCATCTCCCGAAGATGCTGTCTCTTCGTTACATTTGGGCGTTTTCGGTATGTGTCAAACTTGATGATGAGTCTCCTCAACTTTATGGCAGATGTACCCCCAAACTTATCTTTCAAGGTAACCCACATTGCTTGAGTTTTGTCATAACTTTTAAATTGACACATGAGATCATCTTGCATACAGCTCAGCAATGTGATGCGAGCAATGCTATTTTTCGTTTTCCAAGCTTAATAAGCTTCTAGATCTCCCCTATGTTGAGTTGAAATTCCATGCTCAGGTTCATCCATGATGTGGTTGAGGGTTTACAAAACCTTTTGCTCCTCAAGAATATACTGAACCTTTCGGTGCCAAATATCATAATTGTCACTATTCAGTTTCTCACCCTTATTGAGGTCAGCCACAATGGTCTTGGATGCCGAAATCATAATTAATTCCTATAACACATTGACATAATAAACGCATAATAAATACTAGCACACTTTTCAGAATTACACACATATTTAATTTGCAGCAAAAACAAACTAAATTAATGATAATTCAACAAAAGACACAGAAACTAAAGTTCACTATGTTCCCAATCAACTCCCATTTACAATTGTTCTATTATCATTAATTAGTTTAATTTGCACAAATTTTAAGTTCTAGGTGAGAACTCCTTCGAATTCTACCAACCTATAAACTCCCTCTAGGAAAAATAATTACATGACCTCATGTAATTTCTATATTTTTCCCATTAACACAAAAACATAGCATAATTTGAACCAACGTACAAAAAAAATCACGGTGCAACTACAATCAAAACCGCAATTCAGCATGTAACGGAAAAACAAGGATTTCCTACCATTGTTCAAATCTTCTTGAAACTAGAAAATTGCAAGTATATTAAATTATATACATGCTACTATCGAACCAAGCTCTACACAGCATATATAATACTATTTTCCATATAAGCTAGCTATTGTATTTTTAAAACCACAAGAAAATACAAGCTAAAAAGAATAAACAATGCATTTAAACCCTAAAAATACGCATACTTAGGGTTCCCTACACATTTTTATACATTTATCAAACTCAAAATAAAAAAAAATAAATATACAACAGTATAGAACACATCCATACGAACCAAATGCCGCTGACCACGCTCCAATCGGAGCTCCCACGCACCCACACGTGCCGCCTACGAGCCAAACAGCTCCTAGCCAGTTCGACCGATGACCGGTTCGACCAGCGATCGATCTAACCGGTACGACTGCCGGTCCGATTGACTGGTCTGATCATTGACCAGTTAACAGTCGGGTCAGATCCAGGTCGGGTCACAGGTCAGCCTCGGGTCGGGTCTCGAGTCGGGTCGGGTCGCCGGTCGGGTCGTTGGTCGGTGACCGGTCGACCAATTGTTGCCGGCGATGACGCCATCGGTGCCATCATCCCAGTGGTTACCGATCGTTGGATGACATCATGGTGACGTCATCACATGCCAGTTCGCCGACCAGCGCGTAACGCGCACATGCTGGCGTGCCCAACGCGTCAGGCGCGTGGCGCCCACACGCAGCGGTTTCTAGTCACTCGTGTGGGCGCGTCCAACGTCTTCCAGCGATGAGCGACCCTTCGATGGCCTCGGCTCGACAAATACTTTCATCCTGTATATTTAAAAATTTACTTTGGCAAAATGAATATTTTGAAATTTGGCCAAAACCATATGAGTGTATGCGATCTCGAACCCGTTCTTCGCTTCGGTTCGATTTCGACAATTCAGATATCAATTCCGAACATATAAACATCCAGACAATGTATGATTCAATCTCTTGATCTCAATATCAAGTGGTAAACGAGAAAATTTGATGAAAACAAGGCCGAAATCACGACCGGGCTCTAATACCAATGAAGGAATTCAAGTCGACGGAAAACAACTTACCTTTTTTGATGCGTGATCAACAATTTACCCTAGAACGATCATTGAATTACGGATAAATAACGAACAATGTTACCTCACATTGGTTTGAATGTAATCATGAGGAAAACACTCAATTTCCATGGCGTAAATGCCAATTGTTATTGTAAAGAAGAATTGGGACGCCTTCTTTCTTTTAATGGAAATGGAACAAACAAATGAGAGGATTTTCTGAGCGTATGTTCTGCCAACCGTGCCAACAGTTATCTTCAGGAGTTTTTTATATGACTCCATCACATCCTTTCCATCACACCCTTTCAAAATGTGTCTTTCCATCGTAGCATATCAAGATAAAATGGTACGTTCCAATCGTACCCCATCATGGACGTATTAATAAAATACTACATCTACCATCTGAGTAGAGTTCGTAGAATGCTTTTCGGCTATTACACAAGCTATTTGGCTCTGGAACCTCATTAGATTTGTGGATAAATTGATACGGTTGTATTGAGACATAACTTTACAGTTTATTAAAAACAACAGAGGTCTCAAATGATCTAAACATATAGCGGTCAAATTTTTTATTATAAAGAAAAGATACAAAACTGTGACATTACAATATAACATATTTTCACATATGATATAATTGCAGATCCACCAACTAAAGGCCTTCACCCTTGTACTCTTGAATGACATGTCATTAACATGGGCTTATATTTTCTTTTTAGTAACTTTCAAAATGTCTTATTTCAAGGATATATTTTCTTTTGAAAGAGTAGTTTCATTTTCTTTTGATTCAACAAAACATTTATTTAAGTTTTCAACTTTTTCAATCAAAGCCATTTCCTATTGTCTTAGTTTGGAATTCTCCTTTTTTAATTCAGAGATTCTTTTAAGAGAGGCTTTAAGGCTAAGACAAAGTTCATCTATATATTTTGAGACTCTAGTAGGAATTTTTAAATTTCTAACCTTAACCTCATTATCTGAGTCTGAGTCTGAATCTAATTCTGAATCTGAGTCTGAATCTAATTTTGAATCTGAGTCTGAATCTGAGTCTGATTTTGCCATAAGGCAAATGTTGGCATAATCTTCATCACTGTTTTCACATTCTGTGTCGCTCATGTTTCAACTTTGAGTGCTTTCTTGAATTTTTTTGTATTTCCTTTCTTTTTCTTTAGCAAGGGGCAGTTGGGTCTGATGTGTCCTTTTCTCTTGCATTTGAAGCAAACAACATTCTTGTTGGTTTCATCTTCTTCATTTGATTTCTTTTGAAGTCTTTGATTGCTCTATTTCTTCCCATTGAATCTTTTTCCTTTTATGTTCAACTTTCTGAATTTCTTATCAAAAGTGCTAGCTCTTCATCATCCAAGTCATCCTCTAAATCTGTATCATCATAATCATCATTAGACTTTAAAGTAATTGACTTCTTACCTTTGGGATCTATATCCTCATTGCTTTGCTCAACTTCATATGATTGAAGTGTGCTAACCAATTCGTCTACAAAAAGAGGCATGATCCTTTGTGTTTCCCTTATAGAAGTCTTTATGTGATTTCAGTTTTTGGAGAGTCCTCTCAGCAACTTATTGACCTTCATTGGTCCTGAAATTGGCTGACCCTGATATGCTAAGTCATTTACAATTTCTGTAAAACGACTAAACATGTCGTAATGGATTCTCCTAATTTTATCTTGAAGCTTCATACTATCCAAGAAGGATATTGATCTTTGTTTCTTTAACTCGATCAGTTCTTTCATAGGTGACATGCAATCTGTCCCAGACTTCTTTAGCTGTTTCACAAGATAAGATTCTGTTATACTCAGTAGGAGATAAAGCATAGTATAGAGAATAAATAGTTTTAGCATCAAGAGCTTGTCTCTTTGTTATTTCGGTTTGTGACAGTTCTCCTCCATCTGCTATTTCTTTCCCTGTGGATGATGTAGCTTTGGGAATGATTCCTTTTTCTACTACATCCCATTCTAGAGGATCTTTTGATCTTAGAAATGCCTTCATCTTGTTCTTCCAAACATTATATTCCTTCACATCGAAGTAGGGTGGTTTGGTGTTGCTTTGGCCTTCAATCAAACCCGGAGTCAAAATACTAGCTATAGATCTTTAGCTTAAGAAGTATAAACACTTCCAACAATCAAGCACACTAACTCTAATACCAATTGATAAAGGCTAGTAAACATGCCTAGAGGGGGGTGAATAGGTGTTTATAATTTTCTTTTGAAGACTTTAAGATGATTCAATCAACTTTGAAATATAAATCAAAGAATAAAGACTTAAAGTAAAACACTTAACCAAATAAATCGTGCAGCAATATAAATAAAGAGATTAAGGTGAGAAGATTTGAACACAGATGTTTATAGTGTTGAAGAAAAATCCCTTGGAGTTTTGAAGTTGACAAAACAGCCTCAACAGTGTGGTCTAAGGACTCCAAGACTCAGTCGGCTACGTCCGAAATTGTCAAGGTTTAAAGGTTTTCAAAGACAGTCGGACCCAGAATTTCGGTCAGGTTTTTCCGTCTCGAAGTCGGTCAAGACTCGCTGTCTCAAGACCTTCAAGACTCGGTTTGTCCGATGACCCTCAAGACCCAAATCTAAGTCTGAAGACAGTTCACGATTTTTACAGGCTGGCGACAGGTTATTCTTATGGTTACGGAAAGATAGATATTAGATTTCATATTTCCTAATCTTAACCATGGAATATCTCTGGCTGTGATTAAGAGCTTGGAAGATTTGATTCTTCGGATTTTATCCGTTGAAGATCAAGATTATTTTTAGAAGAATCTAATTTTGGGAACTCAAGATCCTGATTGTATGGGCGAACAGGATTGATGAGCTGCTGTCTACTTACGTTTTCGGGACAAGGAGATCACTTAAATTGATTCCGTCCAACGGGTTGATTGGATGAATGTTTTGGTAAGTGCAAACAGGGATGATGGCACGGAGACTATTTAAGGTGGATCGACGTTGCTTGGAAACAAGGAGAGACTGGTAGAAATATCTTGATGTTAGAATCTCCAAAATCACTTGTTCTCTAAAGTCTTTCATATTCAAATTGTGTATCAAAGAGAGTGAGATATAGTGCCAAAGCAGCAGAAGGCTGTAGGAGAGACTGTCAATTGAAGAAGTCTAATCCGTCTACTGTAAATGCACTCTTTTGCTACATAGTGATTACAGCCAGTTGGCTACCAGCGTGGAGAGTGGACGTAGGCTTGGTCTAAGCCGAACCACTATAATCCTTGTGTCAATTCTCTCTTACCCTACTTTATTTACTTTGCGAATACGTAATCTATTTATTATTGATATATCTTTGATATCAACGTATTGCATCGCAAAAGATTCCAAAAGATTTCCGCAACAACCTATTCACCCCCTCTAGGTTGATTCACTAGCCCATTTCAATTGGTATCAGAGCAGGTTGCTTATTTATTAGAAGTGTTATTACTTCTGAAGCTAAAGATCTATGGCTAGTGTTTTGGCTCCAGGGTTAATTGAAGGTCAGAGCAATACCAGACCTCTCTTAATCCTTGTGTCAATTCTCTCTTACCCTACTTTATTTACTTTGCGAATACGTAATCTATTTATTATTGATATATCTTTGATATCAACGTATTGCATCGCAAAAGATTCTAAAAGATTTCCGCAACAACCTATTCACCCCCCTCTAGGTTGATTCACTAGCCCATTTCAATTGGTATTAGAGCAGGTTGCTTATTTATTAGAAGTGTTATTACTTCTGAAGCTAAAGATCTATGGCTAGTGTTTTGGCTCCAGGGTTAATTGAAGGTCAGAGCAATACCAGACCTCTCTACTTTGATGGCAAGGATTACAACGTATGGAAAAACAAGATGAAGGCGTTCCTAAGATCTAAAGATCCTATGGAATGGGATGTAGTGGAGAACGGGATTATTCCTAAAGCTACATCAAGCATAAGAAAAGAAATAGCTGATGGAGCAGGGTTACCACAAGCAGAAATCTCTAAGAGACATGCTCTTGATGCAAAGGCTATTTATTCTCTCTATTGTGCATTATCTCCTACTGAGTATAATAGAATTTCATCTTGTGATACAGCCAAAGATGTTTGGGACAGACTACATGTTACTTATGAAGGAACAGATCGAGTCAAAGAAACCAAGATCAACATCCTTCTTGGTCAATATGAAGCCTTCAAAATGAAGCCAGGAGAAACCATCACGGATATGTTCAGTCGATTTACAGAAATTGTAAACGGCTTGGCATACCAAGGACAGCCAATCTCAGGACCTATGAAGGTCAATAAATTGTTGAGAGGGCTCTCCAAAGATTGGAATCATGTCAAAACATCTATAAGAGAAACACAGAGGGATCATGCCTCTTTCAAAGTGGATGAATTGGTCGGCACACTTCAATCCTATGAAATCGAGCAATTCAATGAGGAATCGACACAAAAGGTAAGAAGTCAATTGCTTTAAAATCTAATGATGATTCTGATGTTACAGATTCGAAGAAGACTTGGATGATGAAGAATTGGCACTTCGATTAGAAAGTTCGAAGGTTGAATAGAAAAGGTAGAAGATTCAATGGTAAGAAACAAAATAATCAAAGATTTCAAAGGAGATCAAATGAAGAAGAAGATACCAGCAAAGAAGTTGTTTGCTTTGAATGCAAGAAAAAGGGGCACATCAGACCCAACTATCCCTTATTGAAGAAAAAGAAAGGAAAACCTGAAAAGTTCAAGAAAGCACTCAAAGCTGAAACGTGGAGTGACACTGAATGTGAGGAGAGTGATGAAGAATATGCAAATATATGTCTTATGGCAGACTCAGACTCAGATTTTGACTCAAACGCAGATTCAGACTTAGACTCAGACTCAGACTCAGATTCAGACTCAGACTCAAATAATGGTATCAAGGTTAGAAATCTAAAAATTCCTACCAAAGTATCAAAATATATTGATGAACTTTGTCTCGTCTTGAAGGCTCTCTTAAAAGGATTTCGAACCGAAAAGGGAGAATTCCAAACTGAAACAACAAGAAAAATCTTACATGAAAAAGTTGAAAGTCTAGACAAGTCTCTTGCTGTTTCGAAAGAAAATGAGAATGATCTTTCAAAAGAGAATGCTTGCTTGAAAGAAGACTTATTGAAAGTCTCAAAGAAATTTTCAATAGGTTCTGAAAAGTTGGATAAGATTCTTTCTATCCAAAGACCTTACTTTAATAAATCCGGTTTAGGAATGACACAAAAAACCGTTCCTTTGATCGATTTCCCAAAAGTAAAGGAAAGAATCAGGAATAGGCCATCAAAAACTTTTTATAAAAATCATTTCCAAAAAGTTTTTGTAAAGCCTGTTGGTAGACATGCCCTTACTTGTTCAAGATGTAAAAGTGTAGATCATTTTGAAAAGGAATGTCCCAAAGTTTGGAGAACTATTAAGAAGAGCTGGGCAAAGACTGTTTATACTACTAACAATGATGGACCCAAGAAGATCTGGGTACCAAAGAAGACATGAGTCTTTCTTTTAATTGCAGGTTACCTTCAAGAAGAAAGTCAAGTGGTATTTGGACAATGGATGTTCAAGACACATGATAGGAGACTCAAGTTGTTTTACAAAATTCTTTCATATAAAAGGAGGAAATGTCTCTTTTGGTGGTAACAACAAGGGTAAGATTGTTGGTCAAGGAACTATGATGATTGGAAATCTCACAATCAACAATGTCTCTCTTGTTGAAGGAT